>CM020512.1:19525904-19638404 GCA_009823395.1 Thamnaconus septentrionalis | reverse complement strand
CTATTTATGCCGTGTGACTGTGACACAATGCCGCTGTATTTCATATATATGCCCTCTCTGCTCATCTGCAGCGGAGGCGCAGCAGTGACTGAAGTGAAGCCCTTAGCGCTGACAGTTCCCGCCTTGATATTAATGGAAGCCCACATAATTGCACATGCCATTAAGGAAGTACAGATGCTATCAGGGAGTGCACACATCGTTATTTCTCAGTGTAACACCTCATTAATAGTTGTTGTTTTTCTATTTTTTCCCCCCCTCACTGCTTCCCACCCACTCCGAGACGAGGCGGGCTTGATTGGAAACGGCAAATCGACAGAGAGATGGATCTCAGTGACTGCGGGCAGATGCTTCTCGTTCGGCATTCAAAGCAGAGACACGCCCCCGCTAAAGCCTCGACAGCGTGCCCACCGGAAAGAGTCAAACATTTCTCAAGATCATAAAGTAGATTTGTCGCATGCCTCCAACTTCCCTGAGAATTTAAATGTCACATAGCTGTGAGCAAGGTGTGATCTATTCGAAGATGTCGGCGGGAAGTGCTGCATCCCTCCGTAACCTTTCGCTGCTCAGGTCCTGATTTGGTTTGTTATGACCCGGGGTTGTCTCGGTCTGGGCGCAAGTGCGGAGGAGGAGTGGTAAAAATGGTAACAGTATCATTTTGATCGCGTCAAAATGATAAAAACCCACTGGGTAACAAATGGCACGCATCAGCGGCTGGCAGTGTGATGCTCGTTACTCATATTTATTAGCGTAATGACCTTCCCAAAAATGATCCTCATTCTCTAAAATCCTGCCCAGTTGGAGAGATTCTCCCTTTCGAAAGCCCTGAAAGTTTCTTTCAGCACCTCGGTCGTGTTTGTGACGAGATCACTTAATAAGCTTGAGCTAATTGTGCGCCCAACGCACGTATTATGAGGCAAATCTCATTTTAATTACTCTCCTACTTTAGGGCTGAACCCTCCGTGGATCATTTTGCTTCATTTCTTGCTCCAGCATGGAAATTATTGTTTTAAAGGCCACATTTGTGTTTAATTCTACAGCAACATCTTTCTGTGCACACCACATTTCCCTTGCAGCTAATGAGATCAAAAGACATACAGAAAGCGCCAGCATGGATATTAGGTTTGAAATATCCATGTTTGTGAAATCTGCAGTCTTGTTATCCATCGGTGGTGTAGTTGCACAGGGGAAAATGAAACACATCCGTCCTATCACACAGCTAATACAAAATTAATATTTTGCTTGCCGCTTGAAAACAAAGGATTACTGCTTGCTTGCTCTTCATCTGTAAAACAGGATTTGTAATACAGTAATACAATGCCGCCGTGCTTCGAGGTTAGGTTTCAGTCCAGCCTTTTTTCAGCAAAATCTAAGAATTTGTCACATAAATGATGACAATAGCTTTTTTTTCCCATACAAAAATACCAGCCATAAATAAACAGTGTTTTTTAAAAGTAGTTTATTCAACTGTTCGCAATCTGATGTTACAAATCTGCTCATTTAGGCTTTTGTTACCTGGTTGAAAAACGAGCTTTGACTGCATTGCTGGGGTTTGCATACACTCATTGACAACTGCCTTTGTGTTACTATGTTGCCATGGCAACAGATTTAAAGTTGTCTTAGTAAGTTAGCAGTAGAAAGAAGTTTGTGACCTGGCTGCAGTTTGTGTATGTGTGCGCGTACACTTTTGCAGCATGCAATTCAGTAAACAGATGGCTTGAACCTGCTGATTCAGGCCCGTATGTTCCTGAGCCTGAGGATTTTGAGTTGAGCATCTGACTTGAAAGAAAGCTATTCAGTCCACTTTTTCAGTCAAATCAGCTGTGTTGTTGACAAAGCAGCAAAGTTAAGCAGCAACTTTCAGCAGCAATCTGACCTCCGCCAGCTGCTTTTTGTCGCTGCACCTCTTCGGCTCCCCCTGGGCCCTGAGATCAGTGCTGCATTCAAAGTAAAATTGCCCGTAAAAGTCATCTAACGTCTGCATTTAGCAAATTCTCTCGCACTTCTCTCTGTTCAACTTCACAGCCTCCTTGATAGCGCAGTGAAGTAGGAAACAAAGACCAAAAGAAAAATACAGTGCTGCTGTTTACTCACTCTGCATTTTCATGATGATGTGGCAAAACTTCCCATCACCTAATACAAATCCAGTCATTTTTTTTAATACCTTGTCTCTCTTGAGAGAGAATGACGCAAAAGTGAAAAACCACACATTCCACAGCACATGCTGCAGGTTACTGTTGGCCTCAGTGTGAAGAGCTGAGACTCAGCCTTGAAATAACCCCAGTCTGGCCATCCTTGGTGCCTGTGTGGCAATCCCACGCAGTAACATTACCGTAATATATGGCTTTGTTTACAGTTGGTGCCCATAGTGTAACTTCACTTATTCATCTTCAGCATCTTATTACTGTTATTTGCAATGCGGTAACAATTTCAAGGCAATTTTACTGCATCTAACTAGACCAACTGGGAATACGTCGGCTGAGAATGATATGACTGGGATACATCACCATCACTCGTCCCCATATTACTGTCATGCTATGGTGCTCCAATATAATTACTGTGTATGAATAATGCTGTGCAATATCTCTCTCTAAACGAAGCACACCCTAAATTGGCCCCGGAAGGCAATCTAAGTCGTTCAGACCCAGAAAGTATTTGATGAACTGCTCCAAGTTTTATATTATTTCTGCTTGGAATTCAGTTTCTGTGCATAAATGCTCACTGACATCAAATCAACTGCACAGTATTGTACTGTGTGCACAGTGTGCTGTTGACACTGCCATCCAACAAATGTGATTAGAAAGAATCAATGCCCCAGTGCATAATCCTTAAATAATAGAAATTAGTCACTTCGGGGGAGTGATTAGCTTTGCACCTCATTTTTCAAGTCTTGACCACCCAGTGCTGTAAACTGTTGCAGGTGCATCGAATTTCATCTCGTTAATATGTCATCTCTGTGCACGTCTAATTTTCTCATTTTTCCCTCTCAGCGGCATAAAAATTTATGCCAGATTGATTTCCATGTCAGTTGGGGAGTAAAAAGAATTATATGTGGAAGAGATGGCACAGTCGGCTAAAGTACAAGACAGGAGCTTTTATTGTTGAAAGTCATTATTGCATTTTAAACATGTTATATCTAATATGAAATATGTTATTCTATATTCTTCTTTGTCATTGTTGTTTTCTGTTTATGCTTTTTAATTGTCCAAGTACTGAGAACATACATTTTTTTTTTACGTCGGTTCCGCATACAAAAACCTTTTATGCAGTGTTTAAGGGCAGAACATGTTTTAAACTTTCACTGTTACCGCATTTCCTCTTTAAGATCAAAAAGAGCAAACAGCAAAGTCGTAATAGTTGTTGGAATTAAAATTGATCAAAATATTTTGAATGTGTTATTGCAGAAGATGCAACTTCCAGAAGAGAAGAGACCTGGCCAGGTGTCTGCAGCTCTCACCTCTGTCCCGTGTGGCCTGAAGACTTTACAGGATAAACACAAAAGCAACTAATGAGGTATTTATAGCCTTCCTTCGCTTTTGATTCATGCGCAATGGATGCCCAGCATTAGCTTTTCTTTTGGGTGGTGAAGGGGGTTTGGTGGGGGGGAAGGGGGAGATTATATTAAGATCATAACTTTTCTCAAATGTGACACAAACTCTTGTGTTTTTTCACTCAGCAGCTCTGGGATCAGCCTGTCGTTCAGTAATCCAATTAAAAATCTTCCTCAGCTGCTTTAAATGAGGGTGTCCTGCTCAGTACAAACACTAGATCAGCGATGTGGGGGGTTGTTAAACAAGTAGAACTCACCATGGGTGGTTTGGCACAAGGAGACAGTAAGAGCCCATCGGAAGAAAGATTACACTGTGCTTGCATTACCCTCTGGACCAGGACCATTTTCCACAGCTAATGAGAGAAATATTTCTGGTGTGGCCCCAAAAAGATAAATAAATAAGTAAATGTGAGGATTGAAACACTCATTTTCTTGTGGTGTCATGTCTCTCCTGTAGTTTACACACTTCCCTTTGAAAGCCTTTGCCCAAAATTAGTTGTAATTGCTAATCAAAACCTCAATTCAAATTAATAGAGGAAGAAAACATCAATTACAATTTATAATGAAAAGCCTGGCGAGAATCCTACTAGGAAATAGGTTCTCTTCGCCGTCATCCAAAGTATCATTGCACTCTTTATCCACTTCTGATTCCTCTGTTTCACTTCCCTCCCCATGACATTATTTTCCCCCTTTCGGAGATCCCTTCTTCCTAATTGCTGCTGATGAGAATGGGGACTTCATTATCGCCTTGCTATGAATTATTATGTGGTGTAATTGGTCCCCCAGTCCCATAGGAGGTGCCCTGTTCCAGCTGGTCCAACTGGAGGCGGCTCTCCTGGCCCAGGCTGAGGTCTTTGTGCAGCTGAGGTCTCAGTTTGACTCTGTTCCATTTACCCTGAAACTGGGAAGTGCAACGTGCTGCTACTCTAAGAGTGGCTGGCCGACCGCTGCTTTGCCCCTGTCTATAGTTTTACATGGAAAGTCGAAATTGATTAAAAACTCTTTGGGTTTCTTAATCACAGCCCAATTAACATCTGTTAATTACTTCTTCTCTAATGCTAAATGCGAGTCAGAATTTACACCACAATAAATTCATTCAGGCAGAGGAAGAGTGAAGTGCTGCTCTCTGCCTGTATAGTGAGGCGAGGCCTTTTGCAGGCATGTGATAAATCTTGCCATCCTGCCACAATTGCTAATCGTCTAAAGATTACAGAGTGAAAATTTTCTAAAGGACTCTCGATTTTTTTTTTTAATTCCAATTTTTGTACTTAGTACAAAGAGCAACGCCTCATCCGTCATTCTAACAGATAAGCCGGTCGTAATGCGATGTGGTCTTAGAAAAGAAAAATCTACTGTTGATTCCTAATTGAAAAATTAGGAAGTCAATTAGAGGCTGGGGATCTAATTAAAGGGGAATTGAACGGAAATGCAGCGCCAGACTCAATTGCTCCGGCGCTCACAGAATAATCTTCTGCTCGGCTGCGAGATGCCGGGGTGAGCGAATGCAGCGCTCCTCTGTGCGTTGCTAAAGTGCAATTGGCTTTTCCTGCGCGGCTACAGGAACGATTGATTTGGATTCAGTCACGGATGCTTCCGAGGCTGAGGGAGAGATGAAAATAATAACATTTCGTCATTGTGTGAACGGGAATTCTCCAAGCAAGGAGACGGGTGCCATCTGTCCTCCTCACCCATGTGAAGTCCATTTCCCAAGGATGAAAAATTGTGAGTAAAAAAACCCAAAACAAACAAAGATTTTCTGATCTTTATTGAGGAATTGATAATTAAATAAAGCCGTCATTCAAAGCACACTAGTGTGAACAGCCATCATTTATATTATCACCCTCTGAGACGTTCCACTTTCAGATTTATTGCACCCCAGTAGCGCTGTGGCCTCCGCACACTGTCTACCTCCCAGCTGCTGTGTGGAAAGAAGGTGTGCGCGGGACTGTTTAATTATGAATAACAACAGCCCGAGGCATGTGGAGATAATGTATTGACACGTCCACGTACTGAGGCATCAGAGCCGACAACGCTTTGTGGATTCACGGTGGGGGGTCTTTGATAGCCGCCACATGAAAAATGAAAATTGCGTTGGCTGTAATCTATAGTTTGCTTCTGCTTCATTGTGCACCTTAACATAATATGTTATGAAGTTTCATGGTTACTGCTGACTGCAGCATTTCCCTCCCCCTCCCGCCGCTCCCTCCTCCTCTTGAAAGTGACCGTAGAGAGTGATTGATGGAATGTTGTGTGCGGTATCTGGGTAGATGGAAGGCAAATCATTTGTCAAAGCCAGATGTTCACATACTGCAGTCATATCAGTGCGTACACACAAAGAAATCAACATGATTCAGAATGCAATGTAACTGTTAATTTGGTGGCCACCTTGTGTTACTCCAGAGGTATCCATTTTCTAAAAGCTGGTCATGCTTTTTTTTTTTTTTTTTTGATTACAAAGGCAGTTAAAGGTGACTTTTCACCAAATGTACCAGGAGTTCTGGATCGCTTCCAAACAAAGGATGATTGTTCTTGTAGTCGTAGTTTCTGCCAGTCTCCTGCTACCTGAGCTCCAAGTGTGGTTTTCCAGTCAGGCCAATGCCCCAAATGACTAGAGTCTCTTTGAAAGTGCTGCTCTGGTGGTGGCAGACCTTCTTGGTTCCTGCCTGCAAATGCAATAGATACCTGAAGAGGTCCCTGCTCGAATGGAAAAACATTCATTCAATAATTTTTCTATAAATTGCGGGTCCTAGAGTGTAACATTTGCAGCTTCAGAAAGCAACTCAGAAAATTATGAATATCTCAAATATTTTCAGTCTACATATGCTGAAGTAACCGGGTCCTGAGGGTTTGGATGTCATCAGCTATGAGCACAGCAAACATTTTAAATGTTTTATGTAACTTTTTTTCTATATAAACACAGTGCTGCCAGCACTCAGTACTACTAAGTAAAATAGTCAGAACAGTCAAGTCAAATTCAGCTTGATGGTCAGTTCTACAATATGCACAAGACATACAAAGGACTGAAATGACGTCACTGTCAGATTCTGTGGTGCAGACAAAAAACAATTAAGACAACATTTTACTAATTTACATATCCAAAAATATAAAAGTAGGGACGTATAAGACTAAACCAAAAGACAACTGTGCAACAAAATGAAAGAAAGAAAAGAGCCACAGACTTTCAGCATGCTGTGTCGAACTGAACACTATGAACTCCAGGTTAGACGAGGTCTAATATCCAATCAAGAACAGCTGTAGGAGAAACACTGTGTTGGCACAAGTGGTCTCTTCACCTCAGATTTGAGCATTAAAGGTGAAAGAACAAGGTTTGCTTTGTTGTTGCTACCCAACCTAGGGCAAAAACTTGGCTCTTTGTAAAGCGCACTGGTGGCGCAACAATTGAGGGCAAACAAAGTCAGAGTAAAATAGGACTCAAGCCTTTCGCGTCTTCTCACCCTGTTTTATTATGTAGAAAGCCCTGTGCAAACAAACAGAGTAGTCATTTGTTCAGTTTGGGGTTGGCTCTGCTAAGCCATTTATCCCCTCCTATTATCAAAGGCATCCTCCCACACTGACAGGGGAGGCAAGGACAAACGTTCACCTTCGCTTCTCTGCTTGATCTAGTTTGTCTCCCTCAGGTTGACGGAGACTGCTGAGGCAGGACACACTGGATTTTGTCTGCAGCATTTCCTTGTTATCCCACTTTGAAACATCCGGCACGATGAATTAAACACTTTTTTAAGAAAAAAATAAAATAAAAGTGGCTATGGGATTTAAATTAAAGCATTTATCATAAAAGGTTATTTTCTGACTTGCACAAAAGTGAGTTTTTCATCCTGACTCAGGGAAACCATTCTGTTCATTTAAGTTTCAGTTTGTCTGAGAAAACAACAACAAAGAAAAGCTGACTTCCTAATGCCGCACTTGTGAGTAGTGTGCAATGCACTATTGTGTACTCAATCTAAACATGGATTTGTGTCAAGCAGAGCGAAAGACAGAAAAGATGGCATGCATTAGCTAGCTAGCAGACACTAGCTGCTTTTCCGTTGCAGTTTTTATATTTATAACATTTGGACAATTGCGAATTGCAGGTGTTTCCATTGAATGGTGTGAAACGAATGAGCCATAATGAAGGATTTAGTTGTTTCCATGACCAGTTTTTTATTGCGATTTTTAGGTTTAGCGCAATTCTAGGGGTAATGGAAACACAGCTACTGACACCCACATCCCCTTTTCTTGTGACTATAACAACTGTGGATTGCAAAAGCAACATGCACCAAACAGAATATCGAGTTCATCTTAACAGTGCATTGATATTTCAAGGAATATTCATGCTGCCAGTTCACTCCTCCTCCACTCTCTTCCTTTGTTCTGTGTGTGTGTGCATGAATGTGATTGCTTGGGTTGTATAATGCGTCCAGCTCGGGTGATTTGATTGGAAAACTTTTGCTATCTATGTCCTTACATTAGTGAATGGGCTTTTAAGGACATTATGTGCCTGGCACTCCGGCCCTTTAATTAGATTGACTTGCTGCCATTATAGAACAAAATCGCAAAGTCTCTCTGTAATAGTCTTTTAAGAAGCCATTAGGGAGTCAACAGTAATAAATTATGAACAATACTGTAATGAGCTTGCAAGCGCCGGGCCCCGTACTACTTATTAATGATGAGTGGTCACAGACACTTAATTTAAAACGTTAACGGTGATTCATGTGTTCATATTTCTCAAAATGGAGGAATTGTATGAGCAATGACTCGAGGAAGCCAAACTTGTTATTAAGCTTCCGGGAGGCTGAAGTTGCGTCCGCTGCACTTTTCAAGACGCGAGCAGCGTCCACGAGGCGACTCTCCCCTGCCTGAACGCCAGCAGGAAGTCGACCTTATCCAGCGCCCGCTCGCTCTCCGTGTGCCTCCGCATGGCCGAGGGGGGGAGCGAGAGAGAGAGAGAGAGAGAGAGAGAGAGGGAGAGGAGGAAGAGTGTGAGCTAGGAAGAAAACGTCTCCAAGGATGTGAGTACGACTTCCGCAACCTTGGCAATGGGCAGTGAAGCAGCGTATGGACACCCAGAGGCAGCATCCACACAGTGGCGCAACCTAAACACCCCCACCGTTTAGAGAGAGAGAGAGAGAGAGAGAGAGAGAGAGAGAGAGGGGGTGCGGGGGGGGCTGATGGTCTCACTCCCCTCTCTGCTGGCTCATCTCCCCCACGTCCAGGACGCACCCTGTGGGCTGACCAGCCCACCCCCGCTGCCCCCGCTGCTTCGTCCCTGCTGCTGCCGGTGACAGGGCCTGGAGAGAGGGGGTGGGGGGGGCAGTCATTCCCATCTGGTGCAGCCGGATCAGCGTAGTCTGAAATGTGTGTGTGTGTGGTGGTGCAGGGGAGGGGAAGGGGGGGTCACGTGTCGCTCCACATCAGTGACACTGACCGTGACATTCTGTCCACCGGGGAGAACCTGTTTTGTACTTGAAAGAGACGGACTTCACTTTTATATCTTCACATAAAAAAATAAAATAAAACGCAGTTCATTAGCTCGTCCAGCGGTGCAGGAGGACGGTTGGCGACCGCCCTGTTTCACTTGGCTGGCTGGCTGGCTAGCTGGCTGGCTGGCTGGCTGGGGGCGGTGGGGGCGGGGCGGGGTCACCCATGTTCAAATGCGACAATCACGTTTTCTTGCAAGTTGCACTTCTGTCACAGTCAAGTTCAATAAATGGAAAAAAAAGAATCAAAATTGTGGCTGCAAACATCATTTTCAAGTTTTTTATTTGAAGAATCTATTCAAGTTCAACATGGTCAAACTGCTTTATGTACTTTTACTTCAATCTTCTTTATTCATCTTTTTTCTTGTTGCTCGGAGCAGATGTGCTTCTGGGGCAGCTGCTCCAAACTGTCACAAGTGTTCAAGAAATTAAAGTTAAAATAAAGCGACAAAACACGGGCAGGATGTTGCTTCATTCCGTCATTGATCATTATATTTCAAAATGATACTAAAGCTTTAATAACGTTTAAAGATGAAGCCTGACTGCACATTCAGATGGGCAGACAGACTCCAACATCTGTTGAACTGCATTTCTTTTTATCTCCTTTACTGTCAGTATTCATTATTTCCAGTGGTAAGGAATATAAATAATGTTATAGAATAAGTAAATATATTCCAATTTTTAAAATTTTAATTTGCTGTTTTTTTTTCTTTCGGTGTATCAGGCTTTTTCCAGCCGTCCAGAGATTCTCTTTTGTGCTCTTCACATTCTTTGAGAAAGATTCTGGAAGGAATGTATTTGCTTGACACCACGATATGAAAATAAAATCCTGTTATGAAATGATGCATTATTTTTTTGTATACGTTCATGATTCCTATTTCCTTGTGGTGTAATTGTAACAAGACATGTGTAAGGCAGCACTGTCTTATGTCTTTTGACAGGGAGATGTTGAGGACGTGTCCACGAAGACTGTGCAGTTGACGCCATGGCAGGTCACCTCTCTGCGCTCTTCTCTGAACTTCCAACAGATCTGTACGCCTGCGCCTGGCTCGTGCAGCTATCGCAGTTATTTTGGAAAACGAAATGGCATCCACTTCCAAAGTAATTTGTAAAGTCATTTCTGCCGCTGATCAGCAGCAGCCAGTTTTCTTCTTCTTCTTCTTCTTCTTCTTCTTCTTCTTCTTCTTCTTCTTCTTCTTGAACACTGGATTAGCTCGGCTATCATAAATATTAAATTTTGCAATTATTAAATGGCAACTCTCTGAGGATTAATTTGGAGCATAAAAAGTCAGACGGAGATGAGAACGGTAAATCTTATCAAAAGTGAAAAAAGAGCGAGAGAGAGCGAGAGAGAGAGAGAGAGAGAGAGCCTCTGATATACCGCCTCCCTCCCTCTCTTTCTTCCCCATACTCGCCCTACCTGCGTGTCTAATCCGCTTTGCCTTTGGTGATGAGCCGGCCAGTAATTGCTTGATGAGCAGCCAGGGAACATGAGCCACACGTCCACCTTGTTTGAGATGGCTCCCTGTGTGAAGGGCACCGGCAGGACCTATAAGGGTGCTTAGATTGCTAATTATTCCTTGTGCGTGTCAGCTGCAGGGTCAGTGAACCGTGCCAGCCAGCCTGCCCTCTGCCCCCCCGCCCTAACCCCTCCCCAGGCCCCCCCCCCACCACCGCCTCAACCACCTCTGCTGTTAATCACAATGTCAAAGAGAGCCATTAGTTGGCAGCACTCCACTTCCAATTTGATATTAATGGGAAAACGGATCGTTGCAGTCTGTCCATTTAACACCTTTATTAATTGCTGGCTGAGAAGCAATTATTTGCAGTACGCAATAATATTTTTTTTTCCCCGAGGAGATGATATCAAACTCTCGCCGGCAAACCCTTTGCTGTTTGAATCTAAGCCGCTGCCGTCTAATGAAATGCTTTATTTGGCTGAAAAGAAAAGTGGTCCGCAGTCATTATTTCGGCGCCGAGTCGCGCGGAGAAACCATCAGCGCTCGTGGAAATGACGACCGTGGTTTGTGAGCGCTGTCTGCCGTAGACGTCCAACTTCTCTGCGCGGCCATTCCAGTAAATCAAAGTGAATAACGGTGATGAAAGTGAACAAATGAAATCAAATAAAACAGGGTCACACATCACTGGAAGGGCAACAAATGGCCACTGAAACGGAAGTAATTTCCCCCCCCTTGTGTCTCAACAAAAACGGGGGAAAAGCCATCAGATCTGGTAAAAAAGCAAGTTGTCATTTTGCCTAAAGCACCGCTAAGCACATCAACACAAATGTAGGTCTTTGTAGAACTTCACATGACAGAGGAGGGTCACTCATTTTAATGGAAAAGGACAGTTCTTTTGTGAGAAAGCGCTGAATGGCCCAGAAGCCAGGAGAGGGAAAAACATTCTGAATAACCTGAATCTCATTGAATTTGATTTCTTGTGCGGAGGCATTTCATAAAGTGACATTCTATCATTTGATTTGCAACCTGCAGAAGGACGTTTTTAAAAGGTTCTCTTTTTTCTGCAATTCAATTTAATATGTTTCTCAGTATACAAACTGTCATAGCATAATTCTTACAAGTAAAATATAAAGCAATAACCCAAACCACCATTCTCTGACCTGAATGTCGAAGCTGATGTGCACTGAATGTGACCACAGCTACCACTGCCTTTAATAACTGTATATTTTTTTCCTGATTAGACGGTAATGGTATTGATATTATTCACCACTAAATAAATACTCAGAGGAAAGACCAGAAATAATAGATCATCAATGGCTTCAGCCAACAGTTGTTTCTCAATGTGTGCAAATTGTGTTTAAATATTGCTAAATATTTTACTTTGTCATTAAAAAAAAAAATCATGCTTAAAAAAATCCCCCCATATTGCAAATATGTAAGAGCATAAAGCAACATCTTGCCAGTGTTTTGTCGCTTTATTCCCATCAGAATTCATTGAACACACACAGCTGCCCCAGAAGCACATCTGCTGTGAGTGAACAAACAACTCCCCAGTCAACTCCGAACCAATGACTACAAAGAGAGTCCAATTGCAATGAAGAAAAAAATAAATTAAGTTTTGTTAAAAATGAACATTGTAAAATGAAAAGACATAAAAAAAAAAAAAAATCTTATAATAACACTTTTTAAGTGCGGAGTCGAGCCCGCCTCCCCTGTCTGACTCACAGCAGCTACCCTGGGGAGCCGCAGGGTCGTACAGTTTGTCTGACCTGGCAAGCAGCTTCCTCTAGGGTGAGGGGATGAAACATGCTGCAGCCCATTAAGAGTCAATAGCCACCATGTTAAGCACGGGGACTGGCCTCACCTTTTCCCTAATGATGTAAATGCTAGCTGACAGCCTCCCGCTCACAGCTTGCATGATGAATCACGGACACGGGGTAAACTGTAAGTATTACCTGCCTCACCGTTGATGGGCAATTACATGTCTGTGAGTGCCTGTGGACATGTGGACACTAATGTGGTCACAGCCTACATCTCTCCTCGCGGGAGACTGGGGCGGGGGGGGGCAGCGAGCAAAGTTGTTTCTGCAGCACCGAACAGACATGGAGGAGACATTTTGCTTGTTGTTTTTCCCGTGGAGCGCTCCGTTCTCTTCCGGCTCACTTTCCACATTCCACTTTTTTTTTTAATGGGCTGTATGCAATTTTATTTAATCGCTGGATGTTTTGCACGACATGTACACCAAAGCAAAGTGGCTTGAAGTGCAGTGAGCAATGAACCTCGACTGAGCAGAAAAGAAAAAACGAAAAACGATGTTCGTCTGCCAGGCTTCTCTCTGAGCAGCCTAATTTGTACTGAGTCTGTCCGTCCCTTCGCCACTGGTTGTTGTTCAGCAGCAAAGCTCCGTCCCTTTTCTAATTTTACACCAATTTTTGCACCTCTTTCGACACAATGCCGGGAGTGAACGGGGGCAGCCGTTCAGAGGCAGGAAGGAAGAGAGGATTCATTTGCATAAACATGAAGTACAACAGGCACAGATGCACACACACACACACACACACACACACACACAGACAGTGCGTCATCACTTCCTACTGTCATGGCGCCGCTCCTTCTGTCCATGAGTGATTCCATAATTTCGGGCACCTTTCATGTTCAGTTTTAATAAATGACAAACAAATATCATCAAAATCCAGCTGCTGCAAATGATCATTTTCTTTGGTTACAATTCAGATTTTCTGAGCAAAAAGAAACCTACACAATAAAAAAAAACTGATAATTTTTCTGATGATGTTCTGATGCTATTTTAAAAAATAAAATAAAAATGACAGAATCACTCCCATACAGTAACTAAAAACATTTTTTCCCCAAAGTCTTTTAAAAATTATATATTTTTTAAAAGTTTTCAGGTTCTATTTAGTTGTATTTGTGGACCCGCTGACCTGCAGCACTGACAGACTGCATATCAGTCATCAGTGAAAGAGCAATTGCAGTGGCTGCGTGCCATACCCCTGTGGGGGACCTGCAGCCTTTTGCATATACCCCCCCCCCCCCCCCCCACCAGCACCTCCTCCACAGCTCCCCTCCACACTGCCCCTGCAGGCCTTGCACTCGTGTGACATATAATTGATTCATTAATAATGTGAACAGATGTTTGGGGTCCAGCCTGGCATGGCGTCAACCTCGCCGGGGAAAAGTGTTTGACTGCGGCGGAACGTCTGATTACTGCGTCCTGTTCACTGGGCAATGACACAGAATGAAACTAGTGGATGTGGTTTGCATCCCGAGAGGCAGAGAGGAGACGGGCTTTTCACAACAATTAGCCTAGTTAAGAGGGACGTTTTCAGCTTTCCGTTGGGACGCTTGGGAGGACGATGAAGTATGTTGGAATATGGTTTTGCAGCATGAGCGCCAGAGATTACACAGCGTCCACAGACACGGCTGAAAGTTTTAGTAAGACTCGAAGCTTGTAGCTTGTAGCTTGTAGCTTGTAGCTTGCTCTGTTATCAAGCCGTCCCTCCAACATCTGTGAGTGACACACGAACCCATCAGGGACTTTTCCATATGTTAACTGTTTCATGTGTGTACAGTGACTGTCAGTGCATTGACCCACTGCATAGCACGTGACATTAGCATCTGCATCTGGACAGGACCTTCTGTTCCTGGATCAGAGGCTTTGGAAACTGAAAACTGTGACTTGTCAAATAATCCTCGTTATTGGAAACAATTGGAAGGGATCCATTATGTCTTCATTTATAATTTGTTTAAAAGAATATTATAAGGAATTACATTTCTCAATACACGTCTGTGAAAAATGAAATGAATTAGGACAAATGTTGTGGAATCAGAGAGATGTGATTTGAAGGCAGGCTTTTAATCTGACCGCTGCTCTGAACAATCGGAGCGCAATCACTCACTTGTCAATATTTCATTCATTGTTTAGCAAACTGCAGAAACCCATTAGAGAGCAACAACAGGTTTATTCCCCAGGTAGTCACACACTGGTTTCTAAATCTCTGTTTGATTGGCTCTTTAAGGTTCCTTAGTTATAATTGTCACATGCTTGTGCTGTGTTTTCCAACTTTGGTCGTAAGTTTATGCTAAATTTGCCCTCTGGATTTGACCCATCCTCCGACATTCAATTCAGGCTTTTGAATTATTTAGTTTTTTTAAATTCCACACTGGAAACTTGACCGTGACAAATAAAAACAAACTAAAACTAAAAGACCTCTGGTACCAAATGCCTTTTCTAAAACCATTTCCTGAATCTAACAGAGAAAATCACAACAAAAAATGATGCAAATAATTTTGCGTCATTATCGGTATTTCAGCTGGGCCATTTCCTAGTGGTAGAACATCAATTCAATCAGAATCAGAATGAGTTCAAGCTGAGAGCAGTTATTGGTTTGGATTATACCCAGGAAAACAAAACTCCACCCTTTAATTTGCAATCAGGTGACGCTCTTCCCTTACCGTATTCTAAAAGAACATTGCTCCCTTGGTGCCCACTAACAGAATCAGAAAGTGCTGTGATGGGACTGGTTTCCCACACAACCTTTAGTGTTTCATTCAACAAGTCAGTGGAGTTTCAATCTCACTTTCATTGTTGTAGAAAGGCCTATAATAATAACATGAGTGTGGACTGATCACAGGGAGGCTCTCAGGGGAAGTGCATGTGGTGAGGAATAATGATATCCTGCACATATCCGTCTGGGTTTGCCCCAGCAAGATGATTCAAAGAAAATTTGTGGAAGTGATTCAAAGCCATTTCAAATCAATTATACCTTTCCCATTAAGAGGAAATAGCTTGACAGAAAACATTTTTTTTTTTTTACAAGGCATCCTCATATTATGTACTTGAAAACGCCAGGCAGAGCATTGGTTGTATCTCAAGGCGAGTGATGAGCCTTATCCATTCATTTTGAACATTTTGGTACCAGTGGAGCACAGGTGTAATGGAAAATGTCACCTGAGAGTGAAAGATGAACATGGTCTGTCCTCGTGGTTTCCCCCTTTGCTTTTAGTAGATACTTTGAAAATGTTTTTTTTTGTTAAATGCTCACAATCTTTTAAATCTTATTTAAATTTAATATTCTGCCTGTTATCAATTTCAGCTGTGTTGCAACAACATGCAAATTGGTGAATGTTTAAAAAGTTTAGATTGATGAAACTAATGATTCTATACATTCTATTAAATTAAAGGTGTCAACTTGTGCTCAAAAGAAATGGGGGTTACAACTAAATTAACAAACCTTTGACAAGGTTTAAGTATTCAAGTAGGAAGAACCTATTTGCACGCTGACTCAAAATTCAATGAGCTGAGGTTTATTTATTATTCCATACTTCACTGAAGCAGCCTTGTACAGTTATTTAATCCAAATAAATACATCTGAAAAACAAAACAAACAGCAACAGGCTGAGACAACAGGCTGCGATCTATGTTTCAGACGGACCATAATTTATCTCCTTCAAATTCATATAATGAATATGTGGCTTATGAGGAATGCTAAGCTAGGGTTGATGTCGTAACTTGGAGAGCTATCAGTAACCATTGTGACATCATAAAGGGCTTATTTCCAAGGCACAATTTCTGAAAATTAGACTGAACCAAAGGCTTGACTTTTCTCTTTCCTGGTGAGTTCATTCACTGGCAGGGCCATAAAATCTGAAGTGACTTTTCAATTTGAAAACCCTTTTTTATTCTTCCTCCTTTCACTGATTAAATAACAAAAGTGACAATTACATCAGCTGGGAATAAAACAAGTTAAAGCGCCCTCTGGATTCCTCTTGTGTGTTTAAAATGGGTCGATGACACTGTCATCCAGATGGTCTCCTTGAAATGCCCTTTGCCTCACATCCTCCTGCGCTCGGTCTGACTAAATGCTTGTGTCAGTAAAAGTTTGTGGCACATTTTGCAGCATCTGGTTATTCGACCGAGAGCCACCCCTCAGGCTTAACACTGCGGGCCTCATTAATGCAAATCTCGCTTCAACAGACTGATGTGAAATTGCTCCCTCCACTTCATGGTGAGAAAGTCAAAAAGGCAGGAACTAGGTGGGAACAGCGAGAGGTTAAGCAGTCTGGCCACAGTTTGGAGGTTTTTATCACACAAAGTCCTATTTTTGGGATTGATTAAAAAAATAATTATAAAATTGGAAAAAAAAAACAATTCTTGTTCTCACCACTTCAAGGTTGGAATAGAAAAAGTTCACATATGCTTAAATTACACACCAAACCAACATATGATATAAGCTTTTGGTGACACACTGAGATACACTGTTGACTTGTCGATTCATGTGGACTGACAGTTGAGTAGAGTTACATGTTCATATTGTGCACCAACATGAAGATGTGATATGAAATGAAATACGTGTGATAGGAGAGAAGATGAAGTCAAGCTGAACAGGTCTACATGCAAACACAGTTTTTTTTTCTAAGAATCTTCACTCTGAAAGGAATGTTCCAAAGGACCATTTTTACTGACCTCCAGCTTTGTTTGAATGTGCACGAAAGGCAAAGCCAAATTTGCAAGCACGTCCACGTCCATGTGAAAGACACACTGTCAAGGTAAAACATGGGAAACTTAGTAGTTTGCCTGTTCTGCCGGCATGCGAAAAGTGGACATACAGTCGATATCCCAGTATCAGTGAGACTAAGTGAGGCATTATGAGACTGTGGTGTTGCCCTTGGTGCAAGAAGAATGCATAGAATAATCATTTTAACCAAGGCGAGGAGCCTCCAGTGCTTCTAAAATTAGCAAATGTTGTTGAGTTGTGGTTGTTTTTCTGTGCTCTTGCCACTTCAAGGTTTTTGTCATGACATGCTATTCAGACAGAACTCAGACATACCAATTAAATTGACATGGCCCAAGAGTTTTGCCATCAGTTTGAGTATTTTATAATGAGGAATATTTGATATGCACAAACATGCACCTCTTGTTTTTCTCGCAATTCTGGAGAACTTTGAATTTCATATTGGGTCTCCAAGATGTGTTCCTTTTTTAAACAGTTAATACATTTTTAACCTTACACTGGAGCAGGAGGCTCAGGCACATTTTAGGAACTATTTTAAACTGGCCACTGTTGTTGTGGAGTTGAATTTAGAGTAACACATACATTAGTTAGATTGGTAGAAAGATCAACACTGGAGCAGGAGGAGGCACTTGGCCAGTTTGTGTCCACTGGCCAAAGCCACTCTATGATGAGTGGATACAGGTGCTGGAACTGCAGGTTAACATCCTGCCCATCTCTGAGGAAAAAAACCCCTGTCAATATGGATTACGGGACTGAAGAAGGTGTGAAGGATAAAATAAAAACCTCTCCTGTCTTCAATTACAATAAGCAAACAGCTTGTGTGAATGAACGGCTGCGAGCAAAGAGATCTGCGGTGATGAGTTCAATCCTCGCTGACAAAGTCAACATTATTAGCTTAATATTGTTTTCAATTATACCTGTGAGCAGCATTAACACGAGCTCATGGAACATAAAGGGTAGAGTTAACAAAATAGTTTATAGTTATAGCATGATTTAAAGTTTTGGACTCAACCTGAATGATGGTGCAGACAACACGACCTCATAATGACCCAATAATCTGCAGCCATCCACCTGTGAAAACTGGCCGTCTAACCGTCTGAAACCAATCCAGGGCATCGCAAGAACTTTTTTTTTTTTCTCATCTCAGTCCCATTATCACTTCCTCTTCACGTTTACCTGTGCATTATGGGCCATTATTGCCATATTGAAGTCTGCACCAGCCATGATATAGTTTGGGCACATTATGGTGTAGGTACTCTTGTCAGAACAATAACTGTCTACACTTGAGTGTTCCAAGAAGATTGGAACGATTTTATGATCCGAGAGATATCCAGGTGCTGAATCTGAGCCGTCACCTGCCATCTGCTGCAGCTGCACCCCCCACTCGTCTGTTTGTGCCCCTCTGAGTGACTGTGTGCAAAAGAAGATTTAATGCCGAGCACATTTCAAACCCACAATAATCTTCGCGTGGCGCCCCCTGTTTTTCTGATTCGATGGAGGAGTTGCACGGAGCCCATGAATGGTATTGACTTGGCTGCCGTGAAAAATATAATGTGTGAGTGCGCGTGAGTTCAAAACCATGCTGGGGCTTGAGCAAACTGTCGCCGCCCAAAACTCTCCAAGCTGCTTAATGCAAACAGAGAACAGACCTTTCATTGGGCTCACTGAGCATCGGAGCCTCATTCAACAGCCTGCTGTGGCTCACCTCTGGTACGTTACTGCCCCAGAGATTTCACTTCCGCTTCAAGGAGCAAGGTGCCCGGCCTGCTCAGGGGTCTCTGAGGAACCCGCAGTGAGAGGAACATGAGAGCAGCGCCAGGCAGAGTTCTTCCCCAGAACCCACCAAGCGATGTGATTGGTCAGGAGACATTCTGTACCTGCTGGTAAAGAGTTATAACAACAGCCTCACGAGTGTTGTAAAGACTTATGCGCAGCAAAGCCATTGCATGTTTTACAGTGGGTTTTCCTTTTGATTAATTTGATTCATTATTTCAAGACATAATTCATTCATTTTATCACATGCGTTATTTTTGCAAAAAAACCCTGTTGTTTTTATTTCATTATTTCATTGCTCTTAATATTTGATTTGATGTGTACTTCGACGTTTATCCATTGTGGATCAGGAACCAGAGAATGAAAAATGCTTTCAAATGTAAAAGAAAATTGAGGCATAAGATTTAATTTTCTATTTTTTATTCTTTTTTGCAATTTTCAATTACTCAAAAGCTCTGAATAAAACCTATTGTCCCTAGTTTATATTGATTGTGCCTGTGTTCAAGAAATGTAATGGCTTAGAAGGAGTGGCAAAAAAAGAGAGAAAGATGGAGTGTGTGTGTGTGTGTGTGTGTGTGTGCGCGCGCGCGCACGCACGCATGTGAGTCTTTTGGGAGTCCACCCTCCCCCCACTTTTTCTTTTTTTTTTTTTAAAATTCTGGAGAGTCATTAATATTTTACAGAGTGTAATAGGCCCTGAGCCTTGGGACTACATTGGCACTATGATTACAGCAGCCCCCCCCCATTAAAACTGATTAGCCCTTATGTGAGGGGGCGCCTGTGTCCACAAAATACTTTGATAATGATTTTGTTCCGAGCATTAAACGTTAAGGCCTTTGCAGCCTGGAAAACAAGCAGGGTTTTCGGCCCGTCGTTGTCAGTGAACGGGAGGAAACCCGTCCCCCGGGTGCTGACGGCGCCCATCAAAGACCCCACAAATGATTTCACCGCCTCTTCATCATGCATGCCGCTACAGCCGCGGCGGCTGGGAAGTGTCTGTGTTTCAAATGCCTGAGCACCGTGAAATGACACTGATGCACAACAAGCCTCTTGTTCTGGTCCAGAAACCTTCTGGAGGTTTTGTTTTCTCCTTCACGCTCCTCTGCGCAAAATCCGCCGGCAGAGAAACAACACAAAAGGCCTGGATGAAGTTCTAATTGTGAGTAATTCCACCAGCGACAGGTTTCAATTTCGCCATTTGGTGAGAGTGCTTGTATTTTGTCCTTCAGTAAAAATATATATACTTGTGTGAAAAAAAAACACTCTGGTAAAAGTAAAAGTACTGACTCAACTCATTTACTCCAGTAAAAGTAAGAACGTACAGGTTCTGCAATGTACTTTAATAACAAAGTAAAAAAGTTTCTTTTTTGCCATTAATGTAACAATAAATTTGTTGATAATTTTGAAAAAATAATAGAATAATGGTGACTGAACTGATCTGAGGTCAGAGGTCTTACATGAGCATCTGGATCATTTTAACAGCTTTGCTGCTTTCAATTCTCCATTTACTTCAACCAAACTGTAACCAGTGATAGTTCTGACCAGCGAGACATTATTGGATGTTTACACTTTTAATTCATTTTCTACATGATTATTTTTCTCTGTACTTGTACTCTTGTACTTATACTTGTACTCTGTACAATGTTCTGAACAGTGGGCCCAAAGCTGAGGTACTCCCACTATCTCCCTCCCCCAACTACACAACAGTATAGTTCAAATAGCTCCACTTTAACAACAACAAAACATTATTTTGAACAGATCTTTTCAAGACAAAAGTAACAAGTGTATTTGTCCAATGTAAGAAGTAGAAAGTCCAGATTTTTGTGTATAAATGTAGGGAGTAAAAGTAAAAAGTTGTCAGAAAAAAATTCTCAATTAAAGTATAGATACCTGAAAAATCTACTTAAGTAGAGTAACATTAGTATTTGTACTTTGTCCCCCCCCCCCCCCACCTCTGGCTCTGAGCTCCATGGTCGGGGGACGAGTCCTGCGAGCTGGACACCATGTGGGACAGATAGAGCCATTACTGCCAGCAGCCCCTCCAGCGCTGGAACAGACCACCTCAGCGAGGGGCCGCTGCGTCCTTGTTAACATTATTGGCAGGTGGTGCGTGAAGCTGACCGTCCTTGTCAGGACCCCAAAGGCAACTCCTCGAATCAAACTGAACGATCTGAGGCCGCGCTCGCTTCCCTTCAAAGAGTTGGGAGGAGGGATTCACGCTGCGGTGGGTGGAGGTGAGGGCCTGTCTCAAGTGAGGAGGAGTAGGGTCGACAAATGGAGGAATCTGAATCCAGAAGAAAACTCATTGAAGAATGTTGTGGATTATACACTGGCCTGTTTTGGAGTTTCAATCCTAATCTACCGATGAGATGCAAGTGCATGCCTGTAGTTTGGAGAAGAGCTGCAATGCAATGCTGCATTGCTGGGGTGCGTGTGTGTGTGTGTGTCTCTGTGTTTGTGTGTGTTATCGCAATTCAATTAGAGTTAAACATCAGGTTGCGTCCACAGTCAAAGGGAAATTATTTAGCCAGAGTCTCTGGAGATGTGGCCACAGATGTAAAGTGGCCCCTCCTTGACTGTAGGTTGCTGATTACATCTAGACATGTTTTATTTATATGCATCTGTTTTCTTTTGTAAATGAGGATATTATGCTCTCGCATTAGCGGGAAGAATGAGCAAAGGCAAACTTGTAAATGAATAACCTTAGAAAGAAAGGTGTGATTTATAGTTGGCAAACTATGGCGCAACAATGGCTCCCCAACAAGTTGTAATATTAAATGTTTTGTCTTTGAAAAAACTAAACAAAACTCAAAGAGGATATAAAAAATTGCAAGAACTTTCGTTCTTTCTTTCCAAGCTGATTACACAACAGTGCTGAAAAAAAGCCCAGTCAGTGAAAAACAGCAAATAAATAATCCTCTAACAGGGTGCGACTGAGGATCAGCGATTGTTTACACCTTCAGGTACACAATGTTAACATGTTTGTGTGCTGTTGTTGTCACCGTTGTAGCGTGTGTTCATTTCTGGGGTTTTCATCGCAGCGTGACATCACACATCACAGTGAGGGGCCGCGATGCCGCGCCGCTGAGTGACAGAGGCGCTTTGATGAATAATGGCAAGACAAAAATGTTTTTATGTTTTGTTGATGCAACATTTCACTTGCGTGGGGGAACCTTTCACTTCATCTTCTGAAAGCACAATCATAATGGATTTATTTTTGTTCTCTTCTTCCGACTGTGTCGCACAGCAGTTTATTTGTCCCTCATCTGCTGATCAGGATTCAAAACAAACACACAGTAGTGTGTGTCTTTGTTATTAATTATTATTTTATTATTATTTTTTGCTGATCTAGTCCTCTACTGGTTTTGGCAGCCAGGTTGCATTTTTTTCAGCCCACAAAATGGAGAGAAAATCTAGTTGGAGAATAAAATAAGACAGTTTTGTTGTTTTCATGGGTCTTGAAATGGTTACGTCGTTATTTGATTTTTGTCTTGTCAGTTTCGTCAAATAATAAAAATCAAATATTTGCATATGTCATCATATGGGAAGTCGTCGTTTAAAAACAGAACATTTGTAGAAGAAGACGTTTCCTTGCCAGCCTTCTGACGTGATTTATTTTCCTGGCAGAAGACATTTTTTTTGTCCAGAGCAACTCCATCAAATATATGATGAAACGTACATTATTCACTTGCTCTGCGAATGCACTCCCGAGTATCTTTGCTAAGATTTACTTCCCTTTGCATCACTCTCAACATGACGAGTCGCTGTCTTTTTCCATCGTCTGGACCCCCTCTTGCTAAACGCGGGCCCTTGAAAGCGTCCACGTGTAAGAAAAATATCCATCACGACGAACTGTCGAGCAGAATGAAAAATCTCTGACAACAGTTTGCCTCTCCCGTTCCACCGACGGCCCATATGTCGGCTCGTGGATCTCCACTCCGGGGGCTCCTGCAGCTGTCAGCGCGTCTCGGGGTCCAGGTGAAATCGAGAAAATAGACAAGGCGCCAACGTTTGCGGCAACGTGATGCACTTTATCGCTGGCTCAGGACCAAATCCGGCTCCTCACGCTGAGCCTCCTGCGTTCATTAGTATGGAGGCTCGGATGCGGCTGCTGCATAAATAGACGTGCAGATGTTTCCTCGCTGTCTTCTTCTGGCAAGTGGTCTGGAACAGATTGCGGCTCCTTAGCACCGACACACGCAGTGTACTGCAGGTGCTGACACGTCGACAGATGGGCCGCTCGGTGCCCCTGTGGTGGTCCGCTGGTGGCAGGAGTGGATGGACGGGCTGCTGATCTTTGTTTTTTATTTTTTCATAACGTACATTTCATCACCTCACAACCTGATGCACGTTCACTTGGGCGACTCACAATGCACGCTTGTCAAACGTTTCGCTCGCGCTAAGGTTCCCCAGTCTTTTTTTAGTGTTTCCGAAGGCGGGACCTCTTCTCTGTTTGCCACCACCTGACACAGCTGTTCACAGCTGAAGCCCATTAGAAGTTGCGGAAAGTCGGAGTAAGCAGCTTTCTAGAAATGCTGCTTTGCATTTCTGAGCCTCAGTATGAGGAAGGTGGCCCTGTGTGAGCGGGCAACACACGCGTTTGCTGCTGCACGCGCTGTCTGTCTGTCTGTCTGTCTGTCCGTCGGTTTGTGTGTCAGTCTGGCAAACTGCTGTGCCAGGCTTGGGAAGGAGTCGGGAAGAGTTCGGCACATCCAGGCATTAAACTAATGTGCAGGGATCAGGGGCCAGCGACTCACAAGCTGTCTCTTTGGCTGAAGGCGACAACAGAGACGGGCAGCAAGCGGCTGCTGGCACCCGGCGCCGGCGCAGACACCCAACACCTGCCAGGGTTCCACTCCCTGTTTTCCCGTCCATCCCAAGTCTGTCCAGTCTGTGATTAGTGTCATCAGCAGTGGACCCAGGTGACGAGATTAATGCCTCGGCTTGAGTGGCCATGAGGGTCCGTTGAGAAGCCCTCACTCTGGTATCAGCTGTGGGAGGCACGGCACCAGAACACTGGGAGAAACCATTGCAATTTGCAAACAAATGGTTTTGCCATGACAAATGTTGCAATTTTCTCTGTAGTTTAGCTCACGCTAACTACAGTGTGGAAAAAGTCTCAGATGATTTAGTTTGTCGACAAGACGGATGTCATTTTAGGCTTCAAAATGTATGTAGCCTATTCCTCTGTGCACGTGAGAATGTTTCTTTTGAAATAGAAGCCAACCTAACCTCGACCCAACAAAGAAAGATACCGGTATATGGATATATGCTGGAATATTTAATTGCCTTTGATGGAAGTGAAGAAGTGAACAAAGCTAGGGCATAATAATAATGTCAGGTGCACTGAGATAACCTTAGCATCAAGATGTGGCTCTACAAATAACACATAACTTTCTTTAGTCACTGTACTCAAGGGCTGCATTCACTTTCAAACATCTTTTTGCTATTTTTCTGTATTTTCCTGGGCCCGAGTGAAAAAAATCAGACAGCTTTTCCAATTGCTTCCTTTTTTATTTAGACAATACCAATTTAGAAATGCAGTGCCCCGCCACCCCTATACACACCCATTCAATGTCACCTTCGACTCCCTTTTTAAAACACCTCCGCCAATGTTTTGATAAATAGAATCCTTCTAAACAAAGTATAACCTCCAGGCAGTGCATTTCTGATTTCAACAAAGCTCCAGGCTAAAATCTTTGTTAGACGCATTGAAGCTACACAGTGATATGACTCACATGTAACTATGTAACTTCTAAAAATAGCAATAAAAAAAGAAGTGCTCTATATACACAAGGTCCTCAAGGCATGGAGCAGGTAGACTCCACTCAGCAAGTACAAAACAATCACGCCTAATCTGATAAGATCAACGTATGGCCACACACACACAGACACACACACACACACACACACACACACACACACACACACACACACACACACACTTGATATTGTGTCTATTTCCTATCACTGATGTCACTGGCTCTATTCAATGGCTGTGGCTCATAAGAGACTTACATGCTCGCCTTGTCTGGCATTAGCAATTACCGCCGCCAAGGAAAGGTCAGGAGATGTTTTCAAAATGCGACCCAGGCCTTTGCCTGACGGCTCCGCGGAAATGTTGTCATACATTTATTGGGTATCAAATGAGGCTGCCTCTAGTAGGGCCAAGTAGAGAGCCGTGACACCGTGACATTTTCTCACCGAGGTGAAAGCCTGTCAGTATTACTGTGGTGAAGTAATCCCTGCTGTTGGGATAATTCAAAAAGGAATGAACTTTGTGCGGCTTAAAACATGCTACTACTTTGAAGGCGCAACGGACAAGAGCCATAAAACCAACCGAGGTTTTATTGCTGACTGAGCAGCTATTTGTATCTCAAGACTCGGACGGTTGAAAGATTTAAAGATACGCGCCCTGCTGACTGAGGGAATTAGACAGACCTTGGGGGACAATGCAATTTTCGGCAAGCTGGAAAATTAATTCTCGTGTTCTCAGGATGTCTAATATGGCTGATAAAGGAATTGCCAAATACCGGCAGAAAACATTTTGTCGCATAATTAGTCATACGGTGCCTCACCTACATTGCAGCGTACATATATGTAAGATAACCTCAGACATTCTTATCGAGACGTTTAATTGCTCCTGGTGCTGTTCATTAAGCTGAGTGTGCGCTCTGCTGCCCCCCTCCCCCCCCTCCCCCTCCACCCACTCCCACACTCCCACCATGCAGAATGAGTTCTGCCCACTCCAGTCCACTTTGATTGCAGAATGTTAGCCCTAATGTGATACTAATGCACTCCAGCCCTCAGCACTTTGGGCTTTTGTCTCATCAATCTCACTGAGAAACTGCCCGTGGAGCCAAATCCCAACTAAACACAAACTGGTTTGTTTTTCACATTGCCTTCCACAAAGCTAAATTGTTCAGCTACATTCTAGTAACATCCTGTTTGACCATGATTATTTTTCTGTGTAAGGTTTAGATGGAGACTCATGAATAATGAAATATATAAAAGGTCACAAGTGTGTTTAGATTTTATATCGATTGCATTGCAGGGGAGCTTTCATTCACAGAGTCAGTCACATTCTGAAAGGACGTTGAAATGGATCCATCAAAAACTTCTGACTGCTTCATTTTGACTTATGTTGTTCAAGGAGGTCTAAACTGCACAATGTGCTCATAGGATTACAACCATTGTTTAAAAAAAGAGAGGAGATGAATACTGCCCTGCCCTGTAATTACAGCCAATGGAGGGTGGGATTTACACTTTCTCCGAGCTAAATGAACAAAGGATGGATCACAGCTTTTTAAATGAATACGTTTTCACTGAAACAAAGATGAGAAGGTGCCATGTGCACTGTGACAAACGCCTGAGAATGTGTTTGCTCCAGTTAGGATCTTTATGTTTAATCTGACTAATCTATTAGTATCTGTATAAAAGACAAGCCACAATAAAATTTCAGGCTTCAACGGTTAGATTAAGTTTTAGTTTTTAGTTTCTACAAGTGAAGTTATATTTTCAGTCTCTTCTGAAGATAAAAACAATGTTGTATTATAACAACACAAGCTGAGATGAAAAATCCTGGTGAATTTTTCAAATACCTACCATAGACATTTAGGTGAGACAAAGTTAATTTCACGCAGGTGTTTGCAATGATGCTGATCCAGGTTCTTTTCCAATTTGGTTAAATGAGACCAGGTGCTGCTCTTGTGTTTGCTCATTGAAAAGGCTCTGCCACTCTAATTGGAATGCTACCCAAATAAAATTAATTATGCACACCTGTATCTACAGGCAATATTTTGTCAATACGGCTGCCATGAAATGTGATTAGCTTCACAAGTTACTGCAGTGGCCAAATCCCAACGGAGAAATTCAATTGTTTGTGCCTTCTGTACATTCTTACTTGAAGATAAAGAAACGTATATATACATATATATTTTGTCAAATCTACTTGGATGTATTCCCACTGCGACTCACTCGCTTTGACTCTACTTCTCTTATCTCTTTTTCTATCTGTTCATTCTTTTGTACTTCCTTTCCTCCCTCCCTGGTCAAAGCAGACGGTCGCCCTCCAGAGTCGGGTTCTGCTTGAGGTTTCTTCACACTGGGGAGTTTTTCCAGGCCACTGTCACATCATGCTTGCTTTGGAGGGAGGGGTTGGTTTTCTGTTTGATTGTTTGATTGTTTGATTGATTGATTGATTGATTGATTGGTTGATATCATTTTTAAATTGACAGTCACCAAAATGTAGAATTTACCTAATTAAATAGCATACCCAGCACTCAATCATTTTAGATCCATTTGCTCACTATTTCAGAATAAAAAGCCTGGTTAATGAATTATTAAAAGCTTAACCATAACAGTCACCATGCATAGTGACAGCAGCTCGCCCATGTAGTCTTTAACAAAGTCGTGTTAAAAGGATTTCTTAGGTGTTCAGATGTGTGGAAAATTCAGTCTTAACACTTAAATTAACTGGGGAAAAAATCATTCATCATCAAATCATTGCAGTGACCCTCTGTATTTTTATCTGCTTCTTGGAGTGATTGATACCTGATGAAAGTCCCTTTGACCTCTATGATAGATTCATGGACTTCATAGAACGATAACCCATTCCATCTACAATGATATTTGTCATTTATGGGATTCTGGCTTTGGCCTTTTTCTGTACTCGCATAAATGTCAAAGAATTGAGTTGTCCCACAGCCACACCATATATTCCCATAGTGCATTTAGTTATGAATTATATGCTGCAGTATTATGTGTATTTTGTGTTGAATATATGCAATTACTTACGTAACTAAATATGTTGTCATATTTTTTTGTTCTGGGTGGTCTTTTTGGCAAGGGTGCATTCGGTTAAAGTACATTTTGAGAGTATATGATTCTGAATGAAATTCAACAATAAGCACATATCTATAATCTACATATCGATTCACCAGTTTAGTTCAGTGTGCAGGGCTGCACAAAGGGGGACAAATACTCAAACATACTGGTGATGACTAACCACTGCACCACCATGCCCACCCATACAGACTACAAATTTGCAAACTTGGAATTAAATGTGTGTCCTTAAGCACTGAAAGTCTAACTAGACATGTAAATCTCTGTCATTTTTCATTTGCAGACTTTGCAGGAGCAATATGTGCATAGTCAATAGTTATTACAATATTTTACCACAGCCATCTTTTATCTTAAATTATTATACTGTTACATTTGATGGGTAAATGTTCTACTGGGAGCAGTTCACAGTAATTGGTTGGTTGGCTCACCATTTTCTGCTGAAGCTGTTGTTATTGTCAAAACTGTGATTAAAAACCCACCAGTTCCATATTTTCCCCTCCAGTACTGGATGTTTGTGAGAGATGTTGACAGGATGCAGTCTTATTTTTCCAATAGACTAAATCAATAAAATAGAAAATCCTTTACGTATATTTTTTTTCCTTTTGCTCCTCTGAATCCGTATTAAATGAAGCTGAAACTTTTCCAAATACCAACCCCTAGTTGAACTCAACATGTCCAAGACTATGTTTTAATGAGACACTCTGACAAAACACAAACAAGGTGCCCACCACTGACCTTTCTCTCCTTCAGCTGACTTTTTGGTCCCATAACAATAAAGCCAGGCGTGTTGGGCTTTCTGCACTCGTCAGCTGCAGTCAGTGTCAAGAGTGTGTTTGGATGGGGGGCACTGCTTCAGGCGACAGCGGGACATTGCTTGATATACGCCCATTATCTTGCTTTGCTTTTTCTGCGAATGTAGAAAGACAGAAAAAAAACACTCTTTGCACGGACAATTACTGTACAAGTAGAGAGAAACATTGCAATAATAAAAGGGCCATATATTTCTTTAGCTATGGAAATGAAAAAAAAAAAGCCTTTTTTAAATTGATCAAGAAACATGTTTTTGGTGATGATTTTGGTAAATTACTCTGGTAAAGAAAAACAGTGACTGAATGAAATAGTAATAATAACACTTGCGCTGTCTTAAAAGAAAACTACATTATCATCTATAATCAATTTCTCCTCTTTACAACAGAACTCAAAACTTAAACTGAGTTAATGCACATCATAATGTATCTGTAGCACTTTATTATAGTGACCCCACTTTTCATACAATTGTCCTGCAGAGCAGTTCTGCTGTAACAGGCAGCCATCACTTCTTGTGCATCAGGTGCCCTGACACTGAATTAATTATCAAAGCAATAATTTCATGCTGCCCTGCCATTGATTGTCATCATTTGGAATGGAAAATGGAATTTAGAATGGAAATGGAGGGATGGAAAACCCCGACGCACAGAATGGAATGTTCTCCTACCCAGGCCTATCAGGTTCTCAATGTTCTCCACAAAACACCCACTTGCAAAGTTACATGGTGTACTCCCTCTTACTGCCCCAAAGCGATTCCACTCCCATGACCCGGCTGCCCTAAACTTTGGACACAAAATCAAAACGAATGCTTAGTTTGGTGGCCAGCAAGATATATGCTGCGGTCATAGCCATCCAAGCGTGTGTCTGAGCGGCGAAGACGGATTTTCCCCTACAAAGCTGTATCACTTGTCCTATAAATTAACCGTTACAGACAGCTCCCTCTCTCGGTCCTCACTGATTGTCCTGGCACTGCAGACAAACCTGTCTTGAAATTCAGTCTCCTACATGAAGCTCTCTGTCTTGGTGAGTGAGTGCAGCCGCGTCCCAGCCAGACACCGTGAAATGGGCATGGCTCTGGATCACAGAGCAGGCCAGTCAGGCCCGCTCTGGCCATAGCTGGTCCATTTAACTTGGCCCATTAGTATGATCATGCTTTGCTGCCCTGCCATTCATTCATCCTGCTGCGCTGAGTGTGTTTGACCACGCTAATGTTCAAGGTACTCTGCGCAGCTCACTAGGCAGCCACAGCTGTGATGGCTCTGGGCTCTACAGGTCGGTAATGACTGTGCACGCAGGATTGATGGCTTTGATTAGATTGGGTATCTTTAGAATGCAACTCTTAGGCTTATTGATTTTAGTTGTTGTTGTTGTTGGAGTTGTGCGAGATATCAACCGCAACTGCTACCTCGCGTTGTAACACCACAGATATCAGGCTGCTGGAACCAAAATCAACTGGTGCGCTGTTGTCTGTTAATTGACAGAACAGATTAAGCCATAATATATACATTAATAACTGACAGTGACGAATGGCCAGTCTCTGTAGTTTAAGGATTTGGGGATCCTGATAATAATGATAGATTGCCAAAGTGCTGATGGCTCACTGGCTGTGACAGAACCGTTTTGGTTAAAGGTGCTGAAAAAAAATGACTGCTCATATTTTTGACAAATACATCGTACAGAGTCATATTTTTGCAAGTTAACTTAAAGGCACATCAGTCAGATTTTTGCTCACAACTTCTTTGAGAGAAGGTTGAAACCTAAAAACTCTTCAAATGCAACTTATTCTATCTATCTATCTATCTATCTATCTATCTATCTATCTATCTATCTATCTATCTATCTATCTATCTATCTATCTATCTATCTATCTATCTATCTATCTATCTATCTATCTATCTATCTATCTATCGACTGCACTGAACCAACATAAATCGCTTAATAAGAGAATACATGTTATGTGTGGTGGTTTAATCGTCAGCCCTTATATGGCAAGTGTTGTATAGGTGCGTGCGAATGCAAAGGCAACTGTTCCTGTCAGCGCAGTGATTTATTACCTCGCTACAGGCCCTGTGGCCTGGCCGTGCCAGCCTGCCCTGGCCACAGCAGTTAAATCACATCAACAAACGGCACAATATTGCACCGCTTCGCTTCGCTGATGCCAACTGACACATGAATCTGTGTGCTGACACCTTGGTCCTATGTTGGAAAGTTGGCAGGTCAAATATCGGAGCTAAAGGTTAATGTGAAAATAGATTAAAGCCCGCACGAGGAAGGTGGGAAGGTGTTCTACACATCTTTCCAATTGAGAAATGCCGCTCATGAGGTGTTGACGTAGGTGTGTTGTCCAGGCGGAGCGTCACCCTCACAGTTGCGCGCCCTGTAATGTCCAACACCTTGTTAACATTTAGGTAACAGAACAGTTTTTCTTTGGATCAAGTCAAGACTTAAGTGGTGACTGACCATCAAACTATTCATTTTGGTGACATCCATTCCACAGTTGCCTGCATCAGCCTGCACGTGGAAAAAAGAAATCAATAAATTATTGCAAGTAGCAGTGCGAGGCACATTTTCAGACCATCAAGGAAAAACAGGTTGAGCTGTGTCAGTATTTTAAAGGTTGAACATTTTGGCAAATTGTCCTATTTCCCTAATACTCCTACACCTCCTCGTACGACTAATTTCCATTGTCATATGAGTTGGCGCATTTGCTTTAATTATCATTGACTGTTATTTTGAAATCTGGAGGTCCTTGTAGATTCTCGTGGACAGGGTTTGACCCGCACATTCACCATGCTAAGATATCGGAGGGCAGACCCAGGGAGTACTTGATAAAGATTTCAAGGCCATTAATGTCCCTGTCACGTAGTTGATCCCTGGCATTGGCCCCAAATTAAGGGGCACGCAGAGGTAAGACTGGCTGAGACTCTATTTAATGTGACTTAAATATACATTCCCTTATTCAGAACATTTTTACAAGGGGCCAAATTGCCTTTCAATTATTAACTATGGAATCTTGTAACCTGTGTAGAGAGATGAGGTCAGATCATTCCTGACACGTCTGAAGGTCTTAGGCAAGTCCTTCTGAGCAGACATATATACACACACATATATATTTTTTCACTTTTGGCCTTTCATCACACAAATTACACCCTCTCACTGCTCTTGACCAGCACACTCTCCAACAATGTGCGCACTTGAACTAAGCCCATTGCAAATTCATGTAATGAGTGTGCCGATATAATTAGTGTTTCCATTTAAAGCCTTGGCTCTTATTCATTGTGCAAATGCAGTCTTCTCATGGCTTATGTCCAGAACCACAGCAGTGATGTATATTCATGGATATTCTCCCCCTTTTTCACTTCGCTTGGCATCCTTGGTGTTTTCCCCTAAGCAGGATGAGAAAAGATCTAAATTATACATGTTCACACTTCAATGTTATCGTCTCAAATAATATTTCCTGTATTAAAAAATTCAACACCCCTCAAAATTAATTGATTTTAAATTCTTTAAATTTTTAATTATTAATTTTAAATCTCAATTTCCCCACCCACCCCCCCTGGCCATGTTGTACGTAGCCGTCAGATAGCAAAAACTCTGTCTATAACAAAGCGGACCAATCAGATTAGATGCCACCGCTTTAGACTTTGGTATAAGAGGTTGCCAAAAAATAAAATAAAATAAAATAAATAAATAAAAGTAGAAGGTAAACAATGTTCATCAGCGTGTTTTTGTTCACTTGTAGCAGAATCAGAACTTTTAACAGCAGCCATTTCATTTTACCATTTTTAAACCTCCAACCTCCATGAAGAGAAATAATTGAGAATGGAAATTTCTGAAATTTGAATAATGATTCTAAGCCTTAGAATGGCAGTCCTAAATTTTCCTTGGGGTGTTGAGGTAGGATTGTCATTCAATTAAACCTTATTGCATTTGCCGCAATATAAACAGCGGGGCTTGAAACCGATGCGGCGGCTGCTGCTCCAGTCGACCTGCCTTCAGCTTCAAACTTATTTGCTCCACACAGGACTGCTTTCATCGGGGGGCTGGAGCAACTTGTTATTTGGAGCTGACTCTGCGAACTGTAGGTCAGCTGTCTCAGCTGAGCCGCATTTTGGAGCCCTCAGCTTCCCCGTGTCCCCTGTAGCGAAACAGCCACAGCAGCCACAAGGCCAATATAACTCCCGCAGCTGACAAGTCACCGAGACGTCTTTGTAATTTAAGACATAATTTCCTTTTCCTCTGGGCTGTATAAAATCTATATTGCAGCCATAAACAACCCCAGAGTTTCCTGCGAGCGTCCGTACCCTCTCTTTACGCAGCAAGCAAGAGCTGCATTCCTTTTTGTCTGTTCTGTGTTTTATTTTGTTGTTGTTGTTTTTTTGCCTGATGTGACTTTTTATGTTTTCTTTCATTTGGTCGGGAGAGATATGAGATTGGCGTGTTTATTAAATCCAATGCTGGAGGCGTTACGGACTTCTGCAGGATCAGATTTGTAAGATTTTTCAAACCGAAGCTTCTCATTTCCAGTGCGGAGAAGTTGGAAGCTCTGGCGTTCACACTGGCTGGGCTTCTCATTACGGCACTGAGTCATCCTCTTGTCGAGGCATTACTCCTCCTCCTCCTCCTCCTCTTCCTTTTCCTCCTTCCACTTGCCAGCCGCTCAGAGCAGCACACACTGCTTCATGGCAAATAAATGCAATAATTATTGTCATTATTTTTTTTTTACTGCTTATTTGTCATTTGCCTGACAGAATGTCAAAAGCACTGAATTTCATTTTGTGTGTCATTACGCATTGAGGCTAATTATGCATGTCTAAGTCTCCAGTCACTACGGCCATTTGTGCTTATGAGGCGGCTCATTGTGGCAGCTCCATGTGTCTGCTGCTGCTGCTGCTGCTGCTGCTGCTGCTGCTGCTGCTGCTGCTGCCGCTGCCGCTGCTCCAGGCGTTATTCCACTTCAGCCTGACACCAGTGTCTCCTCCGATTCCGTCTCATTGCGTTAGTCATTAAGCGCGGGACTGACACCACCCGTCATATCATTGCCTTAATCACATCTGAGCTCCAGTGTGTACATATGACCGTATCATTAACACGGACTCCCGGCCCTCCTTCTCCTCCTCCTCCTCCTCCCTCGGTCCTTGTAGCTGCTGCAATGTTTTTTTTTTGACCCTTCGTTTCATCCGTCACACGTGACTCTCCTGCAGCGCGTTACTAACTAACGACTTTCGCTTTTGCAATGATTCCTTTATTGACTGTTTTCAGCACCTCGTGCAAAAATGATTCCTCCTCAGGGCAAGCTGTTGTGGTCGTGGAGGCAACTAACAGTGATGGAGAGCTACTTATAACCCTGTGCAGGAAAAAACTATTAGTTTTGCACCTGGCCAGAGTGTGTGTGCTGCGGTTCTTTTAGCTCTTGTCTCCATGGTGTAGTGGTTTCTGGAGGAGTAGGTGTACTCTTTATTCATTCCTTCTTAACACCCTGTTTTATATACAGTGGCTTTTACTACTACTATTTCCAGTTTACCCCAAAATGGGCCAGTAGTATTTGCACATTGTCACATAATTTCTGCTGCCTGTCCTTGGGAAATGAGGCTTATGAAATTATGTAATTACTGACCCAATGCTGACCCAATGCTGCCACACAGCCTAGTGGAAGACAGTTACATAATTCTGCTATTTAGTGTCTTTTGTCAACTGTCTATTGGAGCAGCTGATTTGCAACAAGATAGTGTAGACTTATTTTATTATAATTACTTGACCAGGAGTTAGACAAAGACGTTTGTTAGTTAGTTAGTTTGAACCGTTCGCTCTGCCTCACCTATTTCTTATATTTTCTAATGGCAACTAAGCGAAAGGAAACAAACACAGTTGTTTCGCAAGATTTGTTCCCAGGCATCACCCGCCCTTCTCTGCCTCTGATTGGCTCATCAGTCTTCATCATGCCTAAATTGAAGCAATATTACCTCAATCTAAGAAACGAAGGCAACGAGTACGAGCCAATTAGAGGCAACACAAGGTGGGTCATGCCCTCGCCATCCTACGACGGACCACTTGGCTTTCTGACACTACTCAATGAGGTGCATCACAGGGGATTGAGAAGTGGGTATATAGGCAACGCTGACTGAAAAATAAGTGGGTCTGTTCTAATAATGACGAGGGACGTCAGGCAGCCATCCCAATTACAGATGGACGTGCCCATGGTCTTAGTTTGTGTGTGTGTTTGTGTGTGTGTGTGTGTGTTAAGGGTCCGAATCATCAGTGTGAGCTGGTCCAGGGTTGTTTGGTCTCAGGCGCAGATTTTTTTTAATAATGCAGACTGTAAAAAAAAAAAAAAAAAAAAAAAAAAATTCCATTTCAATTGCTTGTGGTGTTTTTTCCCCACTATAATAAAGAGTTAATATCACCTGTCAGGCCATCCATCTTTTTTCTTATTTCTCCTGCTTGTTCTGGGTGATTGTAATATCTGAAGTGACAAATCTAGTTCAAGGAAGACGATATAATGTATTTTCTTCCTCAGACCAAGCAATACTGGATTTCACTGCTGTGTACTCTCTCTCTGTGCTGGACTCCGCACCAATAACGGCATCCACCTTACATGAGGGCTTGCAGCTACCTATTTTTAGCCCGTAGCTCATCTCTGGACTTGAAGCATAAAAACGGCTTTCATTTGCTGGATGGCTGCATACAAGCCGGGTAACCTCATAAAAGTGACAGGGGGTAAAGTGTGATTTTACTCGCTCGTCACCTCATAATGTATTTATACTTTCGCCTTGTGGTGCTGCCTGTATTTCCTTGTTAAGATGTGCTGACTGTATTGTGGTGTGATACAAAAATAGCCACACTCTAATCTTCCTTCTGATGGATGCTTTATTTTTTCCCCCCCCTGTTGCCGCACACTGTGATAAGCCACAATAGTTCCGTCAGCTGCGAGGCTTCCCTGTTTAAGCGGAAAGAGGCCGCTTGATTGATTAAATGCGTAGAAGTGCTGACATTTTATCACCTCAGCGCAACAGAGGTCAGCGCACGAAGCGGCGCGCAGCTCTCTTTCATCATAAAGTCTTCGCCTGTAAGTTGTTCACAGAGATTTAGAGATGAGCAGATAAGAAAGAGGTCTCGAAAGAAAGCTGCCATCTCTAAATATTTAAAGTTTGCTTGTGGAGGCTTGTGGAGGTGCGGCGAGAAAATCCCTTTGTTATCGCAAACAGACAGAGATTCTCAGCAGTAACTAGCAGAGCTGAAGGTTGCTGTTTGTTTTGATCCGCAAACATCCCTGGGAACCCTAATTTTCAAGAATTTATTTACCTGGGCAAAAGTAATTCCAGGAAGTGTGTGTAGTTTGCATTTCCATCGCACCTCGAACTTCTGGAAATCGTTTTTTCCAATCAGGCTTCTGAAAATATGGAGGATGGAAATCACTGCAAATGTACGTTGTGGTCATTCAGCCTTTTGCAGTTTTGCGCTGTTTTTTTTTTTTCAACTTTTCACAAATTCCTTTTGGCATGAGTCCTACATTTAACTCCGCCATTTTGTCGGCTATTCATCCTTAGAGGCAACGACCAAATCAGAGTTCCGCTGAATTTCTTCGTCGGCAAATACACTGAAAAGAGCCTCGGCCTCATCGTCCATCCACTCCTCTGAGCCTTTCTTCATTTGGTCCTTTTTTGTTCCATTTTTCTTGCAGCATTTTTTTTTTTTTTGTTGCTGCAAATCTGTTCCACCAATCAACGTTCTTCGGTTCCCAAGCAGCCTGAGGAATCTGAAAAGTCCTTCCTCATTTCTCCTTTTTCAGGGAAAGTTTTGGGCCGTGGGAAATGCAATATTTTGACAGAAAAGCACCAAGGTTTTTAAAAAAAATCCTGACAAAATAATGGAAATACCTGGAAAAAGAGGGTCATATTTTTTCCCTTTCTATAATAATCAGTGCAAAATATAAAAATGCAAGTGAAAAAAAACATCTGCTCTCATGTTTTAATGCTACACTCGGTCTAGTTATTCTTCTGCAGAAGCCTGAAGTATCTCTGACAGCAGGACGACGGCCACTTTCTTGGGCTGTGGCGGATTAACTCGGTCTGTACGATGGCCTATTTAAAGGCCTGAGTGACGATTGTAACACGGCGGGTCCTCGGGAGACACTGCAGCCTGCTGCAGTCAGAGGTGCATATGGAATTAACGCAGCTGGGGTTGACGGTAAATGACAGCTGTTAAGGCCCGGCAGGGACCCACCTGAGCAGGATGAAAGTATTTCGCCAGGCTCCTGCTTGGCCACGTGTGAGGCTCTGTAATGAGCTTTGCCCGGCCACTTTGCTCCGCAGAGAGGAAAGGGATCTTCTGTTAGCTCTCAACACCCCTCTAACGAGATATTACAGAAGAGTCAAATATAATTACACCAACGTGTCAGTACCATCTATACTAGAGCAGCAGGGTTTCAGTGAGGACTGTGCTGATGGTGGCAACAGATTCAAGCAGTAGTGGACGTGAGTCATGAAGAGACGGCAGCAAATGTAGATATTTTATATCTCCAAACAGTTAATAATAATTAAGGAGCTGTTTGGGGAGTCCTACAAACCCAACCTTCCTTTTCAACCTTCTGTAGATTCAACCAAATACAGACAGGAACACCACTTCTTTGTTTAGTCATCTTTTTGTTATCAGAATCGTTTTAGCTTCTGCTAACACACATTTCTCAGAACATTTAGTTTCAACTCAAGTCCTCCTATGTTTGCCGCTAAAAGTAAAGTGCTGTTTTCTTTTCTTTTTTTTTTTTTTTTTTTTTTTTTTTTTTTAGGAAAACAAAACAAAACAATAGGTTTCAAAGTCAAGTCCCAGAAGATATCTGACAGACGGAACCATATTGGTGTTGAAGCTTGACAAACACTGTTCATAACCCAGAAAAAAAAGTAATTTCATCTTCTTTTGATGAAACTTCCTCTCCTCACCACAAACATACTCTGCAGATGCAATTATCCATCTGGCCTTTTGACTTGTAGCAATATACAGCCGAAAGTGAATGACACCCAATATTGGAAACATGACGCCAGTGCGGCCATTTTTTTGACTTGGCAAACTTACCAGAACAAATAGAATATACATGCATTCATAGTTAGTCTTTCTTGTTGAATAAAATATTAATGATTGGTGATTATTATACATTTATACAGTAAAGGCATCAATCTATTTAAACATTCTGCTTTAATCACGATTGTGTCATTTGTGACTTACCAACAACATAATGTAGAAGACAACAAAAATCACATGTGTGACCAAGACAAACATGGCTGGTTCACTTCTGAGTAAAGAAACTTAGTAGCCCTGAACTAAGCAGGCATCTGTCCAGTGAATGCAAGTTCTGAATTCAATGACCTCAATGCAAGTGGCAGGTCTGTCCTATTAAAAGGTCTCTGCCTCCTGCCTTTGTCTCTGTGTAAACAGATCTTTAAGAGACGATGAGGTTGCCTGGCCTCTGTTACTTTATCTCCGAAGGCACGATTGTCTGGAGAAGATGACCCCGAGCTATTGATCTGTGATCCCTTATTTGAACACACACACACACACACACACACACACACACACACACACACACACACACACAATACACGCCTATTGCATTTTGCTTGGTTTGGCTGCTCATTTGGTCTTCTCAAAGGTTCTTCTTCCTGACCAGGCAGCTGCCAAGGAAGAAACAATGTACTCAGATTTTAAGGAAATTATTTTTTTTTCTCTGCTCTTACAAACTTTTTTAAACATTTCTTTCGTAAACAAGTTTGAGTAAAGATTTCTAACATTGCGGTATAGCTTAAATACAAAGTTGGACAAAAACGACATGGGCAGTGCTGCAGATTTTATCCTCCACAGCTTCACTTTGTCGTCAGGTGGCAGGAGGCCTGACTATGTCAAATCAATGTCAAATTTGAATGCTAATAGAATCTTAAATTATTCAGCATGCGATTGAGCCCATTTGAACTATTCTTTGGCTCCAAATGACATCCCCCATATAAATATATGATGGAGGCATGAGCCTCTGGCTCAACTCCAAGTGGTGTTCAGGGGTAGGAAGGCAGGCAGGCAGACATACATACAAGAATTGCAGTATTACAGCCATATACTTTTATTAATTTATTTATTACATGTTGATAATAAAAACTGATCTGATTATATGTAAAATGATGAAAAGATTCTACAACATACCAACTGTGAAGGTGAGGATAACTGTTTATGAATTACATATTATTATCTTATGGCTATTTATGTCCATTTATGGCTTTCCACTCTGACAGTGTTCAGGTTTAACCATGTTCAAAGCACTTAAGTGCTTTATGTTGGGCACATTTATGTTAAATGTACTGTATGAGCTCACAGTAACGCTGAACACATGAGCTCACTGATAGCATCATTGCACATTAATGGCCCAGATCTTCATCATCAAGGGCTTTCATCTCACCACGACAGTGACCTTAAGACAAGCGCCATAATAGTCGCTGTGCCGTTTACCAGGCTCAAGCAACTTTGGCGCGGTTACCCTGCAGTCGCCATGTCGGCTCGCACGTGATATACAACAGTGGAACAAATGAACTGCAGCGCTTCTCCCCCGACTGTTGCAGTGATGAAGTGGAGGTAATGTGACGGAAATGCAATGAGTGGCGGGCTCTATTTATGTTTTACATGTGGAAATAAAACGGCCATGGGAGTAAGGTTGATTTATTAGGATGAGAGCAGATAAAATGCATCTGCAGAGAAACGGTGGTTGATTGGTGCAGAATGGCTTCCAGGTGAGTGTCTTTGTCACAGGGGATGAAAGACTCGTTGCAGTAACGCGTCGCACTCACTGGGTTTAATTTGCTCATCAGCGACGAGGCATCCAAATAAATTTATGTTGCACCCTCCTGTCAACGCCAAGAAAGAATTCCATATATTTCAGATGTTCAAATTCCAAATCATCAATTTTATTTGGACAGAGGTTTGCAAATAACATTTGCTTCAAAGGACTTTTAATTTTTGCAACATGCGCCACCCTTAGGCCCCTCAACTGGCTGAGGAAAAAGTAAGAAAAGCCCAAATAAGGAAAACAAAAAATACAAAGAGCCACAGAGGAGGAATCCTTCTCTCCTGCTATCGGTCTCACATATAGACTGCAACAGCAGGAGAGAGATGAGCAGTAATGAGACGAGGAGCAGGATCATAAAGAGCCAGTGTCTTCAGTTCATCACATTCTGTCATCAGACACAACAGTGTTGAACTACCCATTAGCCCTACTGGGAGTACAATGCACTGCTGTCAAGAATGCTAAAACATCTATTATGAGGTGGACTGAACGTTTATGTGAGATTGATAATCTCTCCACTGCTAAGTGTGACAGTAGGATAGTGGATGCTGTAGAACGGCAGCCTCCGTTATTCTTCCATCATTCAGTTCAAATCAAAGCCCGTCAGTCGCCCTCCCAGCCAACAACTACAACAGGACGAGCACCTCCTCAGTTTTCCAGGGGCACCTGCCGACGGAGACGCCCGAGTTCCACTGGTTTGTCTGCGAAGGTGGAACGTTCCATTGTTTTCCATTGTCGGACCGGCAGCAGCTTGACTCCAGGGGGCGACGCCGTCGCGGCTGCCAGCGCCTTTTAAGTGATGTTCCGCCGCCGTGTAAACAAAACGCGACGACTCCCTTTGTAGCACATCAAACACTTTGCGCTTCGACTTGTGGAATCTTCCCAGCAGATGGTCCGAACCGCCCTCGGCACATGTCTGTAACTCCATTGCGCTCGGACGGGCTGCCAACCTGGTGTCACTTGTCTTGACCTTGAGCAGCGTCTCCCTGCTGCTCCACGTGCACGCTTCTTTCTGAGGAACCACGTGCCACTCTTAATGCAGCCGCTGCTCTGCCAGTTTGATGCCTTGAAATGTGTGACAAGTGTTGAAGACAACAACACCCCCCCCCCCACACACACACACACACGCACACACACACTTCAATCAGCAAGACACGCAAGCGTGCACAAGCGTACCCTCGTGCGTGCCCACACAAAGACAGACCCGACACGCACGTCTGTCTAAGCAGTCACACAAACAAGTGCAGATGCAGAGACACATAAAAGGAAGGAAGCGGGGGTCGAACAAAGATTGTCCCGTGCGGTGGGATGGACGACCACTGCGCCGCTCCCTCCCTGCAGCGCAGCCATTTAACGGACGCCACCGACAGCGGATGTCCAAATATTAGTTTTTTCCATCTCTTTCAGTCCATAACTGGAGGGGTTCGCGCTCCCTCCTCCTCCACCATGCCCCCCACACCACACACACACACACACACACACCACCACCACCACCGCCCACCCCCAAATTGCTCCTGTGCTCATTACCTCTGCAGGATTGATGTTTTCTTTCCGTAAAGCGCCACACACATATCCCACGGATTTAGAATTAATAAAATATGAAGGACATTAATATTCCCAGCATCCACATTTTGCCATTATTGCAGAGGGCCCAGGGAAGCCCCCCCGTCTCACCCAGCCTGTCAATCACCCCCCAGGTATGCTGCCGCCTCTCTGCCCCAGTCAGGCTGGAGGTGAGCGCCGCTGACAGACTTCAAACAGCTCCCCGAAGGACATTGGAGGGCGGGTTATGACACAGGCGGTGCCGCTCCCTGCATTTAGGGAGCTCATTGTTTCTCAAGTGCAGATGACTGAGAATTATATTTTGTCCCCGGTGGTTTTCCATTGATTTGCTCCTTTCCAAATGCCACAATGCTGATCCTTTATAGCTCTTATTTGTCGACAAAACCAGCATTTGATGAGAACAGTAATCCTAACTTGAAGTCCACTACTCCCGTAGTGATGGAAATCTGGTAATTACATAGTGAAGTAGTATTTCTGTCAGGGAGAAGACATTAAAATGCATGAGGCTGTTCTGTAATGGAGGAAAAACAAGGATATAACATGAAATTGGTCGGACTCACAGATTTGCCTCGTGGCTGTTACTGAACCTTTGTTGGTCGCCATGAAGCCCTGCAGGTCTGAGTAATAGGAGGTACATCTACCCAACTAAAATATATATACACCTCTAATAACTAACTTGTCCTTTGCTCATGAGCGGAGATATAATTTTATGTTTGCAATTTTACGTCGCTGCAATTTCCCTGAGGGTTATTATTTTTTTTTATGCTGTGCATTTGGCTACACCTTCTTCTTCTCTTTCACTTTTATCATTCCACTTCTTCCTTTCTGATGAAAGGAAAGAAATGAGAATAAAAACAAAGAAAACAAAACAAAAAACATGACATGACAAACGTGTGTTTTAGCAGGAGACTTTGATGTTGGGCTTTGTTCAGGAGGTCAGATTTGTCTGGAGTCTGGCAGTTAAGGAGGGAGATCATTGATGATTCCATTGGCCCAGCAGTGATGGGGGCCCCCCAGATGATACTGTTATTAATATGCTGCATGTGGGTGAGACGCAAAAAATAACTTTTAGTCATAGGGTTCAAAGTTGCTAGCCGTTCCCCTGTCTGGAATCACTGAAAACATGAAAGATATGAAAATGGGTTTCATACAACCTGCTAGAGGCATTCAGAGAAACAAAAATTAATCCATCCATCCATCCATCCATCTTCTTTACCCGCTTATTCCAATTTAGGGTCACGGGGGTCTGCTGGAGCCTATCCCAGATGTCTTAGGGCGAAGGCAGGGTACACCCTGGACAAGTCTGGAATAAAATGGATGTCTTATTTGTATTTAGTTATGTGTCTTAAAAATAAAGAACTCTCTTTTTGTACGTGGTCATCAGACTGGACAAAGAAGCATCCAAACCAGACGCATATACAGTCTGACTGCCTTTCTTTCTCATCATGACGCAGGTTTGACCAGGGCTGGTGGCTCCAGGTAGGTTTGTCTGACAGTCTTTAAACATGTCAGATAAGAGGGAATAATTAATTTATCAGAGCAGGCCAGGCTTTAATCCCTGGTGTCCTGCTGATAAGAAAAGGTTTCTTCTCCCCTGATCCTTATGCCGATAGAGGTTTTTTCCTCGGCGGGTTCCCGTTAATAAGCCTGTCAAAAAGGCACACGACTCTGGGCTCTGTCCTGCGCGGGTTATCTCGCCTCCGCACGTTCCCATCTCCACCCGTGACAGCCGACAGCAAGCGGGTCGCCGGCCCTTTGAAACCTTGGGAGAGCAGGGCCTGTGGGCGTCTCTCACAATTCGCCCTGTCATTTAAAAGTGCTAATTCAAACATCAGGTGGGTCCAAGAGCACGAGATACGTAGGAGGACAGACATACAGACAGAGAGAGAAAGATGGACGTCCAGGTGGACACGCGAACCCGCCATGCTGTTGTCAAAAGCCAAGCTTTGAATAATTCTGTTTTAAAAGCGAGCGGAAAAGCACTTTCTGTGCCGAGTCTCTCTGTCTCCTCCTCACCCTGTGTGTCGAAGCCCTTTGCCAAAGTAATTGGGCTGCTCATGCACTGAAACATGCATGGATCTCACTTCATCCTGAGTGGCATGGAGTGAAGGTCTGTGTCATAGAATGAAGGGGCCCATGCTGAATCTTTGTTTGACACGATAAATCTTTTGAGCGGAACTAGCGGCCTTGGTAAAAGTGATGGAGTTTACAGCACTTACAGTAAGCAGCTGCGACTTTGATGAGTCTTTCGCGTCATAAACTACACCTCCAATGAGCTTTACTGCACATCTTGCTAGTAAACAGTAAAAGCAACAAGGTATGTGGCGTACTTTAAATGGCCTTTGGTGGCCAATATCCCAGGTAGCATCAGAGAGCTGATGCCGTTTTAAATCACGATCCTAATGAACCTTGGCTTTGTAAAAAGCTTTTGCTTCCAACACTACAAAAAATAACTAGAAAAAACTTAATTTGACATTAAACTTGTGCTTTTTATGTCAAAGATAAACTATAATGTAAAATTTTGAAATCCACCTCCACTTTTATTTTTGTATCAATCCTGTGCATCCACATTTTAAAAAAATCCTTGAACCAGCAGGCCAGTTCCCTCACAACAATCAGCCCAAGGTCAGTTCTGAATGATTCACATTGTGTCTCCGCTCTGCCAGTCTGTCTCTGTCTATTTGTCCGTCCACGGGCTAACTGGAGCACTTCAGCTCCTTCGATCCGTCCAAGCCAAGGAAAAAAAAAAAACATTTAGCCAATACTGCTCCTTATCTCTCTTGCTCCTCTAATCTCCTGTGGGCTGCAGGAGTGAAGGCAGAGGGGCTGTCATTGTCCGGGGATGTGAACCTGCAACCTTTTCAATTTCACCCCACGCGCCTCAAAGCCCTTCCGCCTGGACGATCTCACATCCTGGACAAAGGTGCATTTGCTTTTCATTTCCTCTGTGATAAGAGCGGAGAAAGAGCATTGTATATTGTAATGCTCCTTCACCTTTCTGACATCAGCAAAATTGAGGTGCAGGCCACAGATCGATACAAATTAAAAGTAAATACAAAAAAGTCAGTGAAGAAGAGCAGCTACATTACCATGTTTGGAAATCCATTTGCTCGCTTTCATAGTCCTTTGTTTCCCCAAACTGAGAACCGGCAAGCTGAAAAGCTGAGGACTTCTATTCTTCTATATTTTCGTAGCGGTTGTGTAAAGTAAAAATTTCAAGTTTTGTTTGAGTTGAAAAGCTGAGAACTTCTACTTCCTATGTATATTCTCTTTGTGGTTGTGAAAAGTATAAACAAAACGAAAACCCTCTGTTTGTGTGACTTTTAGTCTGTGTCCCAGTTGAATATGCACCAAATTCCATTGAATGGCAGCTGGTTTTCCAGGTGATGTGGTGTAATGTTATTCTTCATCTGGGCTGCTTTATTGGGTGTTGCAGATATGTGGTAAAGGTGGTAGAGAAATAGTTCTTTATTTATTTCTATCACACAAGCTGTTTTTGTTTGTTTATGTCCCTTTTATTCATTTGCCACAGTTGTTTTGCTTCCAGTCATAGTTTTTTTCTTTCTTTTTTTTTTCGTCTTTTTTACCACATACAATGTGCTGCATGTTGGACTTTGCCATTCAGTTCTCCTGACGTCTTCTCCTCCTCCTCGCACCTCTGCTGCTTCAAGGGAAACCAAGAACATGATACTTTGTCATTATGCTGGCAATATCTCCACAACATTAAGCAAATTGCATCTGGCAACATGTTCCAGTGTCTAAGCACACCTCACGGCGTAGCAGGTGGCCTCGCATCCATCAGCAGCAGCGCCGCCAAGACTGGTGTTCAAAATGAAGAAAGTGGCTGCACATGGTAATTGTGTTTTTTTCCTCCTGCGATTTTGTCCCTCTAACGGTGCTGCTTTCTGGAGGAATGACTTGATAGTGTAAATCATATCCACAGTGTGCAAGAAGGTTTACAAAAATAAGATACTGTGTTTATTTCAATGCCAATGCTTTGATTATGCAGACAAACAAGATGTATATGTAGCTTGAATGAATTCAGTAATAAATATATAACCATAATGATGCTAAGGCCCACGTATACTGTCCAGAGCCTCCTGCCAGGGAGGGTCCTTGGAGGTTATAAATCAGTGGCTGGGATTCAATATCACTCTTTATAAGGCACATTTTGGAGTTTTACTCTGGAAGAGGGTGATGGAAACTTCCTCTGTTTCAGTTTGCTGTAACCCTTTTGTCAGTGTATAGCTTAAAGCACTCTGACAAACACGCTGTGGTTTACGGCTCCAACTGCTTAATGGAAACACGCATTAACGCACTTTTGCCTTACAACAAGATTGAAACCAGGGTAGTGCGTCGTCCAATCTTCCTCACTCCAGTACCAGAGCATTTTGCAGCATTTCAGTCATCTTGATTTTTTTTCAGTCAAGCACATTTGTTGTCAGTAAAATCGTTGAATCGTGTGAATGAAGAAACTGGCACAAGCTTATTGACATCTCACCACCCACCACCAGGCAACGAGAAAAAGAAAACTGACAAAGAATTAGCATTTGCTTTGTTTTACACCGGGGAACCAGTTAAATAGCTGTCGTGGTAAAATCTCATCTCATTTCCTTCAGACTGATTGACTGAAATTTTTGGAAATTAAAAAGTCATTTTAAAATCATGAACTAAAACTGGGTTTGTTTTATTTTTCTTTGTCGTATCTGTGCTTCTTTGCCACATATCTTATGCCATTGCAAAGCCTGTTTTTTGCTCCTTTAAATGGTGCTACACATGTAAGGAACATCCATTTTGAGGGGGTATGTGGATTTTGTCCATGAAAAATTTGCCAAATCTTTAATGCCAAAGGCAAACAGCTTATTCTCTTGTTGCTATTGACTCTTGTTTTGATCGTCAGGCAGCAGCTCTGTATGTGGGCCCTGCTACAGCAATCAGTAGCTGTCTGCTCCAAGAATTGGCATATCACACTTGACTGATCTGAATGAGAGATAGTGTTCAAGCAGCTTTTGAAGTTATCCAAGGCAAAGCCAATCATACGACATGAGAAATATGACTTTCTCCAAAGTGAACTCTACATTTTATATAACAGGAGCTGGGATCGCACTCCAGGCCTGTTTCCTCAACTTGTCAATGCTTAAGTACTATTGGCTGTCTCATATAGAGAGTTGCAGTCAATGTTAAGAGGCCAATGGATCTCTTCCTGGACAGTATAGAACAGACTGCAGCCAATAGGGTTGCCAGGTAGCCCTTCTCTCCTAAGACCATTTGTGTGAACATGTCTCACTGTGGAGAGAATGCAGAGGTGACGGATGCTGATTGCTGCAACGACAAAGTGGCATTTACTGGAGGTTTCTCCTTTGCTGGAAGGCAACCAACGGCAATCCCACATCTCCACAGTCTGGGACTGAGCTCCATCCTCAATAATTTGGGAGAGGATTGATTGAGAGCCATTATGAACAATTATGAGATCAGCTTGGCTGTGCAGTTGCTGCCACTGGGACCAACACAACCACATTGGCTGGCTTGTGAAAAATGCTGGTTGAAGGATCCTGTAAATTGCCTTCATATTTCAATCATCCAGTACAACAGAAAGGGTCAATGGCAAAATAAGCTGTTTTGGTAGAGAAGACTTGACAGGCTTTGCTTGGCGCAACCCACATACTCAGCTCTGCTCATCCCACGAATGCATGTTCCTTTCAAAAGTGTCACCATTCCAAAGTTGTTTTGCCAAGAAGCATTGTTGACACAAAGACACAACCAAACAAAGAAGACACTTCTTTACTTTAGCAAAGTTTGCAAAGTTTATCTTGTGTCCACGCCATATCAAGAATTGATCAAAACATGCATTACCTGATTTAAGGCCTTGAATATTTCATCCTCTTCGCACTCTATAACACACCACATTGGGAACACAGTGACATTTCTACTATTATTGCTTGTGCGTATCTGAACAGAACCATGGGATTACCACCAGTACATACGGATATGCACACATGGATGATGCAGAGGGAAACAGAAGGCAAAGATCTGGATCTATTATACTCTTATTTATGGACCGATGATCCGTAGCAGGTTAGGTCTCAGAGCTAGTGAGTGTGCATTCGGGCAGCCTCATTTCGAACTCTCCTGCCAGTCAATATCCTATTTAATTTAATGTCACAGCCTATTGGGAAAAAGCATATTGACAACCTGCAGAAAACACCTTCAAGAGGCTTCCAGCTGCAAGTGCCAGATAAACTGCATTTGAAAAATTCAATCTCACCTCGATTAATACCCATGAGTTCCCAGCTACAGCATCGATGAAAGTATGGAGAGAAACTTCTCAAGTTGCCAAGACACGTAAGAAGCAAATGTGTGTGATTTGTTTGATGACTGAAATATGTAACCTAATTCACAGACCATAGAAGAGATAGAGGAGTCACCAACTGGCCATGTGAAACTCACTGTGCTGTCACACCTGCTGTTTTCCAATCAATTGAATTTAAGAGAAAAAAAATAGAAATGCTTTGTCCAACAGTGCGGTGGAAATACAAAATACAATACATCAGGCACAAAACTGAACTTGGTCCTGCTTGCTGGGTTAGTGGTGCTTTGGCTGCAAATGAGCCACTGCAGGCTTTGAACAGAGTCACGCTGAGATATCCTTGTCTCTGTGACCTCTGCCGGGTTGTTTTCTGCATCAGAGTCCCTTTGCTGTGGTCACATATGTCCAAATGAACCGATCCAGAACGGAAAGGCCCCTTTGTTGCAGAACATCTCCAACTAAAGCGTGAAAGAACCGGAAAAGAAGTGAAATAGCAGTTCTGTGCTCACCCTCCCAAGTGTAACTGTGATGCTTAAAAAGGACAACAAAGGACATTGAAACCAATTTCCTTTCGAAAAAAAGAAAAGCAGAATCCACCAAAGTCAAATGTTTAAAAGAATCTACTGTGTTTTATGAAATGAGTGGCAGCCTCCTTTGAACTTGAAAACAAAGTTGGCATACAAATCAAAGCAAACATCCTTATGTGTGTCTCTAAGATTCAGTTGGTTGGCTGACATCTGAAGGTGACTCCCTCTACAAGTCTACTTTTTTGATGCCTCTGTCTTGTCGCAGTCAATAAGCCATTTAATCTTGGTGCTCAGCCCAGTCGATGCAGCCGATGTCGTGTCCGGGGCTTATGCTAGACAAGACAAGGGTTCTGCCCAGGCCTGATAAACCATTTTCATTTCCTTGAGCTCCTTTGTCTTCCATGCGGTTCAGAGAAAAGAGCTTTTGGCCTATTTCAATCATGGATGCCTTTCTTTAATGAGCTCCTTTAATCCTCAGCAGTGAACACAGTTTGCCTTTCAGCATGACAAAAATGTGGTAGATTAGAGGATTACTCCAATTTATGTATTCATGTTGCAATGTATGAACACCAGCCATTGTTGGGATGCCTTGGAAGACATAGGGGACTGATGTGCTTGTTTTAAAGTCCATATCAACAATTTCTGTTTTCGCAAACTGACGTCACCAATGTGGGTGATCAAATCCCTTTGGGATCATTAGCAACTGAGCATATTTGTGTTTTGACACTTTTTTTTTTTTAAGTAGCACTGATAAAAAAAGAAAAGAAAATAAGTAAGAGTTAACTGTGATTGTCTTTAGTTCCTGCAGGCAACTTTACGCACCAGAACAAAGAACGACAGTAGAATCGCTGCCAGGAAGATGACAATTCACTCTTTTCAGTCGCCTTTAATTAGCCAAGTGTAAATCTAAGGGGTAACAGCTGTCTTTACATTGCTTTTCTTTTATTAGATTCTAAGAAGTAACACTGTACTCACTGAACTGCAAAGTCGAGGAAACTATGCATGCCTGTCAGGAAAGCACTTATTATCACTGTGGAATTTATACTTTGATTTTATATTTGACTTTGTTTAAAAACAATGCCAGCTGTCGTAATTTATCCCATACTTTATTGTGTTCCCTTTCTTTTAAGTAATAATGTCATTTATGATCCATGGGGGCGGCGAAAGCAAAAGTTAATGCTGATTAATCACGTTTCGCTATGCCCTCCGACCCCGTGTGTCGCAGAATCTGTTCATGCCACTGTGGATTTGTAGCGTGATGGAGACCAACACAAAGATGCCATTGGCCCTACAAAAGGAAAATTAGCATTTTTAACAGAACTGCTGACAGGAGTGCAGTTTCCTGCAGCTTCTGCACGAGGAAATATAAATAAAGTACTTTGCAGGGCGCTACACACATTAGCACAGTAGCAGCAGGTGTTCATTAAGAAAAATCACCTCAGTGCGCTAATATTCAAGTATTCAGGTTTATTTGCTTTATTGTGTCTCTGGGTAAAATCTTTTAAAATGAAACATGGACTTTGGTTTGCGAGTTTCGAGTGTAACAATTGGTGCAAGTGGTGTTGGTGGGCAGACACAGTGCAGCGGGACGCCTCCCAGGCTCCTCTGGATGTGGCCACAGAACGTCTCGGTAAATGCGGTCAGACAGATGAGTCTCGCCTCGGAGCGCTGCCTCCCAAGGGCAGGATGACATTTTCTGGGGACAATATGGGACTGCAGTGACATAGAAAACATCCTCCACACACACACACACACACGCACACACACTTTAGTTCTGTGGCCTCTTTCCTTTTCTCTATCCCTCCATCCTTTTCTGTATTTATCCCACCCCCACACCCTGTTTCTAATTTCCCTGGTCCTGAGTGCTGCAGCGACTGCCTTCTGCCTTTTCATTCTGTTACAGGTCAAAAGATTTGACAAAGTTCCAAAAGCCTAGTGGCACTACACCAGGGAACAAAATGGATAAAAATATGACTGGGTTCAACAGTGGGAAATGACTGCTGACAGGGGCAGCGAGTACATTTTGTGAAGATCTGATGTGGAAAATCTTCACAAAGTGGTTGTGCATATACCATAAACACAAAGCGTGGAGGGGATCGTCCTCGTCCTTCAGACGCAGCGAATGAATTGACTTTGTTGATTTGCACAACAGCAAGCACCAAAGTGCTCATGAAAATCAAAACGGTCAAATCAAAAGTGATCAGCCTTCTTTACTCTGATTCTTTATATCATCGTCGTGCCTGCGGATCAACATTGTACGCCAGCTGTGTGTCCGCGTCCCCACATATTTACTGCTCAGCCTCCTTCACTTGTGCTGTCATCCGTTTGAGTCAGCCCGCACATCTGTCATTGTGGATTGGCACGCCGGTCCGTCTGACAGATGAATCCTTCCCTCTCAGCGGGGACACTCTCCGAGGAGGTGCAAATTTCTGCGCATCCGTGCGTCGGCAATCATGCGTGGCACCTTGATGAGCGACGGGCCCTCGCCACTTGATTGACTGGCGCGCTAACACGAGGCGATGGCTGCGAAACACCGCCGGCACAGAGACATAAAGACCAGAGGCGCGCAGGCCCGTGCTCGACACACAGGGAAAGGCGTGGACGCACAGTGCAAATCAGTGCACGTTTAAGAGCTCGTCTTCGTCCCCCGCTCCCGTGGAAAACAATGAGACCGGCTGATATCCGTGGCTAATCTCGTCCAGGTAGCGGAGGTTAGCTATCGCTGGTGGTTGCGCGCACTCGCAATTTGTGTCATAGTTATTGTTGTCAATTATTATAATGGTTTCGTTAATAAATACCATGACCAGTAATAACAAGGAGTCGTAGTGGACAGTAGGCGTAGTTTGATTATTAGGGTAATATTTCACACAGGCAGCTGGTGGCAGCTATCACTTCTGCTCTGTATGTATTTATTTAACTGGAACATAAGGCTAATACAACACTAGGAAACAACATTTGATGCCTCTCAGCAGCAGTGTAGTGAGAGATGAGATGAACACGTCTGTGGACATAAGCAAAGGAGAGCTGGAAAACAGCACAGTTTCGGTTATGTTTGAAGGTTGCATAAACACTGACTGCGAAACATAATGTCACGCAAACAGTAAACGTCAACATGAGATTTTCTGAAAACCATCTTCCCAGAAGGAGTTTTTCCCAAAAATTCTCTTTTACCAAAGACAAAGTATGTCCTTGCCTCCTCGTCGCTATGCTAAAGCAAAGCCCCCAGTTCAGACCCGACGCTGACCTGCCGCTGCGCCGTCCTGCAGGAAGGCAAACAGAGAGCCAAAAGAGTTCTCTGCGAAGGACTCCCCGTCACACAAGGACTGCTTGACACTTGTCGTTGATTGCTCGGATTTTCTGCGCCAGGTTTCACCGTAGGTGGCTAACAGGAGCCTGGTTCAAGACCGTCTCTCTCCTCCCCCACCGGGGACCATCACAGCTCCCGCTGGGTCGGCAGGACACTGATTGGCCGAGAGCCAGCCGGGAGCGAGCGAGAGAGAGAGAGAGAGAGCGAGAGGGAGGATGGACCCGGCGGTCCCGCTGTTTGTTTAAGCGCAGGAAGCCATGTGGAATGAGCTAAAGTCTTAATTGTCGCGAGTGGCGACGGATGCTACCTGACGGGACTCATTAATCAGGGCCGGGTGAAAAGGCTAGAGGCAGGGCAGAGAGAGAGAGAGAGAGAGAGAGAGAGAGAGAGAGAGAGAGAGAGAGAGAGAGAGAGAGAGAGAGAGAGAGAGAGAGAGAGAGAGAGAGAGAGAGAGAGAGAGAGAGCCCATGGGTCCCCTGGGGTCCCCTGCACCCTTGCCTCACACCAATCCAAGACGCCCACTGACACCCTCACAGCTGCTTCTGTCACACTCAGCCACTCAACCAGCCAGAGCCAAATGAGCATTCAGCAATAATTAGAATATATTTGCGCATATGTGCCCTCCTAGCATGCATGCATGCTAAAAAAAAAAAAAAAACAAACCCAACACACAGCTACATCACACATTGAAGTAAGCTCCATCTATATACTGTAGGGCCAACAGACACGACCTCTCTCTCTCTCTGTGTGTGTGTGTTGGGGAAATGTGTTTCATTTCTGTTTGCCCGTGTCCAACATGGCCTTTTGCTTTCCGGGGGCCATTTCAAGCTCCGTCACTCGTGTCTGGCATGTAGCCTCAAGAGGCCCGATCCGTCAATATACTGTGCACAGGCGCTGCGTTCAAAAAAAGACAGAATGGCAAGCACATATACAAAAGTTTCTCCTTTGGGCCAGGACATAAAAAGTGGACATTATATCAACTGCTGTTTCCTGGCAAAAAAAAAAAAGGACAGAAAGAAAGAAAGAAGTGCGATGCTCTTTTCCTCCACTGTCTTTCAGTGTGTTTGACCTGATTTTGTCCAGGTCACTTCACCCAGTGGAGTAACATTGAGGCCCTGAGGCCATCGGTTGTCCTGTGGACACAAACATCCACGTTTTAGCACGAGGACTTTCTTCCTTTGTTTTCCCGGGCACTTCTGCCTCAGGCCGGCTGGGAGAGAAGTCACTTAACTGCCTCTTATGTTGTCATTTTCTCCGGCTATTCACGGACATACCATTAAAGCAAGGAGGCCACTTTATGTGTGTGTCACTGCTCTTGCCGCCTCCCTCGCCCATCTTGACTGTTTATGCAGCAAGCAGTGGAAACACTCCTACACTGTAAGGTCCTGCTCGCCTGCTTTGCATCGTGTTTCATTGATGGATCTGAGCCAAACTCATATTGCATCCACAGAAAAGTTGTTGTGTCTCACTGTAATAGCTCTGTGCTGTTAAATGTCTGCTCACTGTAGTTTCATCGAGTGAAACTGGAAATTCTCTGTGAAAAAATGCATGAATTTAGTTTTTAGTGCTCAACTCAACTTGGACTTGGTTTATAATTCTCTCTGCGGTGACAGCTGTCACGGTGTTGATGCAGCTCTTGTTTTATTTGCGTGAGGTGTGAGAAGATTAACGCCTCTTGTTATATGTCTATAAATAGTATAAAAATAATACTCTAATATAGATTATGTCCTGGTGATTTGCTTCGGCCACCATTGAACTTGTTTTCAAGGCCACATGAAAACACAGACCACTGTTAGATGTAAACATGCACTGTTTTTTTTTTTGCATTAATAATCATTTAGATAGATTACATAATAACAAAAAGCATGGACTGAAAATATTATTTTTCCTCACACAATACTGAAAGATCAACGTCTCCTTTCTGGAATGAGAGGACTTGCTTGCGATCCTCTCCTCACTCCTGCTGTCTTGCAGCTCTCTTCACTCTTCACTCTTCACTCTTCACTCTTCACTCTTGCAGAAAAGCACCTGCGTCGCCACCATTCAGCGGAAGGCACCACTAACATGATGCCACCTACATGTGCGAGCCCACACAGTGGGCAACGCTCGCTCTGCAGGGGCAGTTTGCCTGGTGGGCACGGTTTCCTTCAACTGTCCGCCCACCGATACTCATCATCTTAATTGTCCCTTTTGTCGATGTGAAATTCAATAAAAGTGTCAGGGAGCATTTTGAATGGATGGTGAATAGATGGCTCTGCCTGGCTGTCTACGGTTATGACAGCCTGAGGAGAGCTGATGTGCTGCATTAGACAAAGACTGTGCACATATGTGCGTGTGTGTCCCCCGGCCCCCCTCCCCCTCGGGGGGTGGAGCTTTTTCTTTTCTTGACTTTTTTTTTTTTTTTGCGATATGGCAAAATGGTGACAAACTGTGTTGCCCATGCTGTTTTTGACTAAACCTTGCTGGTAGTGGATTGCAAATCTGTCCCTTCAAATCTCTTTCATATTCCAGCAAAATGCACATGTTTTTTTTTTTTTTTTTTAAATAATTCTTATTCCAAGAGGGAAAATGCAATGGAAATCGCTGCATAAACAAAAGGGAAAGAAATTGAGAAATCAAGAAATAATGAAGTGATCTTTTCACTTTATCCAAGGACAACATACATTGTACGTTGATAAACTTTTTTTGTTCCAAATCAATATTGATGCACACAGAGTGCACTCCGAGCCAGAGAGCGGCAGTGAACTGCGTTGCTAAGTGCCCATTTTCATTTCACCCAAATGGGTTCGATAGCAGCAGAGCCCCTATAAACACTGGGGGTGGGTTGTTGCAAGTCCTCTCTGCCCTTTAGAATGAATTATTCCAATGTTGCTTGGACATTTCATTCATTCCCTGTTATTAGTTTGTGTTTGCTGATCCTGTGATGCTCTTGATCTGTGCCCTAATGTGGGCCAAAAGAGAAGAGTTGCTTTGTCAAACACCATAGACAACTAAAGTGGCAGCACTTCAGTCTCATATCTATGATACTATTACTTTCAGTATTTCAAGCCCAAATACCCTAGAAGGGTGCATCGTGGATTCATTATTTCTACAAAGCTGTAGTTGTTTCTTCCTTGTTAAATTAGACTGGAATATTTGGAAGAATGCATTCTTTCCTAACTGGCTCGGCATCTCCATCGCTCTCGTTTTCTTCATTAATTATAGGCTCAGAATCACAGCATGGGGTTAATGTGTAAGGAGATCTGTTGCTGGAGGAGGCTGGTGCCTGAAGCCAGTCAGTTCTCCATACCCCTCGTGTCCCGCTGTGCCACCCACATCCACGTTCCTGCCGCCCGAGCGATGCAACGTGCTCCTCTTAATCCAATCACAGAACTTTCCGGACGCTAATTCACCTAATTGACACTTCTTCTGTCTTTTTGTCTTCTTTTTTTTTTTTGGAAGGGTGGGGGTGGGGTGTTTCTGCTGCACCTAAATGTTACTCAAGCTCATTGTTTTTCATTAAAATGCATTGGGCTGCGTTGGGTCAGGTGTTTGACATTTACAATTTTTAATAACGTGTCACTGGAAAAGGCCACAACCGCATCTCATTAATTCTGCTCATAAAAACAGTGGAAGCCAATCTATTCATTAGGATAATTTGGGTTTATTTGATTGACGCCGTTTTGCTGATTGTTGAAAACAAACAAACAAACAAACAAAGGCCCAGTTCCCTGAAGAAGAGAAGAAGACACGCTGGGGATGAACTCGTCAACGCACGAGACGCTGCATCGCCGTCGCTCCTCTTCCGAGTCAACGCTTCACGGGGTTCCCGCCGAAAGACGCCCTTGTGGACTCTAACAGCCGCGTGTGCTCTGCTCTCTAATGTGCTGCTCGCACAATGAGTATTAGATTCTCCCCTTTATCCACGTGTGTTTTTAATCGTTTTAGCGTGACTGCAATGCGCCGCTGCACGGGGTTGCGGGCTGCGCCGCCGCCTTTTGCTCGGGATTAGAGACGGAATACATAAATAAAGGGATTACCACCATCAGCGTCAGCTCGCATCGCGCGCGACTTACAATGCTCGTCATCGACTCATCTCTCTGAGACAAAGACGAGTCACGATTAATTAGCCACAAAACCTTGAATTAGTGCAGTCATTTCAGAGGGCGCGGAAATAGAATTAAATCAGAAGCGGTGTCTGAATTTCAGCGCCACGCTTCTTTCGGGGCTCATGCACAGTCTGCGTCTGGGAAATACATTCCGTCACCGCTTCTGATGAATAAATGAATTCAATTACATCCTATGTGTTGAGTAGCTTCTGACACGGGGCACCTTTGCGTTTCTGAAAGTCATTAACGCTACAGGCGGAGGGCACAGCGACGCACAGGCACGTGGGAGAACCCCAGTGGATGAGAAGCAGCAGCAGCAGCAGCAGCAGCAGCAGCAGCAGCAGCAGCAGCAGCAGCAGCAGCTCGGGCCGTCGCCGTCAGCCAAAGAGGCGCCCCCTGTGTTCGGCAGCCCGTAGAGCGCAGAACAAGAAGTTTCTAATTTCAGCCCAGTTTATTGAGGCGTCAGATTGCGTCTGCCTGTGGGCTCACACTCCGGTGGCCTTTAAGACCTTAACTTTCTGTCTCAATCAGGCAAAATGATTGCCTGGCTGCCTGCTACCTGCTTTCGTCATCCTGTAATTACACTTTATTTTCATCCAGAGACACATGCCTGGCAGCTCTGACAGGGTCTCGACAGCCCCCATGGAGGGGCTGCGAGTCTCAGCCGGGAGAGTGTGGAAGAGGAAGAGGCTGAGCGATGTTGCCTTTCCTTCATATATATTTAATCACCACGACGCCGCCGCTGCGGCCGCGACTCCTTCTCAGCTTTTCATCCTGTTTTTTCAACACGTCTCATTACACTGTTACACACGCCTCATTGCGGTTTTTCATTGTTACTTTTAGTTTTTATTTGTGAAAAAAACAACAACATAGAAATAGCAAAAGAAGAAAGAAAAGCATTTAATGCTCCAACTGCCTCCCAAAGGCATGTACATTAGTGACTGTTGTGAATGGTGGTGTTGTCTCTCTGTGTCTCTCTGTGTAAACCACCTTCAACCTAAATGAGCTGGGATGGACTGCAGCACCCTCACGACCCTGGGTGCTGGAAAATAATGATGCATGAGACCACAGTCAATTATATTACCAATTAAAAACGATTCCCCTTGGAGTTTGTCAAGATCATATGGATGAAATCATGGCAGGGTTATGACAACTTACATTTTGCTTTAATTCAGTGACAAATTTCCCCTTTGCCCTTCGATACATTTGCGCAATGAAAACCCTGCTGAAATGAAGGCACTTGTACAATCACACTTACAGATAGCAACACTGAAAAATTAGATGCCTTTAATTTACCAAATCACCTGAATTTCCGTCGACTGGATTTATTGCCTTTGTTTTCCTTTTGCTCCCTGGTCACTTTAATGGTGTGGGTAAGATTTTCTGCTTTGTTGTGTTTAGACCCCCCTCACCCTCCCCCCCAAAAAAATAAAGGGCAGTGACAGCATGACAGCAGGATGCTGGGGACTAATTAAGTTGTTCTGAAAAAGTGATCGCAATTTTGATGTGATACAAAATGCAAAGAAAAATAAAATAAGCCTTTTGCTTAAAATTGCTTTTCAACGTCAAGAGAAGCATTTGTTATGCTGATAACGTGGCAGCAGTAAAGTGTTGTTAGTATTAGTCAGAGATTCGGAGCTTGGATGTGGATGCTGGGTAAACATCACCGTCAAGACGGACACGAGAACAAACAAAACATTCAGCTGCAACGCTCAGACAAATAACACACAAGCCCGACGTGACGCACCACAGCTGAATTCCTTGACAATGGCTAATTTATCCGTCACGTCCGTGGCATATGCCTCAATTAGAAAGTAATTTTCTCCAAACGCCATTGTTTGGCTTTCTGGCCTATTTTTCTCGCCGCGGCCCGCCTGCAACATTGCCATACATTGGGTGCATTATCGCTGCCTGCAGGGGCTGTTTGATCACAAAGCACAGCTTCCAGGTTCCTAAGAAGACTGCGCGAGGGAAATTTGGGGCAGGGGTTACGTATTGCATCAAGATGACGGGGCCATTTCGCCGAATGGGAGCCACCATGGAATGAGTTTCTTTAGGAATTGAGGAAATGGCCATCAGAGCTGTGGGGCCAGAACAAAGCGGCTTCATTATCGTGTGCGGCTTTCATTCGGCTGCTCTGGGAATAATGAGAAATCAAATTGGAACTGGAGAGAAAACTCCCAAAATCGGCAAATGAGGGCTCAAGGTAACACGGGCAAGATGCTTTTGCGAGATTTTTCTTTTTTTTTTTACACCTCAGTCCAGTTTGTCAATAATTGCATCGACTTCTGAAGGTATCCGGAGGTATCACATTTCTGCACGCGGCAAAAGTACAAGTCCACCTGCCTGCGCTTTTAATGAGATTTTTGATTAAGAAAAGAAAATCCGCCAGAGGGGAATCAAAGGGGTCTGGCGACGGAGAATTTCCTCTGCCGTCGCCTGCCTGTTGTCGAGCGCCGCCCCCATTAAACGGCTGCTGTAAGTGTGCTTATCCTCCTGCAGCCCGAGCAGGAAGCCTGGAACACTTCACCTCAGTGCTTTTACACGTCCGTGCGTGCGTGCGCGCGTGCGTGCGTGCGCGTGTTGTTATTTACAGCGAGACGACGCGGCGGCAGCAGCAGCAGCAGCAGCAGCAGCAGCAGCAGCAGCAGCAGCTATTTATCCTCCCAACATTTCCATTCCCGCTCGCGCCACTCAGCCGTTTGCACTGTGGGGCGACATGAACGCACGTCTCGGGGGAGAAGAGAGCGGACTGGGATGAAATGGAGAGGAGGCTATTGTTGGGGTGGAGAGTGGGGGGGGGTGCATTAATGGGGGTGTGTTCCTCTGTCACTCCTTGGATCAGGTCTCTGCCATCAGCCTCATGGTTAACACACTCTTTTTGTCACACCTCCGCCTTGTTATCCATCACCTCCCCCTCACTCCACTCACTGTGTGTGTGTGTGTGTGTGTGTGTGTGTGTGCATGCTGTTCTGCCTCTGCTGTACACGTGGCCCCAGTGCAGAGTTCATTAGGCTCTTCCTCGCTTCATTACTGCCTAAAGATGAGCTGTCATCATGGCCGATCCCAGTGCTGTGACCAGTGTGACCAGTGTGACCAGTGTGACCAGTGTGACCAGTGTGACCAGTGCGACCCCTTACACCCAGCGCAGCAGTGTTTTTGGTGTTGGAGGGGAGGGCGGGTGTCTCAAGCTCTGATGGCTCGTGGCTCGTCTGTTTTGCTCGGAAGCTTCAGGGGTCTGGGCCACTTCCACCAGCCGTGCGCTGGTGACACGCTGGGGTCTCACGCGGAGACGATCAGCCTCTATTCAGTCGGTCTGTTTTGCCGGATTTCTTCCCCTCGTCACCGGGTGGGGCGGGGCGGGGGTGTAGCGGCTGACAGGGGCGATGCAGAGGAAGCGCGGCCGCTGATTGAATTTCATCAAGTGATTTTATTTGCGAGTCACCTCGAGAGCCGTGGTGTAGTTTCACGCACTCTCTCTCTCCTTGGCCATCAGGACGATCAGGCGTCTTTGCTGAACTGACGACCTTTCAGGAGGCTCCCTGCACCCTCAGCATGTGCGGAGGGTCACAGATCAAGACTCGAGCGTCTGTATGGAAGACATCACTGCAAGACAACACAGCTCTCGGGTTTATTTGTAGCGCTGGTGCACATCTAGATGTGTATTGTTTAAAAGGAACAATCTGCTGAGGCTGTTCAACAACCACCCTTCACTCTGCACACACTCTTAATACCCCGGCTGACCTCAGGGGGGCAGTGTGGTAGCCTGATTGCTTTCTTTTGTTTAGAAACGGATGTGATCCCTTCTTTCTCATGAGAGACGTTTGACCTTTTCCAGCTGTTCCAACATTGATGGTTTGATTTTTTTTTTATTCTTATATTTTATGTATATTCTATATTTATATATACATATATATTTTTAAAAAGATTTTACCCTTGGAATGACTATGACAATTGAACATCTACATCTGCCATCTTCTCCATAGCGGCTCTGTGGCTGAAACTTTGTCAGACTTCGGCGGCTTTAATTTAATTTAATGTGGTAAAAAAAAAAAGAGAGAGCGAGTACAAAATGAATAGAGAGAGAGAGAGAGGTGGGCATTGTGCGTGTCGGCGTGTGCAGAGGGCGTCTGGAGTCCATCTGCAGCAGAACAAGAAGGTTCCTGTGTCATTACCCACTCCACTGCACTAACATCTTCAATTAACAGCAGCCAGATACTGATTACATGTTTCCAGGATGTTGCCCTGCCTCTGTGACCGATCTCCTCACACTCTGCTGGGCTCCAAAGTGCCGAGCAAAGGTGAGGCCGAGGTGCGTGGTGAGGACGTGCCGGTGCTCTTTGCAGGGTAAAGCCAAATGGAACTTACAGGAACTGGCGCGCAACCGCGTCTTTAGTTGTAAAAAGTATCAACAGCGTTTTTCTCCCCATGGCTGCGCATGGGATGTACAATCAGTCGGCTCTTGACCTTGAAAAGTATTATTAATTCAGCGAGTAAACTGTCAGCCTCTCTTACCAGCTGTGCCCAGGATTGCAGCCTCACTGAAGGTCAAAAACTCTTCACAAGACTTTGTTCTTTTTCATGGTTGGGTAGTGCCGTCAAACAGGGCTTGTAGCAAACGTTTATTTAAGGAGACTGCTGGCTGCACGCTCAGGCTGTGCCTTATTTCTCACACCACGCTGCATTCCTGCCCTCAGACCAGCTCACGCTAGTCTTCCCCAGGTCCTTGTCTGTTAATGTTTGTCAAAATATCAGCTGATCTGCCCGTTTAAAAGCACAGAAAAAAAATGACTCATTAGTCGTAACTGTGCTGTGTTTTTCTTTTTTTTAGTTGAACTTCTTTACTGCTCAGTTTCTCTTAAAGGTCCAGTGTGTAAAAATTCAGGCAGGCTTCCTTAAATACCGGCTTCCATTAAAAAGTAGTGGTGCAAGATGGCAGCTAACTAGCAGCAAGACCTTTAGGAGGGAAAACCAAATTCACACTATTGTAAGCTAGTATACGCTTTTTAAAAATGTATTCATGGGCAGTTTGTGAAGCTTTTACCAAGATAGAAAATCATAAATCAAGCCAAATTTAAACCTTTTAACAGTTCGACTGCTGTTATGAGGAAACTAAAGGAGTGGAGTAAGTAGTGAAGCAAAGGAAGCAGAGGTTTTAAATAAAAGGAAAAGTGAAATTAGCTTTTCATGTTGTATGACCTTTTTCACCTGTTTTTTTTTTAGTATTTTGCATTTTCATTGTTGTGGTTTGTCTCATCAGAGATTGTCCTGTCACTGCTGGCTGGACAATTAACTTCTTCTCTGGATAATAAAGATACCCTTAAGTCTCTGACCTCTTCAAATGCTCATCATGAAACCCGTAATTCAACCACTTCCACTGTACCTCTTGAAAACGGCAATCGTAACACGTCGCCAGTGTTATTCGCTGCTGCTCTGACGTGTTTGGGTTATTTTTTTTTTCTCCAGCGCCGCGGTGCCAGAGAGCCGGCTTCATTAGCTGGAGAGAGGTGATGGCGGCGGCAGTATCTAGGCCAGCCGAGGTAACAAAGGCATAGACGCAGGTGAGCAGCTGAGTTACCAAGCCAGGAAATTCAATTAGAGCCCAGTGCCTGTCTGCATTGACTTTATTATGGAGGGGCTAACAAAGTCCTCCTGCCTGGTGAGATAAAGCCAGAGACTGCAGCCTTTTGTTGGTCCCATCAGACGCTGCCTCAGATGCCCTCAATCCCCCTTTCTTCCCGCTCGGCTCAGGGTGAACTGCAGAAGCACTCTCAAGTATTTTCTAGAGTTTTACTCAAATATTTCCTGCCGCATCTGCCCTCCACCCGCCCATCACCTGCCATCAAATTACATTTGGGGTCCTCTAGTACATTAACCACTGGACAAATCACATTGCCATTTCAGGGGGAAGATCGGGGTTAAATGAGCCTTTTAGGAGATTTGGTACTCAGACCGACTTTTTAAAAGCTCATCAAGCAATACACTTACCCTTGCTGTACCCTCAAGACCCTGGCGGCGGGGAGCAGCGTCCCCCAAAGCGCCTGTTTACAAGGATGCAGTGTCATCTGCTCTTCCCTTCTCCGACGCCACAGAGCTCAGTCAAAAGCAAGGCTCGCTGATTGGATGCGGGGTCACCGCCGAGACGTGCAGGTCTCCCTGCGTGACGCGGCTATCTCGTGTGAAGTGAGCTGGAAAAGCTGCTGTCATGAGGTGGCAAAGGAGAGGCGGAGTGAGGAGGGAAATGGATTGTAGTCCGAGGCAGATCTGACTCGTGATAACAGGCGGCCCGCTCCTTTGTGTGAGCGGACACGCTGATGTGCAGTTAGCCGGGGCAGTCATCCTCAGAGTCAATATAAGTGGCGTGAACCCTGACGGGCAAAGGTCAGCCGGGGTCAGACACTCACTCACACATCAGCTTTCAGGCAGCGAGAGGAGGCGGAGTCTCTGCAAATTTAGGATATACATGGATTGAATTGCGTGATTCCACGTCCGTTTGCAAATGACTGTGGTTTCACCTCAGGTGGCCACATGTGACTTTTCATCTTCATGGCATCCTAAGAATACAAAGTCTGAACCTTGACTGGACTTACACATACATTAATAATATGAATAATGATAATGTTGCCACGTCCTTGTATCTCATTGCATTTATTTGTGCATCTGATCCTCTTTGAAGTGCTCATTTCCCTTTTGTCATGATGAGCTATCAACCCCCTCGGTTGTTTTGTTTTTGCTTTCTTTTTAAATTTCAAAAGGAAATCAGCATTCCATGCATAAGCCTCCAAATCATCTTGATATATTTCCCCTGTGAGTCTTTAATGTGTTGGCTGGGAGCTCTCGTTGTAACAACAATTTCCCAGATAAGCACCGGTGTCAGTTCTAACTAACACTAGCGTCTGTGTGGATTTTATTGTAGGGCGAAAACAGAAAGCGTCGCTGGTCCATTGTCCATTGGAAGTCAAAGTCACTTCTATCGGTTCCACTTTAAAAGCTCACAGTTATTCCATAAACATACAAACGCCATGACTCAAAATAGACTTACATTCAGTGCAATGAACTTGGATGAATTCTTTTAAATTTCAAGGAGATGAATCTGGACTGGTTTGTCTTCCGGGCAGTGAGACGGGGAAGTCGGCACGCTCGCCGTTCTTGCACTTTTGGAAACCCGATGGGCCAAAGTGTAATTGCCCTCATGGGTGGAGGGATGGGGCCACTCTAACGGATTGATTAAGGGATTTGGTTGCACGCTGAACTAACTGAAGCAGGAGCCAAGGTCACCGCCGGGGGCCAAGACAAACAAATATACCTGTCAGCCCGCTCCCTCGCCCGTGCACGTCTGCACTCACAAACACTTCAGAAACAAAAGAGCCACCGCCAGCCACCTCACACCGACCGCACTGCGTTGTTTCAGCCAGCGGTCTCGCACGGCCCCTCGGGGCTGCAGCCCATTACACATCAGGCTAAAATGAATCATTAGTTACAATCAACTTTAGTGAGACTGACCTGTTTATTTTTCTCAGTAAATTTTTTTACGAGCTTAGTTTGGGTATTTGTAAACTATGGACAGCTACGTTTGGAAAATGCTTCTTTTATTGATTTAAGGTAAATCAAATTTTGCTACATAGAATAGAAAACAGATTTGAATTTTTCTCCTCATGATTCTTCCCCTGGCTCTTGATGCTGTCCACTAAACTGTGTAGTTTGCATTCGATGCGTTTTTGCTTGCTCACTGGAAGTCGAGCACGTGCTCGACGTGCACTAAGCAGAACACGTGTGGACTCTCCCACTGTGTCTTTCTTGTGAGTAGCTGGGCACTGGCAAGGTCAATGCCAGTGCTGAGCTTGGTGGGATATAACTAAATTAGGAAATTCAATCTGCTAAAACAAGATCATGCTTTCTGCGAGAGGAGGACTCAGCCCACACTTTCAGCTTAATTGCTCACACAATTATGCTAATTAAGAGGTTCTGTATTTAATGGAATGCCTGTTTGTTCTTAACCAAAATCTGATGCTAATTTAAAAGGGGAGGTTTTGTCATTTCCGATAAAAGCCATCGATGAATTGCAGGTTCTTCCTCTACAACTGTGTATTTGCTGATGGGAAAGTGTTTTAAGATGAAAAATGCATCTATATGTTTATTTATTTATTCATATATTTATTCATTCCAATCAAGTGACTGGAAATGAGCAGGGTCTAGCAAACTTGTAATACCTGCTCCTTTCTTAAAACAATGAAGTGCTTACATCAGATGAGTTGCCATCATCAACAACAAATAAAACAAAACAAATCCAAAATCCGTAAATAGTTATTTCATCACATGCTGATACATTTTTTAAACTGGAAAATATTTTTACATCTCTTCTCTTACATTGTGAAGGTATTCCATGTTTTAACACCAGCAGAAACGACACATTTATTTTTAAACTAGTCCTCGAAATTTGATGTTTGAAACTAAATGTCCGTCTATAATTCTCATCCAGTGATACGAAAAGAAATAAGATCTGCAAATTTGCAGGTAAAAGTCCATTTTTTTTGCTCTAAACCTAACTAACAACAGCGCTAATTCGACCATCTCTTTGAATTTCAAGAGTCCTGATTTTACAAACAATGTATGATGCCTGAAATCAACATTGTCCATTATCCATTTTTGCTCTTTTCTGTAATAAAACCAGTGGATTTGTGTCAATGTAGTCTTGACGTAGCTCAGGCAAGAAAAATAATATTTGAAAAAAGACAGAATATTTTGCATGGTTACATTGGCCAGTTGCCGTAAATTTCTTAAAAATGATATTGTAAAGCAAACTGAGCTGCACACTGTTGTCTTCTCGGATGCGAATTTGCCTCTGGCCTCTGCACCTCCCAGCTGGTCACATCTGTATGAACAAGCGGAACAGGCGCAGCCGCGCAGGCTGCGAGCAGCACTCATGAGCCGTTGTTGCTTGGCAACCCTAAAACTGTAGGTGACTGGGGATGTCTGGCTGCTCGGCGAGTGGGTCGGGTTAAATAGAGAGGTGGTGAGTTTGAGCTATAAGGTTTGCCTTAATGGAAGCAATTTTCTTCTTTATGCGCGACTCTCTCAAAAAATATTGCCTTCCACATTTCATGTGCTTATTCATTCATATTCTGATTCAGATACCAAGACGTACAAGTAAAGACGACTGAAGAAATCAAGCCAACAGAAAACCAAGTGAGTGACGTATTTTTTGAGATGTAAACACCAAAAAAGATCAATGGCATGCAAAATTTGCGCTGCATACATTTTCCATTTGATGCGTGCGTTGGCTCGTACGGCGCCGGTAATGATTGATAAAGTGTGTCATCTCGAGACTGCCTTGCTCTATAGCCAAGGGCGGTCCAACATAATTGCTGCAAGTGATTCAGTTAAGATCCAATTCAATCTGCGCCACAGGGGGCACAGGATGTGCAATCGCATGTTAGGAATGGATAATTTACCTCACTGTCTAAAGACACGCATCAGTCCTCTTTGTTGTCCATCACATAAGATGTTGTGTGTTCCTCAACATGCTAGCAACATTTCTTTGGGAATTTCCTCCCCCACCCCAAGTGGTAGAAGGTATTTTCATCCTTTCTTTTTTTGACCTTTGGTTCTATGTCTCATTGGGTCGCGGCTCCATTAACTTCAGAACTCTCAGAGGGAAACTCCAGCTCCATGCTACATTAGCAATACAGCCTCGTAGATTTCACATTAAACAACTCTTCTCCTGTTTTTAGTGCTTCTCAAAGCCAGATTCCGTTGGAGCTGAACAACTCACACTCTGAGATGCAAAAAAGCACACGAGCTGCTCCCCACAATCTTGTGAACCTTTGGACTTGCAGCACATCTTCATGTCTCCTTCTTCCCCATCTCTGGTCATAATGTGAATAGGATTGCAGTCTGGCACGCAGGAGTCATATGTGAACAGTAATCATGTGGTGTCACTCACGTTGCCTGAAGGTTTCAGTCAGGAATCAATCAGCTCGGGGCGGCTCACAGGCAAATCAACCCTTGTGCAGGTGGACAGGACCGACTGTCTGACTGGCAGCTTATTCCGTCTGTCATCAGAGAATTGAGGAGAAATCGAAAAGTGCAGTGCTGTAGACTGGACTGGAGCAATTGCATGACTTTCTCAGTCTAACGCTCCAGCACCAACAAAAAAGTACACCAGCACCTGGAAGCGTGCAGGACACTCTTCAAGTGTGCTGGTTAGTCTTTGCAGGAAAGGGATCACAAAAGATGTGAGATGTTTATTTTTCCTGCATAATTCCATGTGTGTTCATCTGTAGTTTTGATGCCTTCAGTGAGAAATTGCATCGCCAATAGTCATGAGAATGAAAGAAAAAACTTTAAATTCATAGGGTGTGTCCATATATATATATATATATATATATATATATATATATATATATATATATATATATATATAGCTTTATTTAGTTCAGAATAAATATATATATTTGAAATGCTTAGCTTTATTGGTCCTCGTTTGAAATGTTCAGAGGGTCCTCGGCGGTTCAGGCTTTGATTGATTGTTGGGTTCGCAACATCAATTTACAGCGCCATTAAAGGGCTGATTAAATGGCCCTTTCCTCCTGCTCCTTGGCAGCGGTGCTATGACGCATAATAGCATCTTGTGGGTCGGCGGTCTCTCTGTATGATTATGCTAACACCCGGCTGAATTTGACCAAAGCTGTAAAAGCTGCAGCCGATCAAACCCTGGCCATGACACGTTTAACGCACAGTTAGCTGCAGTTTTGCGGTGTCACGCGGAGACGCAGCGGGTGTTGGTAAGCAACCCCTCTTTTTTCAATTATTGATGTTGTAATTTGCCACTGAGAACACGTTTGGTAATAAGCAACAAGGAACGATAAAAGAGACAACACATAAAAGCGATGGCACATCCGCAGGGACCAGGCTAGAGTGTTGTTCATTTTCAACTGCTGTTTCATTGGTTTTGTGGAAGTCTCCATGGTACTGATCCGTTCTGAGGAAAAAAACAAACAAACATGTAAAACATTTTTTATTTTTTACTGCGGCACTCATTCAAAATTTCAAGTTGTGCTTTTCTGTTTTGCTTCTGACTGTGTGTTTCCATCAGTACCTTCTCGGCTCAGCTGGGATTGCGTGCATTTCCACTACTAGCATTTACCAACAGGTACCAACAGGTTCTATTGTATCAGGTTCTATTTTAGCACCTGCTCAGCTGGGTTTCCAAGCAAGCTGCGAATGAGTCCATCAACACGCAGGACATAACAAACCTCAAGGGACTTTCATGGCGACTCCACCCATGCTGAGGTGGCACCCAGTTGCAATGGAAACCCACCTGTACTGAGTTAACTCGACCGGGCCGACCAGACCCAAGTAGGTATTAGTTGAAAAAAACAACAAAAAAACGATCCTTTCACTATCAATAATAACACTAATCCTTCACATTTCCACCCTTTTTAATGCGATGGTGATGTCTTATGCAAAGACAGTAGCAGAACCAGCAGTAGAAAAAGTGGACGCCAAGCTGTAGTGTCAAACAGGACTTTGGATAAACTCTTCGTTCTGATTTTGCAGCCACTGCAAAGGGCTGCTTTGTATGACAGAAGAAATGTGGAAAGACTGTGAAGCTCTACAAACAAGGCGTGCGCCCCCTGGGGTCGCCTTAAAGGATCGGGCTGGAGACTCCCTGCCAGGAGCCGTGTTTGGCGTGCAGCGCGGAGCACATGCCAGGCCAAGATGCACAAAAGTAGTAGCATTACTGAGGACCACGGCCAAGCTCTGAGTGGAGTGGTCACGGTCCTCCGGGGGGGGAATCGTGACGCGCTCTCTCAATTTGGCAAACGTGCGTGTGCACACCAGCGCGTGCACGGGGAGAGGAGAAAACCTAAAGGATGTACCGTCAAGGTGCCAAATACAATGAAAGTGAAAAAAGTCATGGCCAGACAGCAATGTTTTCTCTGCTGGTTCGTCAGTGCTGGAACAAAGAGGTGGAACACAAGTCATCACCTTCAGAGCCGAGTGGAGGTCTGCAGCAGCGGCCGCAGCCGCAGCCGCAGCCTCCCTGCAGCTGCTGCTGTCATTTGTTTCTTTGTTTGTGTGTTTTTATTGTGGAGCAGGAGCAGCAGACTAATTACTGTAACAAACAAATGAAGTGCAAAGTCAGTGAGCAGTGTAATCTGTAATCATAGATCAATTAGACTGAACATTAAACTGTTAAATAAAGTTGAGCACAGCCACCTTTGCCATCGTGGAACTATACGCCAGCAGTAAGTGAAGGGGTTGCTTACATTTCTGTAATGAGGCTCTTCAAGCAAATACAGCTGAATATGAAACATAACTTTAGGAAGGAAAACAAGACGCAGCAGCAGGTAGGAGAAGGTGGAGGAGATGATAGAACAACGAAACAGTATAAACCATCAGTCGCAAACAAGAACTGAATATGTCAAAATCTTTTTCTTTTCTGAAAAATATATAACTAATTATAATAATATTTAATTGATAATTGGGTAAACTCTAATTCCACCAAAGCAATGGACAAGATTAATAATTTGCTCTGTAGTGGAAAACAGTTTTCGGACATTTTTCTCGATCTCAATTAGTGTCATGAAAAATTTTCCACAGAATTTATTTTCTTTTTATCTTTCAGAATGTTTAGCTTGTGAAATGTGAGGCACACAAACAAATGGATTTTTCTTTTTTTTATGTTTACTGTTAATGGGACAAATTATTGTTGGTGCTGGTGCTCTGGATGTTTTGCAAGGCACTCAAATAAAATGCACCTGACTTGAGACTCAAGACTGAAAGACTGATTCTTAGCACAATGCAGTACTTCACAAATGCCTGAGGTGTCCAAATACTTTTTCCCACCACTGTATTCCTACCCAGGGTTGAAATATTCACGGAGCTCTCTCTCTCTCTCTCTCTCTCTCTCTCTCTCTCTCTCTCTCTCTCTCTCTCTCACACACACACACACACAAACACACACACACAATCCCACCAAAATAAAGCAAAGACAATTCCTATTTTCATCGACCCTCATCTCAGACAGCCAATTTCTTTCTTGGTTCTTGTTTCTGGAAAGTGTAACTTGAAATTACTTTAAAGAGAGTTCCTGCATACTTGAAAAAAATCAATTATTTTTTCCCCAACCATTGTCAGAAACAGACGCACATTTCTTTGCATCTGAAGGTGTGGCTGCACCTGCTCTGCATGCATGCAGTGAAAGTTGTTGCAAAAGTGACGAATCTGTGAAATGTCTTTGGGAGAACGGATGAGGAATTCTAACGGCGGTCCTCGGGCCAGACGTACATTTTTAATATCATTTTTATAGATAATGATACCCTGGAACTGCCACAGGACAGATTTTGTGGTGCTTCCAGGCTGTATTGTCGCTGCATAATTCATGATTAAGAAATTAAATTTTGAATTAATCTATTTTGAATTTTAATATTTGGTAGTACAAGCTCTATTCTAGGAATTCAGATCCAAATTGCTGCTATAGTTTGGCTCCAAGTTCCCTCCAGGAAGCCTCTTCACTACCCAGACAGAATATCTTAGTGTTATGCACTGGATCATTCAGATTTCAACTCTCAAGTTTGCTTATCCATCTTGCTAAGCTCCAACAGAAAGAATTTCAGTAAATCTAAGAACTGCTTTGGATTTTGTCATTAATCAGCTTCCTTTTCATTGAGCCAGCTGATCTTGGAAAATGACGGAAGAGAACACAGATACTGGAAGCAACAATGTGCCAACCTGCTGCTCTAGGTTTGGCATGGATGCTTCAGTTTAATCAGAACTATATGGCATTTACTTTTTAACAGAGTAAAGAACGGGACTGGCAGCCATTGTCGGTGGACATGTTTTTGCGTCACTCCTTTCAGGAGCCTTGAGCTGGCCAGGGTAAATTTATCATTGAGAAACCCTTCAGATTCCCTGGAATGTGATGAGCAGAAGATTCATCTGTTTGCCTTTCAACTTTTCCCTCCCCTTTGTGAACATTTTCTTCGGGCTCTTTACCAGGTGGACGCCAAAAATAAATCCACACGATTTCGGAAACGTTCCATCTGGCTTGCCAGGTTATGTGTGACTGAGAATGTTAATGTGTTCTACCTGTGAAAGGTTAAAAAAAAAAAGATTATTTTTTTTCACGTGTGCAAGTCTTTTCTCCGCCTGCAGCAGCGAGAACAAAAACACAGGAGTTAATGACTTTGTCAAACGTGACGCTGGCATTTCCCTGTTGACATCTCCAATCCCCCTATTTCCATTTTTATATCTGGACACGCCACTATAGTCAGTGCCCCATGTGAAAGGCCAGGATGGATTAAGGTATCATTATGGCTGCATGCTACCACGTGGACAGGAAGACAGGCAGGCAGGTCTGAAGACCTAAATCCCTGTCTGGAGCAGAGCAGGTCTCAAGCTGCTGGTAAGCTCTCATCAGTCCCGTCTTCTCACACACCCAGAGATCAGGCCACGTAATGGTGGATGAATTGCTTCGTCCTCTATCCATCTCTTCCCTCCACTCCTCCTCCAACCCCGAGCTGGAAGTAACCAAGTGAAAGGAGGCAAAAGCGTGCGCCCTGTCTTACAGCCTAGTGTTGTAGTACTGGAGGTTGGTCTTGGTCTCCTGACCACTTTTTAAGGGTCTCTGAGGCATGTGTACTGGGTCTGCTCTCGGTCTCGGACTGGACGGACTGGGGATTTTTGATCAAGACCAGTCGAGACTCAGCCAACACTGCAGTGACACGAGAACGGAAAATAATCCAGCTGCTGCCATTTTATGCTCTGTTTGTGACACCCAGAGTGACACCCTGACCCCTTATTCCAAGTTAATGTTTTGTTTTTTTTTTGTTATGAGGCAAAGTTGTTCAAAATAGTTCAAAAGTCTTGGTCTTGTCTCGATCTTGATACTCTCTAGTCTTGATGATGTCTTGGTCTCTGTTGCTGAGGTCTTGGCTACAACACTGACACAGCCCCAGCAGTTCTGTCTCTCATCCAGAGGCAAATGTTGGTTTGGCTACGATCAAATTTTTTTTTTTTTTGTTTCCGTTGGCTTACCTGGCAGCGCTTGTCCTTCACCCACATACATCTGGTAGCCCAGCGCTCAGTCAGCTGTTATTTATGTTTGTTACATCGCACGGAGCGGCACAAGCTGCACGCTGACTGAGTTTGTTGTTCTGCCTTTTGTTGAACAGGCCTCATAATCCCTGAAATGGTGTTTTCACTGCTGCAGGCTTACTCCCAGAACTGTTCCCAACCACCGTCAAAAACGTGAGCTAAGGTAGAACAGTGCAGTAATCCCAGCCAAGCGCGTACAGTCGCTTGGATTTTTCCAACCTCTGTTTCGCAAATGCTCCTGATAAAGTGCCTGTGTGTTTCTCCTCATTGTTGCAACCTGGTTCTCCATCACCGTGAAGGAGAGCCATATCCACCGCCCTTGTTAGTATGCAAAACAATGCCTCATATTTTCCACCATGTCTCATTTCCTACCCGCAAATGGGGGATGGAATGAAAAAATATGCGGCAGATTACCGCGTTAAACAATTTTGTTACGCTTAATAGTGACTCCTTTGATTTGGTCCCGGCCCGTGAGACGAGCGTGGACGAGGCCTGATTGAGATGCAGGAAGGAGCCTGTTCCTGGCTGCATTGCTGTGCTGAGCGGGCCCACTCCGTCGTAATAAGAGGTCGTCCCTGGAGGAGTGTGGAAATATGACTAATTAAAACAAAATGCTTTATCAAGAGCCACGGCAAAGTGAGCGGCGCCGGTAAAATAAATAGCCAGCAATTTCCTGAGATTCAAATTCTGATAAGCATCTTATTTAAACCGCCTACTAATGGAGGTGGTATTGCATTGTAAGAGGACTTTTGCCATTTTTCTCTTTTTCTTTTCTCCTTTTTTTCTTATCCACTCATTGGCTCCCATCCTGTGTGCGGATACAGATACGTGCAGCCATATCAGTTGGCGTCAAGCAGCACCATCGATAGACATCGCAAAGAAACCAAGGCAGACTGCAGCGTGTTTTCTATCCAGGATCTGCCCACCAGGCAGTTACGCAGGAGTGATAATGAACTGCAAACACTAGTTAATTTTTTACTTTAACATGTCAAACATCATTCATAGACAAGAGGACTGTGGTCACAAGAAGAGAAAACATAATTAATGGAAGGAGATTTTTTTTTAGAATTTCCAAAATTAAAGGTTAAAATTTGAGATTTCACGTGGAAATGGTGAAGCTCTACTGGCGAACCTCAGTTAGCTGCCAGTGTTCACAATCACCAGTCCTCTCTGGATGATTGTGTTTGTCACTGAGGTTTTCGTTGGTGCACTAACATTATCCACAGTAGACAGGAAACTAGTCTACACACACACGACTCTTGACTCTTGACTCTTGAACGAAATTGGAAAAAATTTATAGATTTATTGATGCGGTAATGGATCAAATGTGTACTTTAAACCTTGTAAATGTTGCTGTTTCAATCCCCTCGTCTGGGCTTTTGAATTGATGGTTTTAACGCACCTGAATGCAGTGGGTGGAGTGCCTTGAAGCAAGGACAAAATCATTTAGAAGAAGAAGGGAGAAAAAAACAACAACAACAAATGAATACAATGGCCCTCTCAACAAAGACAAAAGAACAGCTTGCAATTTGCACGTCCCCTGCGATTTGATCTCTGTGGAAATTAATTGCTGCTTTAATTTGGTTTTTGCCACTGACAAATCCTGACGAGCTGGAGAAACACCTCCGGCGATAGATACGCACGTTGCGTTCAATTGTACTTCAGGGCGCTTGTTTTCCCTGCCGAGATAGCGGGAGGAAAAAAAGGAAAGCGGCGCCACCAGATCTCTTGGAAATACAGTCATTGAGATCGTCACTCTGATATGATTGCTGGTATCTTGCAAACAGCGGTAATTTGTTGGCCAACATTTGAACAGGGCCATGGTGATGCAATTTTACTTCCCTCCCTTTAACGGTGACTTCCTGTGTTGAATAATTCACCCGAGTGCTGAAGCTTGCTGATCGGCTATTGGGGCTCCGTCAGCGGCGCCATTACTGATGTAATGGGCCACTTGTATGATTGTGCTTTCTCTCTGTGTTTAATAGTGTCTGGGTGTGCAATTGCTGCCAGCATGGCATTAGTTCCCAGAGGCTCTTCAGCTTGTATGTGAGACCTAATCTGAACAGGTGGGTGACGTGAAGCATCAATGGTGGACTTTCACCTCTTTGAACTTCAAAATAAAGCACACACAAACTTTCGGAGAAACTGCACAATGTGGACAGCACACAACAATAAAACCTTGATTTAAAAAAATATACATATACATGTATATATACATATGTGTGTATACATATACATACATGTATACACAGATATATGTATATTTTCATATGTTAAAGTTGTTTTTCAATATACTGTTACATTTGTCATTTTCACAGCAGGCAGATTGCTTTGATTTCAACTATAAAATCTCAAATTTGTTCCAAAAAATAAAAACAAACATACAAACAAACAAAAAAAAAACTCCAGTTGATCTTTATTTTCCATGGATACCAGAAGGCTTCCTTCAAGTTGTGATGAAACCAAGGAGCAACTGCTTCAAGCTGCCCTTGATAGCCCTGGAAGAAGGTGAAGATGAAAACAGGAAGCTGTATCTAGCGCCGCTGCGAGGGGGGTTTGCTTGTGCTGTCGCAGCAGCTGCTTCAGTCAGGACTGAGCGGCATCTCCACATTAAAAGCATCACATAATTGCCTGTTTCCAGGTGGACAGAATTGCTTTGTTTCACTGCAGACAGCATGGTCACTCGATCCAGATCACACATCTGTGATCAGCTGATAGTCTGTGGCAAACCACAGGTTTGCTGGGTTCCCTTCCAAGTCTTTATTCATTTTTTCCCGTCATTATTTCTCCCCAAATGAGCAACATCTTAACTTTAATTAATTCTGAAGATACACAACTGAATCCGATATCGCTGTAAAATTAAGAGAGGATTGCTTGAAATCTCCCCACAACAAGTGACAGAGGAATTGGCATGCAATGTTGAGAGGTGGACAGTTTGGCTATTTTCACCTAATTGTTTCCTGGCATTTGTTGGTCTCTCCTGTCCAAATGATGACCTACATGGTTCAGAGAAGAGAGGGAACGGCGCCTGAGTGGAGTGGACATGTTGCCCCGTTCCCTCGTGATATCTTCAAATATGGCTGGAGGGAAACGGAATTAGCTGCATCACAAGGGGCCCTTTGAAACCTTCCAACTGGGTATGAAATCTGGTGCACGCTGAGCTCTTTGATCAACAAACGGTCAAACGGCAGCCCCGCAGTTGGCCATCTCTCCGCATTACCGACGGAGCCGTGCACCCAGCTTCACCTGACCACCGTTGGATGTGCTCACCCAACTGATCCGCCGCACAACAAGCCCTGTGCTCCTGTCACACATGGAGACAGGACATGGAATAAATGGCTTCTCCCTCTTTGCATGTATGACCAGCCGTCTCCTGTACATCTCAGAGTCTTTACTCAAGCAATTAAAAATCAATGATGCGGTTTCTCTCATCTCAGCTTCAAACGGCCAGAGTTTCATTCTAACACAAAAATGACCAACAGAGCTTTTCGATAATGCCAAATGATATTTGCTTTGATTCCAGGTATAAAGAGGAGGTGTGTGGAGTTTAATTGGCGAGAGCTCACAGGCCACATCTTGACATGTGCACATTTGAAAGGGTTTTAATGAAAGCCTTTGACAGAAGGTGCATCTGTAAATTGCAAACACATCGTTTTGCAAATACCTACCAGTAATCAATGTTCAATGTATCAATCAATGTGACAGGCATACTCCATATAAATATCCTTTCACTTTTTGTGTGTGAGCAGGTTGAACACAAAATTGAATTTCGGAAAGTGCTAGATTTTATTATTATTGTTATTATTATTATTATTATTATTATTATTATTATTATTATTATTATTAGTATAGATGACAAACAGTCCTTTATGTTTTTTTTACTTATTATTTTGAAAACATAGTGACAGTAAGAATTTGTTTTAACCAAGTCAAACAGGATACTATTCTTGTCCTTTTACTTTGAAAGTAATACCACCACCAGCCTGATTCTGTTGATATATTTCCAGAAGCCAAAAGTGACTGATAAAAATGTAGGTAAGAACCGAGGTCAGCCTTTGCAAAATGACTTCATCTATCATTTCTCTCAGCATAAAACCTCATCCAGACAGTTCTGTACTGACCGTCGTTTCATTATCGGTTGAGTTGTAAACCAATCAACTAATCACAGATTAGTCCAAACATGACCGTCCCTAACAGGGCTGTGAGTAATGAATAATAAAAAAGCAGATTTGTATGTGATTAGACCCGCTGTCCAGAATAGACTGAGATATATTTAATGGATGGTGGGATGGAATTCCAATATGGACCCCCTCCAGCTATTGACCCCATCCTTAAGTGGGCGCTGTTCTCTTAGTGTCCTTACACTTCTTGTTCCACATCTTCTTCCTCCTGGCACTTTGCAATACTTTTGATGGCAGACACTGGCTTCCTTTTCCCCACTCTGCATTACTGATGCATCAGAGGATGTGCATAGCCTACTTCTTTTTTTTGTCAGAACCCACCGAGGGCACCGACGTAAGAATATCTGTTTTTTTTCTTTTCTGTGTTTTATTTTTACTTCTGTGTCAGTCCATGTTTGTAATGGAAAAACATATGAATACATTTTTGTGCAACAGGAGGTTGAGGCTGATGGTCTCAGCCAAGTAGAAGGCAGCACACGGCTGCCAGTGTTTTTCATTCATTCATTTATTCATTTTTTTAGTTCATGAGTGAAGGGTTTTCACTTATGAATGAAACTGAGAGACATGAAAGGCAGGACCTGTTGGGTTTACCTGCCTGTTGAAATGAATGTTGCCGGTGTTAATGTGTACAGCCGGATTAGACAAGCAATGCATTACAAACAACTTTCTCATATTTCTCCTCAGCCTTACTCACTTTGTACATTATTGTTCAGAATATATTTTTGAGATTTTTGAGGATGTCAATGTTCGTCTTTTATTATCATGTCAATATTTCTTTTTGTTGTTGACAAATCTCAAAAGAGCAACTCCAAGAAAGAAAAAAAAAAAGCATTAACGGATACAAGTCAGTACAGAAAAAGAACTGCATTCGCATGTTGGCCTATAGATGGCAGTATTCTAACAGAAACACAGTCGAGCTCGAGTCTGGCTGGGTTCGGTGTGCTGGCCAGATAAAACTCTGATACCTTAAAATATCAATTGTCATTTATTAATACCAATAGCAAAATAAAAGTTTCGGGAGATAATATGTAACCAGAAGGGAATCATGCAGAGCTGGAGTCAATAATGAATCTTTTTAGAATTTATTTAGAGAATTATTTTTTTTAATTGCTAGATTTAGACAAAGATTGGTGTTATTGTTTTTTATTTTCCCTCTAATGCTTTTATGATGATGATAATAATAATAATAATAATAATAATAATCGAAACAATCATCGTCATTATTATGATCATCATCATCATAATCATCAGGCTACTATTGTTATACAGTTTTCTGTTCACTGCTGAAGTTCCTCCCTTACAATACAGCCGCTCTCATTTCAAGAGCGAAATTACGAGTCATGCACTAGTCGTTCTTTACACGTGTTCATTATTCATGCTCTCTCTCTCTCTCTCTCTCTCTCTCTCTCTCTCTCTCTCTCTCTCTCTCTCTCTCTCTCTCTCTCCCCTCCTCTGGGCGGAAACGGTTAACTCGGTAATGAGAAGGAGTGCGAGGTGGGCTGGGTTTAAACCTGCGCGCTGTGCCAGTGACAGCCAACACTCTCTACTGTACATTGATGGAGCCGCTAATCTGCGTCAGTCCCAGCCACTGAGCCGCGCCGCGCCGGAGGGACGGAGGAAGGACGGGACTTTGGCGATGGCGAGCACGGAGCCCGCTCTTTAAAAAAAAATAAAAAAAAATAAAAAAAGTGGACCAAGGAGCCCCGACTGAAGGAATGCGCCGAGCCGCTGACACACACGGGCCCGGTGAAGTGACGTCCGTCGCGCTCGCTTGTTCAGGTGCCGCCAAGTTGTTGTTTTCTCGCAATTTAGCGCCGGCAAATGACGCGGCTCGCCACGAATGAATGAATGAAGGAAGAAGCCACCGACGCCGCTCCACACGCGTAATTGAGCGCTTGAAAGGGAACTGGGAGAAGTAGTGACGGCGATTTTTTTTTTTCTTCCGCCCCCCCCAATCATTCCCCTCTCCTCCACCACGCTGCCCAGCTCCAATCCAGGGCACATTTGTTGGATGAGCGCAGCGCATCATCAGTTGGAGCCGTTCGAGGAGGACCAGCGGGATAAAAAGCGGGAGCTCCGGCCGGAGTGAGGAGGTGAGTGACGGTCGACACGCCGCTTTGCGGGGCGCTTGTGTTGCACTGGGTGTCAATATTTGTTTAAATCCCTCGGCAAGCGCCGCTGTCGGCGTGGAGTCTCACACACTGCGGATAGAGAGGTGGAGGTGGAGGAGGAGGAGGAGAGAGGAGAGGAGAGGGGAGAAAATGCTCATGTGAAGCTGCTGGCTGTGATATCAGCACCAGCCTGGCTTTAAATATTGCAGCCATGCAGCTTTTACACAGTGCACAGTTGTGAATTGGATGATGGCTCAGGTGCGAGTGGGGGACGATGGACGACTTGGCTGTAGTGTTGTTGCCTTTCAAAAGAGGAAGAGAAAATAATAATCAGCGCAACTGTTTGTGTCATGTGCTCAGTGGTAGCTTTGGGTCATTGACTATCCCATCATGTGTTCAGTGTATCCCCCCCCCCTGCACAGCATCACTGCTGCTGAGCTGTTGGGCTCCTGTTTGAAAATCTGCGCCTCAGGATTTAATGAAGTTGCCCGAACTTAATGCTTTTTGAGCTGATGCGCTGAAACGACTGAGCGGCTCTCACTTGGTAAGTTTACAAGCTCGCTGCCTTGCGCCGCACCACATGTGTGGGATTTTTGGACTGATGCGCAAAAGCCTTTTTTTTTTTTTTTTTTTTTTGGAAGCATTAATTGTCTGAGCATCACGGCTGCAACAAGTGAACCTCGGGTCAGGAGTCGCAGCGAAGCCGTCAGTCAGATGTGTGCAGGGTAAATCACTTCCACAGAGACAGAGATGAGATTTCAATAATGTGCCCTAGACCTACTTAATCCTCCCCTGCTACCCCCCCACCTCCACCCCCATCACACACACACACACACCTCTTGAGTGTTGAAACCCAAGACGCGAGACACAATAGAAGACAATCTGAAACGCCACTGCCAACCAAGATCAATTCAGGATTGCGTATCCGCTCAGGACCGGTTGTGCGTCTGGATGCACCCACAAATCTTCATCTGCCGTCAGATCGCCGGGCACTCTGGCAAAGCGCCGCCGTGACAACGGCTCTAAAGAAAATAAATGTTGTCTTGAGTAGAAAATTGCCTCACATTTGCATGAAAATAACTTGCATCTGCCACGGCTGACTGCTAGCATATTAATCCCTCTGCCTGTGCAATCAAAACCCACTCCTTCTCGGTGAAATCAGGCGTCTGAAGCGGGACCCGCCCGCGTCATTATTTGAATATCTATCTCAGAGTGCAACGGGAGTTTTGACCTCAAAGCAGACGGCCGGCGTTGGGGGAACTACTGGCCGCGGAAGAAGCAAACCGGCACTCTGCAATGGTTTGATTATCAAATGCTGATTACGCTCACCTAATTAACTCCAGAGTGTGCAGCCGCCTCCTCCAGGCAATCAGGCAACACTGACCGGTGGCTGGATTTTCTCCTTTCCCCCCACAAACCGTATTTTTTCCTCTGCTTTCGGTCACATTTATTTCCTCGACTTTGCGAGCGTGATAATATTTCACAAGGTTAATGCTGCCAACTCCTTTGAAGTCTGAGATCACACCAGCAAAAAACCTCTCCAAAGCTGTTTTCAACAGTCTCAGTCTGATCTGAATGCAGCGGCGGCAGTGGGGGAAGAAGAAAACACACACACACACACACACACACACACACACACACTCAGTTTGTTCTCCCTTTAAATAATGGGAGGATATGAGCGGAGATGTTTAGAATTCTGCTCAATGAATCACTTTCAAGCCAGGCCTTTGAAGGGGGGGCGCACTCCAAGAAAGCCTTTTGAGAGCTGCTGCTGCTGCAGCGTCACGCGAGCGCTCGCGCAGTCGATGAGGTTGACCTCGTCAAGCTGGAGGGGAAGGGAAAAAAAATAAAAAATCAAAGTTAGACGGGGCTCCTCGGAGCAGCGGCTCTCTGCCACTCGGCTCTCCACTTCACCTTGGTCGGACGAGTGGAGATGTTTTGCGCCGGGTGGCCTGCGGTCAGCACGGGGCTCCGTCTCAGAGAGATCGGTTGATTTGGTGCCATTCCATCCCTCAGTTACTTTTGGAGACTGGAAGCTACTTCTTCTATTGAGACCATTTGTCCTGTGAGATGTTGCATTTTTCTATTCAGACCAAAAAACAAGAATTGCTGTAGGAGGAAACCTTTTTCTTTTCCTGGTCCTCGACCACTCTCCTCTCGGCAGCTGCGACAAACTCTGTTCGCCGGCTCAAGTGCGCCCTCTGTCGATGAGCGGCGACCAGCCCGAATGACGCAAAGGCAGCTGAACGTCGTCTCGTCCCACTCAACTCTCGCCGTCTTGTTCCGGCGCGACGGCCGCGACAGTATTACTCACATTTTCTTTATCAAATTCAACTGTGTTAGCTGCTACTGAACAGTCGCCGCCGCCGCCGCCGCCGCCGCCGCCGCCACCGCCGCCACCGCCACCGCCGCCGCTGTCCCACGTCGCTGTGCCACTACCAGCAACTCGCGCGCCGCTTCTGATGCCCTCCTCCCACACCACCCCCACCCCCACCACCACCCCCTGGAGGCAGCTGGGCTCACCAGAGTTCAGCCTGAGAGATTTTGACAAGTCTCGGCTATGCATGCGGGCAGAATCCTTGACCTATTTCTTAATGAGTGAATACTGTGCAAATGCTCCTCTCTCTTTCTGGCACCCCCCTCCCCCTCCCCCCACATCCCAACTGTCCTTTGCTCTTGCACACTTGCGGATAATGGCGCTTTTCTTTTGTGAGTCCACTGACTCATTCTCCCGCACACATACAGTAGGTCCCTCCCTCTCCTGTCTGCTGCAGCGAGCGGGTGTTTGTTTTAATGGAAATGGTCCTCCCGTGTTCCGCTGGCTGCGAGGCTGTTTGTCTGACCGTCTCAACTGTCCAGCTGTCACAACAAAAAGAGCTCAATCTCTCCCTGACCCGCTCCGCACGCTCGACGACCGCGTTACGCTCGTGTTTTCTTTCTGCGTCCTCAAATCTGCCTTTGTGGCCGTGCGGATTGATGCGAGGGCTGGATGTGGATGTGCGGTGACATTGATCAAGTGAAGCGCTGGCAGGGAGAAACACTCGGCCTCCGTCTCTTCATTTACGCTGCCGAGCGGCTCCGGCGGCGGCGTCAGTGTCTTCTGCGGGTAATTGTAAACAAGACGACTTCCCTCCACCTGCCTTTGACATTTCGAGCGGGCGATTCTGCAGAGACGAGTGTCCCGGGGCCATGATTATCCCAACAAATGTTCGTTTAAGCCGACGCTGGATGCCGAGCGCTCCGCTGAAATGGTTTTACGGCCGTTACAATCAAGCCATGCATCTGCTGACGCATGATGCTGGATCTCATTGCAATTATTCTGATGCCAGTGTTCCAAGTGTCTGGGCTAAAATTAGCAACTGACATTGGCGAGCTCCTGTGACGTCACATCAACAAAAACTTGAATGATTTTCTACTTTCCACATTTCATGGATGAGTTTTTTCACTCGTTTGCGAGCATAGATTCTACCCACATACATCTACGTGTGGAATTAATCCAAGAACAATAAGATAATGCTACAAATCCCCAGCTCAGTGGTTTACTGTAGCCTAGAGACTGGGAAGGCTGTGGGTTTTGATCCGTGGCCGGGTCAGACCAAAGACTATAAATATGGTACCCACCGCCTCCGTGTTTGACACTCAGTATTCAGGGTTGGACTTGGAGAGTTTGATCCTCCAATGATTCCTGAGTGTGGCGCCACTGCTGCCCATCACTCCCTCAGGGGATGATGGGTCAACTGCAAAGGACAAAGTTCACATTCTTTGGGATGCCATATCAGTGGGATTTTAATGCAAATATTTACTGTATGTCATTTACCTGGATAAGCTGACTGCAAAGCAGTGATCCACGGTTGCAGACCAGCCGTCATTAACAAATGTCATTTGCGGAAGTTGCTTAGACGTTAAATCAATCAGAGGAAGTTACAGGCCAAAGTTTATGCTTGCCTGTGTTATTTTCACAGCAAGTGGGGGAAACACTTTAGCATCACTCTTTAATAAAGCCAACGCAGTAGCAGATGGTGGAAAACAACACAGGACGACATTTAATGGTCCAGTCATGCCTCTGTGGCCATTTTCATCATCTTGAGTAGCTGCGCGTGTAGCCTGCAGTGACTTATTGAATCGTTGAAACCATTTTAAATTGATGACTACAGGCCACGACATTGTTAAGAGGCAGCTTTCCCGGTATGAGCAACACATAGCACAGAGAGCAAAAATCAATGCGGCTCCTTTGCATTATACGGGGAGTTTTCTCAGAGTTGTGAGCCCTTCAGAAGAGGCGGCTGCCTTTCACATGCTTGGATATTTCTCTTGCTGATACGACTCCTGAACGTTTCTGTCTCCCTTTTCTCTGGCAGAATGCTGGTTGTTTCTTGCGTGAACAACTTTTTGTGCGTTTTGAATCCGCTGCTGTGAGACGAGCTTCGGCCGGTCCCATCTATAGGCCGTCGGGGAGGCGGTTAGCAGAGGTCCCGGTGCCAGACGCTGCCATGGATGATCCCGAATCCTGCTCTCTCTATTGATGGCAGCGAGTTAGCGTCGAACCCCAGCGTGCACCCTGCCGTCCCGGAGGCTCGCCAGCTTGGGGAACAAAGCCTTTTTGTCAGGGCACTAAATCCAACAGATGGAGAAATGGACAGTAAATGAAAGTAGGAGGGGAACGGGGAATAAAGGAATTTAGTGGAGCATGTTTGCGGCCGGGCATTTAGGCCTCACTCCTTTGGGAAGGCTAACACCCTCACAATGCAACACTGGCACAATCTAAATGTTCTCCAGTTGACGCGCCGCGAAAACGGCTTTGGGAACCCCACGTGGCTGGTGGAAGGCGGTCCGCTCACGAGGGCCCTCCAGGGCCTGGGAAGCCTTTATTAAGATGTTAATGGAACTGCCTTCCTGACACATTTCCATGGGACAGGATGGCTCGCCGCTGCCATTCTTTACCGCCTCAATCGTCGTGGGCCCCGCCCCCTCCACCGGCCTGTTTAGGCATTCAGCCCCTGTCTCCGCCCCCCCCCGGCCCGGCCGGGCACCCTGGCTCTTTATCTGATTGCCGCTGTCACAAGCCGTCTTATATTTCACCACGTGTAACAAAATTACGCGATGCTGGCGATAAGGCGGGCAGCGCCGGCGGAAGGAGCCGGAGAATAACAAGTCTGGCTGTTTGTTTGTCACTGATCCTCGCAGCGGTTTGGAAGTCAGACTGTCAACCCTTGCAAAGCCGTGAGGGCTGCTTTTCTCCCGTCGTCTTCTTCTCCTCCAGCATTATCTACTATTTTAGATCTTGTTTTTCCAGCACTGCCCACGCTTCTCTGCGCTCGGTCGCGTGAACTCCTGAAAGCGTCTTCTGTTTGGCCCGAGCAGCTTCTGTACAAACAGCAGCCAGAAGTGAGGGAACGAAAAGACCTTTGAGCTTTACGCGGCTCCACTTTACTTTGTTTCCGCATCGTCCTGACTGAGTTCTCCTTTCATGTGTTTGAATGCGAGTCGTTTTTACGCGGCGCCATCAGTAATCAATTAGCTGGTGTCATGGGAGGAATGTTTGTGTTTTTGTGTGGCGGAGACGTGACAATAAGCGAGCAACGAAAAAAAGGAGCAAAGTGTCGAAGGAGAGTGGGGGAGAGTTGGGGGGGGGAGTAGTGGGGGGGGCTTGTGTTCGGCGCCAAGGGGCAGCTGTCAGGAGCAGATGACAGCGTTTTGTGTGTGTGTGTGTGTGTGTGTGTGTGTGTGTGTGTGTGTGCAATTTGCGCTTGGCTGCACATGTTTACGTACCCATTTTAATCTATTTTTTGTTTGACTGCGTGACACATGTGTCTCTTGTGCGAGTGTGTAGCGACTGCGTCTGTGCACTCGTGTTGTGTGCGTATTTTTTGTGTGTGTCCGTGTGTGTGTGTGCGTGGGGGGGGGGAGCAAAGGGGAAGGAGCTAAGGGCACCACTGATGCCACACTGCCCACACTGCCCCCTGGTGACGAGGATGCCCCTTGTCTGCCACTGTCACCATGGTTACTGCAGGGAAAGGGGCGCACATTGCTTGTCTAGTCGGCTCATGTGCCGCACTTAAGCTCGGCCAACAGCAGCTTTGTCTCTCTGCTACATACACTGTGCTACTACACATGCACCGCCACCCTCCACTCAAAAAGGCACCATTTATAGCCGTCGGGTCTCGCAGCTTGTTAAGAGCAGCGTGGAATTTTTCAGACAAAAAATTTGCCCAAGAACCGTTGAAATCAGTAGTTTGCTGCTCGCGTTAGAGCGACGGTGCTCAGTGTTTCTGCCTGAAAGTGGTCGCTTCAAAATCATCTTTGTGATTTCACTCACTTGTGGCAAAGGAAACGGCACCCCTGCCAATGAAACGGCACGCCTCGCTGGCTCGCTGTAGGACTGCAGCATTTTGTTTTCTTCCCTGGCAGCCACTCACAAGAACAGGCCTCGCTTTGTGGCAACACTGCACACGGTGGGATCAACACCTTTTACCTTGCTGCGAGAGTCTAGCGCACTGCTCTCTATACGTTCCCACTGGCAAAAACACCAAAGCAGTGAGAGGGTTCTGGCCGGACAAATTCAATTTATACAGGAATCCACAGGGTGCCATTCTCTCTCTTTTAAAATAATTGAATATAAAGATGAAGTACAGTAAGAACCACATAGTGTTGTTCCACATTGGCTGGATTATATCTTCACCCGTTCCTCCACACACAGCTCTCTAATTCCCTCACTGTGCACAGAACCTCACTGACATGTAGATACCTGCATCTTTGCTTCCTTCTTTGCTACTATTTTGCACCCAGGCATGGTCTTATCTGCGTGAATAGCCCTTCTCAGTGTGTGGCAGTAGCCTTGACTCATCCACTCAGGCTCTCAGCCGAGGCTAGAAGAAAAGAAAAAAGGGGAAATGTGGCCCTCCGAATTCCTTCCTGAGTGAGATAGCAATCAAAAAAGGAGAAAAAAAAAAACTGACTGGAACATTTTACAATCCGTCCAATGTCTTTTGTTTTGTTACCCTCAGGCTTTGGCATTTTAATGGAAAATAAGTTTAAGGTGCATTATTTTCCAAAGGCATCCGAGTGTCTTACTTGTAAGGGAAAGAAAAATTTTGGATGCATCAGAAAAAAAAAAAAAAAAAAAAAAAAAAAAAGTTTGGTCGTCAGCTACTGCCGCCAGCATTCAACTCCAGACTCTTTACTTTGGCCCAAGGTGATTTATAGTGTCCAGACTAGGGAAAATGAAATCTCTCATGGGATAGGAGAAATGTTTATGCATGAATACGTGACTCTGATCCACACACTGGAGCCAGGAAGAGGGAGAGAGAGAGAGAAAAAGAGAGAGAGAAACGCTGAAAGGTACTTAACAAAGGCAGACAGCTTAACTGGGAACCCACACAAGGTCCATGAGGATGTGAAGTTACTCCACTGGAATGCTTTGGGCAAAACTGTTAATAAGACTTTGTGAATGCATTTTTCTTAGTGGGAGGTCTGTTCATTTCGACCTTCGCTCAACTCTAGTATTTGTATCTTTGTTTATGACACGTATGCTAGGTTTTTCAGAAACAATGTGGGAACAGTCAAGCCTTTCTCCTCCTCGGTGCATTTCTCATGCGCTTAATGAATGCTGTGGGCATAAAGGCAGTCGTGAATCATGTTTCACACACTAAATACAGCTCCGAACCCTGCGTGCTCGCTGAACGGCTGGCACTTGCCCTTGCCAGCAGAACATTATCAGGATGAATCCATCAGAGGGGATGTTAGATGTTGTTGTTTCACTACTTTTACTTCCTAGTGCGCCTCGCTATCAAAGGGAAACACTGCGTGCAGCAGCGGAACAGCAGGAGCTCGGCCCAGACAGGCGCATTATTCTGCCTCCGTCACAACCAATGAAATGTGGAACAGAACGGCAGCGTCTTCATCTAGCCGGCGTCGGGCAGACGGAACAGAAAAATCATTAGCGCGGAGTAACGGATATAATGGACTATCACACCATGAAAAACACATTAGCAGAAAAAAAAAAAGAAAAATCACTAGAACTTCACACATCAGCTGCAATGCAGGAGAGGAGCGTCGTCTTTTCCTTTGTGTAGCACGTTAGAGAATGAACTGGGTGAGACTGTCATTGGGAGTGTGACAGCGGAGGACTCGGACTCCTGGCGTCGTCCGTGAAGATGCTGATTAAATGTGACTACTACCGACACGTTTGCCTGCCAGAGGAAGCTTGAAGAAAGTCAGGAAAGAGGGGAGAGTGGGAAAGGCGGGAATCTGGGCAGGTTGACACTTGAAAGCAGCGATTAAGAATCCTTTCTTGTCTTAATCTGCAACAGTTTCTGGGATTTACACAATGGCCGCTAATAACCAGCTGACGCACGCTGGAGGATGAGCTGCTGCTGCTGCTGCTGCTGCTGCTGCTGCTGCTGCTGCTGCTGTGGTCCGGAATGCACCAGTACCTGTCACCTCATATTTCGGATGATTTGAGACAAATGGGGATGTGATATGATTGTTCTTCTCATTACAGAAGGCGGCGCTCGGCTTGTAGGTACCATGTTTACTTAAAGCACTTTGCGCAAGCCTCATTGCCTCCGAGCCGCCAGCCCTCCCCCACATTTTGTAGAAAACATGTTCAACCTGACAGGGGTGAATAGGTGAGCTGGAATTTGCATTTTATTACAAAGCATGGACCACCGCGTCTCGGGGAATCTGCATCTGCCAGCACAACCTTGGGTACGACTCGTGCACTTTAGTGGGATCTTCCTCAATTAATCTTTTTTTTTTTTATATGCAAACAATTTGCAAACAGCGTTTTCCATATGACTGAAGCAGAGTGTTTGAGATGCACAATGAAGGAGTCGTAAGCCTTTTCTTTTTTCCGAGGGCTTATGCTGTTTCAAAGCCGGTGATTAACAGCAGACAGTGTTATCTTCCCCACATCCGTCCTCCTCCCTTTCTTCTGCTGCCTCCTCTCGCTCTATCCCATTTATCTGAGGGTGATAGGATAGTGAGGAACAGAGTGAGCTGGCTGGAGGGATGCCAGAGGGGACTGGCATGTGCCTTAGATGCAGGGAATTGTCGGCACATTTTCACATTTCACCCTCACTTTGAGAAGTGGTGGGGGGGGGGGAAACTGAGGTGAAAAACAAAGAGAGGCTGATTGACAGCAGTGCTAAATACTGCATATCTAGCGTACACAGGGGTGCACGTGTAGCTATTTGAGTGCAGAAATGTGCAAACATATTTTTTTAAGTGAGAATCTGTCACACATTCCTTGTGTGCAGACACTGACAAGCCTGATAAAGGACACCCTGCCTTTATTTATTTTGCCAAGGCTACAGCACTTGTGGGTTCTGTCTCACAAAGCATTTGTATTTTCAGTGGCTTAAGGTCTGAAATGCTGCCTGCCTGCCTGCCTGCCTGCCTGCCTGGTTTCCCCGAGGCACGAAACATGTACAGTAGCTATGTGTCTAGGTAAACAACCCCACCTGTCTCTGTGCGCAGCCTGGTGACAGCCAATCTGGGGGAGAAGAAAAAGAAAAGCAAAGAAAACAGAATTTACTGGCAGACGGGGGAGGTAGAAGGACAGCGTGGATCACTTCCTCACAGGAACTTTGGTTCGTTTTTACTCGTGCTGCGTGTTTGACAAACAATATTTATTGACTCAAATGATTTTACACGCTACATTACACTGAGCAAAACACCACCAGTGATATTTTATCACAGGCAAACATCACACAGACGAGTGCTGCCCTTTTTATGTTTATATGGGACAGTGTGTGTGATTGCACCGATAAGAGTTTGCATGTCGCTTTGAACAACCCCAACATTCATTTCCCTTGGGATCAGGGCCAGGCCGGTCACTTCCAGTAGCGGGGCAGAGGGCTGAAAACCAGCACGGTCAGCCCCTGGTTCAGAGCAGAGGAAGAGAAAGAGAAAGAGGTTTTCATTGGTTTCATTGAGTCAGACAGGAAAAGGAGAGGAAGCTGGAAGGGAGGGTCGGAACAGGAAGGCTGAAGTCAAGGTCACTATGTGCCAAGCAGAAGTGTGACTAAGTGCAGCTAAATGCAAAGGGTTATGCCAAAAAAAAAAAAAAAAAGACATAAAATGACAGAAAGTGTTGACTAACTCTGCCTCAGCTGTCTTCCTGGAACTTGCCATCAGGCCTGTCAATAGTTTAGGCGTGTGCAGAAGTGTAATAAGTCCAACCTGATGGGAAATGGCTCCGCAGTGACTCCTAGCCAGACTGAGGCAGCAGTGTCCTAATTAGCCCACCTCAGCACGTCAGTCGGGCCCAGCTGCTCCTATTTAGCTTTCTGATAAAATGCTGAATGGGTCCGTCCGCTCCCCCCAGCCCCCCACCTCACCCCCCCTTATTATTTCTTGAGGGGAGCAAACAGTTGATTTTATCGTTCTGTCCCCCCCTGCCCCTTTCCTGTTATTGCAGTGTTTTTATGCTGGAGTATGATTATATGTTTGGCCTCCTGTGATGAAATTTATGGGGAAACGGCAGCGGTGGAGCTGTTTTGTTTGGCCCGATAGGTTGACTGCTAGCACCCCTGTTCCTGTGTTTCACTCCTACTGCCCACTTGTCTGTGTTTAAACGCCGACTTTAACAGTTTCTTTGTGCCCTCAGCCGCAGCGTGCTTATCAACTGCGAGGTTTCGCTTACGTCTCTGGTCTGGTTGGAGGGGAGCTGGCTCGCCTGCCGAGGCCTCGTTTTCTTGCGCCGCTAATCCTGCAGCGGCAGGATCGTTTTCAAATCAGTCAAGCTGCTGCTGCTGCTGCTGCTGCTGCTGCGCCGCTGCTGCGTCGCTCCCTCCCTCCGCCTCATCGTCTGCGTGTGCGGTCGAAGGAAAAAGTAAACGCGAGGCAAAATTAACCGCAGAGGAATTACAATCGCTCGGGTTTGTTGGAGTTGGTCGGACTGACCAGGCAGAGGAATGCTGGTTTTCTCTTCCACTTTATTTTCCATCATGACCGCACCGTCTTCTCAAGCACTCTCTCTCTCTCTCACCCAGTCATCGCCATCTCTTGTTGCTCTCTCCCCCTCTGGCTCGCTCTCTTTTTGTCTCTCTCTCGTGCACTGTGGGAGCTGGTCCCAGCCTGCCTCACTTCATTAACAATAAAACAGATGCTGATTTTAATCATCTCACGAGCAGAGATTAGTCTTTGATCAAACCCCGGCACTCATAAAGCAGCGGCTGCCTTCGCAGAGAGGCAGCGTTGGTAAGTGGCGTCTGGTGGCTGGGTCAGAGCAAGATACTGGACTTAAGGGGCTCTTACGCTAAAGCCCTTTGTACGCGTAGATGTTTCCAGCAGAGGATTTTACATGTTCTGCAGTCATAGTTGAATGTCAGCGTTTTTAAGGACCACTCATGGGCCCGCCAGCATGTGTGATTAAATCAATGACAAGCTTTCCAGAGATCCAGGACTGTCCTCGGAGTGGCTATATCAAGACGTAGTATGGGAAGAACACAGAGGGACAGTTGCATGCAGGCTCAGCGGCACATAAATGATGCTATCTGGTGTCTCTGTGTAACGAATACGGATGGGCCGACTATCTCCTTGTTACATCTACAGCGGCGCAGCAGACAGATTCAGGAACCTCTGGCCTGTAAAAATGAGTGTGTAAGAGCGATTCCCAGGTTCAGCGTGGACGGGAGGTGTGCAGTAGATCTTCATAGAGCTCTGACAGACCCAGAGCGCCCCTGACAGCCAGGAACCTTGTGCACTATAAGCGCCCCGTATATTGTTGCCTCAGTTACCCCCAGTCACCTCTGTCTCAGTGCAGCCTGCCAGACTTATTGGTTCTTCAAAGGTTCCACAGCAGCAGTGCAGACATGTTGCACATGTAGTGAGCAGAGAAATTGAAAGGAAGCCTGGTTCCCTTGTTACACCAGGCCATGCAGTTCTACTGTTGTGCAGACCTCGCTTGTAAGCAGTGCTTATTTGAGTTGGTGTTGCCATTCTGTGGTCGCCAACCTGCCTGCCTTTCTCCTCCGACCCCAAACGCCGACAAGGTGCTTTATGTGATTGTGTGTGAATTTTCAGACCCACCACAACCACGCCACGTTCAAAGTCGTTGTAATCCTCTTTTGTTGCCGTGAGCATCAGTAAGTCTTCTTCACCACGTCTGCATCTGTAAATGCATTGAGTTTCTGCTTTAGCTTAATAAAGTAGCCGGTGAGTGTGTATCCCAGGAAGTCAGAGCAGTCACTTTCTTTTTTCCCCAGTTTTCTTCAGGTCATGCTGACAACTGTTTATGCTGCACTCTAGATGCATTAGCAAAACCTGAAACGCACATTGATCCCCTGCTACTCATACAGTTGACTTGAAGACTTGGCGTGAGCTGGTGTGAACACTGCAGACCAGTTCACACCAGCGATGACCCACCCTGGAGACGCGACTCGCCTCTAGACAGCCCTTTTCCACCGAGGCAGAATTTGGTTGTTTAGTTCACACCAGAGATCTCGTATTGCATTCATACTAACCCAAACATTTCATTCCGGCCAGATAAACACTCAGGCATTCACTCCAAATTATACTAAACAATGTTGGCATGTGTGAAACCCAAGTTTATATAAAAGGTTATTGAACTTTCTCCCTCTGTCGTTATTTTTTTGTTTTTCCCGTAAACTGGAAACATCCTGCATGCACATAGAACTGAATACCAGAAACATCCCATATTGTGGAGACAGAGCACTCACATCATTTTGAATGGAAAGATCTGACGCCAGAGAGTATCCTGCTCCATTTCCTGAACAGTCAATCACCCGTGTTGTCACAGGGAAACCGGGAAGACACGTCTGAGCGTCAAGGCTAATGCTACTTTAGCTTGCATTAGGTAGCTTGTGTGGTGGAGTAGGAGCATTTCAATATGTTTCTTTGTTAAGGCTGATGTTTTTTGGATTCGATTTTGTCCGTTCCCCCTTTCATCTGGACAGCGACATTTTGTTACCGTCCCCAAGATGGCTTCCTAGCAGCAAGACTTGCTTAGAAGGATAAAATTCAGCCTTCATGTCTGCAGTGAATAATGCCATGCATTACTATTACTCAGCCAACACACTATTTTTCATCCCAGGCCGCGCAGGTAACTATGACATTAGTGCTTCCACCTACGCCTTCCCTCTGCTCACCCGTCCTACATTCGGCAGGTGCACAGCAGTGGAGCCACATATGTAATAAATGGGCTTTGGAGTCTTCTGTGCATGGCTGTACTTCAGGGCATATGCTATATGTCACTGCTGTGAATACTGGCCTTTTCACACATTTTCACTTTGTTTCTCTTTTTTTTTTAATCTCTTGTCAGAAGAAGAATTTGACCCATTTAAATCCAAAGCTAAAGTTCAGTAACGCTGTACGACTGTATGCTGTGAGAGTGAATAAGTACCTACCATGTGAAGATTTTTCACAGACTTCCTTGGTGTCGTAATGTATGTGCCTGACTCTCAGGGCTCGCAGGAAACCAGACAGCTCTGATTATCCGCCGTATCCCAGCCAGCACTGCATCCTGTACGGGGTTCACACGGAAAAGGCCGGAAGGCATGCATGCTTGTGCACGCTAGTACTGATACAGCAAGTTCCCTCGTCGGTAAGCCAACTTGCCCGCTGAGCCCTGGCCCCACATCCCGTTCTGTCCCTGTCCTGGCGTGGCCTGGCAGCGGCCCCGCACTCCAGGGAACGATCAGCTGGATTTTTATCCAGCCAGCCTGCGCAAGACTGAACTAATGCTTACTGCAGCACTCACCACTGTTTTATTATTCATAGTCATCGCGAGTCCTACTTGGCCTCGCATACAAATGTAGTGTAAGCCCTTCTGTGCATGAGTCGTAGTGTGTGACTGCTCTGTGCCTCCCTTGCGTAGGACCGAAACAATTTCCAAGAACGGATTCCATAGCAGTCTTTTTGCTTTCCAGGAAGTGGTTAAGATCGGTGCCTTTGGTGCCGAGTGCAGCAACACCATCCTGTGATCGCTGGGATGCTTCATTCGCACGTTGATTTAAAACCCAACATTTGCAATTTCTCAAAAATTGTCGGCTGCCTGAGCTTGTCCAACAACTGTGGAGAATGATTCATTTCCTCGTTGCAAGTGAAATTGGTGCTGTGAACACACAAAGAGCCTCTGAGAACCATGTTCTGTTTTCACAGAAAGCTGTGCGTTCTGCTTGCCAAGCATTTATCCTTGAGTGTGAGTAAGCGTCTAATTTCCACACCGCATGCTGTTATTGCCTCCCATCCAAAGAGGGATTGGACGAGGAAATGATAAAACTGGAATTTGAGGGATGTTGCTCTGTGTAGGTCATTATATAATCTTTGGACTTCATTTCTTTTGCCACATATATCATGGACACGTACGCTATGAATGCGGACGGCTCTCTCCTCGTTTTTATCACATTTAGCCTTTATCTGTGCCATTATCTCACCAAGGCCATCTGGCTTTGGTCAAACCAATGTGAGCTCGTCCGTGACCCTTAAATTAAGTTTGTTGAGAAGATGGAGCAACAGACAGCAAGCTGTTTATACTCCTGCACTCCATCTGGGTGAAAGGAGAGCGGGTCATCGGGGGTGAGGCGGTCTAACTCCTCCAAGTGATTCCACTGCAATAAGTCAGAGTCATGAGTGTGAGATAAGATAAGGTGCGTCTGGAGCTACTGCTGACCCCTGGTGCACCGGTGGGTGCAGGTGGACCGCGAAAACCTCCCCTGCCGACTTTTCGACAGGAGCGGCCACCTGTTTACATCCTGAGTTTGTATATGATAGCGGAAAAGCCTGTCATGACCGGTGGCTGAGTGTTTGTTTGAGCAGCCAGAGTGTGTTTCACAATGTCAGCGGAGTTGTGAGGCTGGCTGTAAACATCGTTAACCCAGCGATGGGAGTCCCAGAGAAAATTCCCTGCGGACCAGGATGAGCTTTTAGGATTATGTTGGCCATGTGCACGCTTATATGGACCTTTAAAGAGAACACATCAACATGCTTGATTAGACTGTTAAATCTGACAGAGCAAAGACAATATCTGCTTGCATCGGGCTTACCTACCTGCCTACTTTTAACACACATGGAACTGGTTTGGGTTTTTTTTTTGTTTCTCTTATCACATGCCGCTACCAGGCCTGCTACAGAAGTCAGCTGATCCAGAGCCAGGGGGTGGGTGAAAATTCAGTCATGCTATAATTGCATTGACAGATAATTGATTGAAAGAGCAGCCTCTGGCCCTGCAGACATCCACTGATGTCCCTATTACATAACAATTGTCACCGTATTAGACTGTTAGTGCGATGGTGTTTCCCCAACTTATGTTAGTCGTACTCGAAACAACACCGCTTATATCACTTGACCCATGAAGACTATTGTCTTATAGCCGTCCTACTCATCCAAAGTGATCTTTTCAGACTTTTTTTTTCTTTTCTTTCTTTTGATAAAAATCTCAGCGGAAGAGTGTGTTTCCTGCTGCGTTTTCCAGTGCTTGGGTGTTAGCCAAGTCGGAGTACCCTCATCCTCTCAGCCAGCCCGTGATTACAGAGCTAAACCAGAGTTATATCAGACAGTCTGTGGATGAAACACTAGCAGGAGAAATTGAAGGGATTACTGTGACTGACAGGGTTCCCATAATTTCTTCTTCCTCCTCCCTGCAGTGGCTCTTACGTAACCATCCTGCAGTTTAGCTGGTGACTGCTGGGTGAAAATGACAAAGCTTGTGATGAGCAGATACTGTGTGCATTCGCTTCCAAATAATCACTCTATCTCTGCCGTTTTCATGTGTCTTTCGCTCCCAACTCCGCCGCTCCCCTTGTTTCTTTTGCTGCCTGCGGACCGATTGCTCCATCGCGAGTGTGTGCCAGCTTGGCGCCGTGGGTCTGTCCAAGATAATAGTGGACAGATCATGCCAACTGCTGGAGTCGTGGCTGCAGCCACGGCTGTAACAGCTTGTTACCCAGCTGGAGAAATGGCTGCTTGCGTCCCTCTTTTTATTTTGTCCGTCCCTCCTTCCTTCCTTCCTTCCTTCCTTCCTTCCTTCCTTCCTTTCTTCAAAGCTGTTTCCCTTCTTCTGCTTAGCGTCTTTCCGGCTAATTTTTAGTCCATCATGCGTTTCGACCTCTCGTTGTCACTTTCACCAGCCTTCATTAACAGCATCGGTGGCGCTATCTGCATTTTCCCCTTTTCATCCCCCCTTCGACTCGCCTATCTGTCCTTCTCGGTCCCTCTCGCAGTGTAGTCGCCATGGCTGCGCTCGCCCGTGTGCCGCTCCGATCCTTGAAGAGACAAATGATAAAGCGGGGAGTATGAGGGAATGGGTGAGTGCGTAGGGGTCACATGCGCTACTGAAATGGAAGCAATTTTTTCTCATGTGATGTTTTTCATTAGCCTGCCTCTGTGAACATTAATTTTCGCACGCACTCTGTGGAGCGAGCGCTTAATCTCTCACATCCCCTCTCACTTGCAGAGCAGTTTGGCGGCGCTTAACTGCAGATTTGGCACCGATCGTTGGACAGTAGGTCCGGTACCATCTTGCCCTGATTGGGAAACAGTCCCCCAAAAGGCAGAGAGTGCAGCTGTAGGCCTTTATATGCAAGCTCTGTGGAGAAAGCAGGCTGATGGAGAAGTCTCAGGCATCAATACGAACCACTCTGCATAAACTCCTGCTTGCACGTTCACAACTGCGGTAGCCGAGCTGTGGCTGACCCCGGCTTTGACAAGTGTCACTGCTACCTCCTTGGCTCCAGCAGCCTGCATCGCCACAGTCAGTCCACTCCCGTTACATTCGTCTCTTCAGCACTAATAATTTCATTTTTATGTAATCAAATTGCAGCATGGCTGGACGCACTGAGCCATTCATTAATTCCATTCCAGTCTTCTCCACACAGGACCCACAATTGTCCACTCATTCAGTCCGCTGCCTCTCTGGCTGTCCTTGTGCACCTGCTACCTGGAGTACCAGCCAAGTTCTTAGGCTGGCCGGCTCGCGATTTGTCCGCATCAGAAAATCTCAAGCGTGCCACGGAATTTGGCCACAGACTGTCGGGACTGTATTGAGCGAGCGCCATTCAAATCAATACTGGCTGTGCTAGAGATCAGTAAGTTCTCTTCACACATTTCTTTTTCAACAAATTGCCTATTAAATAATGTTCAGACATTCAGACACCATCCCATTTTCAAATTCACCAACCATTGTATTTTTCAACTGTATTTCTGAACACTTTTCATTTTTGCAGCCGTTTATTGATTTTAACAGGGGTCGTCCACATTGGCCGCATCCTTGAGGAGCAGAGTTTACTCTCTGCAAACTGATGAGACTTTTATGCCGTCAGTCAAACAGCCACATTCGCTTTCAATTAGCGTGCGAGCTCAGGTGACACATCTGATCCTGTGGCCTCGTGTGACTTTGCTGCTCGGTTTGTTTTTCTTGTCCGCTGAGGATTTCCCCTTCCCTGGCTGGTGCCCTTTACAATTTAGATTTATGGAAATGCCCCTCCCCCCAAAAAATAGAAGACTGCTTCCGCAGAATGACAGACAGCAATGATGAGGCGCACAGTTAGCTTGTGGTCGTGGGACCGCCTGAAACGATCTAGATTCAGCTCCTGCGTTAATGGGAAAGGTACATGGGGGCTGTTAGTTATGTCAGCTGAAACAATGTGGAATTATTTATTTATGTCTGTGTCTCCGTGCGTGCCTTTGATTGCCGAGGTGGATGTCTGACGGTCGGCGCTCATGCAAGCGCGGGAGGCTGAATGTCTGTTAGTCTGCGGTTAGGGAGGAGGCGGCAGCTGTGGGAGGAAACAAAAATCATTTGAATAACAATGACTTTGTAATCTTCCTCAGTACATGTCATATGTTCAGGGCGTAGCACTCGAGTGCGCTCACTCAAACTGCGTTTGAACTGGGGCAGGCTCAGTGAGGATGGGGTTAAAGTGGGGGAAAATAGATCCGAGTGCCATTGTTTGCATTCACGGATAAGTTATGTACCTGCTTATATTTCACCATGTTATGCTCATCATTTTATATTCTTGTAATGAGTCTAAGGGGCTAAATTCTGCTGTCCTGGAAAAAGGAGGCGTTGCAGCCGCCGTCTGAGCTCACGGGTTGCAAGAGAGAGCACTGGCCAGGGTCACTAACAAAGATAGCGCTATTAAATGCTAGATGCAAAGTGTTCCGCTCGAGTGCCCCTGGAGCACATGCTTAATTGTGGACAATTGCGCATTAATCCACTGTGCTGCACTGCATTACAGCTCTTTTAGCTCTTGCTTAGAGCCTGTCATGGCGGAAGATAAACACAAACAGCTTACGCAATTTGCGCTTCAATTGCCCCAAAGTAGGAACAGTTTAATTCTGATCCAGTGCGGACTTCACCCAGGACCGTCTGAGGTATGGTTATGCAGGCGCCCTTACTGCCGAAGCGCAGAACATAAAAGCAGACGTGGTGAAATAGTAGCTGTTACTGTTTACCCCGGGCTTTGCCACTGTTATTTTCCTGCGGTGGCTGCAACAGTTTGAATGGAGGACAAAACAACGTGTTTAGCTTTTTAGGAGTTGAGACGGCGGTGGAGCAAAAGGATCCGTTTCCAGTTGCGACAAATGAATGTTTAAATATAATTCTCGCCTTACGTGCGACAGCGCCAGCGAGCCATCTCATTATCTCTGCTCTTGATAGCAGCAAAGAGAGAAGAGTAATGGACTCACCCCTACTGCTAATCGCTTTTTTATAGGCTCCTATACGAGATCCTTTTTTTTTTGTAGTGTAGGGGAGATTAAACTTTCTATTTTTACTGTGCATTTGGCCACATCAACTACTGGGCGTTACCTCGCAGTGAACAAGCTGTTAAATGTGTGTGTCTCCTTTTTTTTTTTTTTGGACTGACGGGTTTCTTGATTCTTGTTCCAGGTTGTCTCCTTCATTTGGGCCGTATCACTTCTACTTATCCGTTAAGATTTCACGCTTAACATTAATCATACAGAGACAAAGGACATTAATCCATAGCATGAAATCACAATCTTTCCTTTTCCTATTTCACAACAATGGATTTGGTACCATAAACGGATTTTTGGTTTATGGTCTTTATCTTTCGCAATACAATGCAGTAAATATGTATTGGGGAGATGAGGCAAATGTGGCCACATTGTTAAGGAGCTTAGTGTGAGGGGGCAAAGAATCAAATCGAAACACACAAAAGCAGGAGACGCGCTGCCTCTTCCGTGCCCACAGAGGTTTTGCTCCTCCTCCAGATGCCACTTTCTCAAGCCTGCTCTCTCCTGATTACATAGTTTGCTGGCCGCCACACTGCCCTCTGGGTGTTGCACGCACAACCCTTAGTGGTGGCCTGTCATTTCACTTTGTTTCCATACTTGACTTTGTCTTTTTCTGCTGCTGATCTTGGGCATCTTTTCAGGAAAATTAGTAGCCAGAACAATGTTCTTTGCACGTCATGTGCACGAGAGCTGCTGCAGCTGACCCACTTGCTGGGGAGTCCCGAGCATTTTAGCAAAGGGGCCTGAAAGTAGTCACAGTGACAGTGCGCAGATGGCCAGTGGGACCAGTTTGCTTAACAAGCGCTCAGGAGCAGCCTGGCCGAGTGTGCCAACACAGTGTTTGTTGTGCCTGACTATTCATTAGAAATGGGAAGTTCTGCAAAAGCTGTCCGTTCTCTGAGCCACCATCACAGCTTGCTGGAATACAAGTTAATGTCAGTCAGTCTGTCCCCTCTCTCTCTCTCTTTTTGAAACTTTATTGTCTACCGTGTCTGCCAAAGAGATTGTCAGATGTTCATTGAAATGCTAATCCAACAATGACCGTCTCATTTTTTTTTTCAGCTCGGAAATGGCATTTAATATTTTCATGTGATGCAACAAACTGTAGCAGCTTGACAGTTGGCCATCATGCCAGTCCATCTGTCAGTACGAGTGCAATCACCAATTGCAAAGTGTGGACAAACTGTATATATATATGTCTATATAAATATATATAAAATCACCCATGACTGTTTGGTTTTAAATAAAGAGTGTTTTTCACGCTCTCAATTCCCAAATTCACTCAGAAAAAAAAAAAAAAAGTTTTCTTCCTTTCAACTTTCCCGTAATCCCATTCACTTTCGACACACTCTGCCCTCTCCTCTTTCTAGGTCATTAGGTATCTGTGTTAAACTATGAATCATTCCCGGTTGCATTCACATGTTAATTTCCTTTGCGGTATTTCTGACTGCTCATAAACAATTGAAAGACGCGGCTTTGAACACAAGCGGTGATCTGACGCTCCAACCCTTTTCAGGGCTATTTCTCAGCTGTGCACTACAGAAAGGTGTCTGTCAAGTGCAACAAAGAGGCGGCCTTGCAATCAACGTAAACAAAGACTTCACTCCCTCTTGCTGCCGAAAGCAATATGAATGGATAACCTTTGAGGAGACTTTTATTTACGCCGCTGAGTCGCCGTCTTTCTCTGCGATTGCAGCTGTTGTCACCAGGCGAGAGAGAGCAAGGCGCATATTTCTCCCCAGGACTGGGGAAGAAGAAAGAAACAGAAAAAGGGAGCGGGGAAAGATGGATGGGAGTGGACGTTGTATACACATATACGATTAAGGGGAGGGATGTTGTAAAAACTCTCGAGGGCGAAAGGCTCTGGGCCGTGGGCAAAACGCTGGATCAGCAGGAGGCTGATTATATCGCCCAAGGGTTCCGCTTTGCAAATCCACCACGCACAAACCCAAACAAAGAAGCACTGCCGCAGCAGGGCAGTCAAAAGTGAGGGCGGGGGTCCGGCCCTCTGCGCATTTTTAAGAGGCAATGGCAGTTTTATGAGCATGCTAATAAAGCCCTTCTGGGACGGAGCGCCTCCCACACCTCTGACTGTGCACACGCCGAGAACAGCTTGACGCGGCCCCGGGACTTGTGTTTATGGACGCGTGGATCAATACACCCCCTTGCAGGTCTATATTTAGTGTCCGAGCAGAGCAGCTCATCCGTTGAACAGTGGGGACCCCAAGAAGGGTTATTACCAGGTTTGGAACGAGGTTCTGTAAAGGGGGCGGCGGTGGCTAGGAGGGGATCCCACGCCGACTCTGCAAATCAAACCCTGTGGTGGACGCAGCTGCTGCGGTGCTCTGAATGAGCGGCGTCTCTCCTCGTGGCGCTCCCCTATATGCGAGCGCTTGTTAATTCAAAGCGCAGTCATTGATTATTCCAGCTACATCTTTCACCCTTGATTCGCCGTGCCCTCGCTGCTGGAAATGCAAATCTGGAGCGTGACAAACGACGTGGGGCCTTCTGTGACACGTTGGAGCCCCTGGCGTCCCCGTGTCGCTCCACAGCTTACCTCCTTCAGCTCCGCAGTAATTACCCTTGTTGGATCGCTACGCCTAATCATACTTGATTTTGGGATGCACCGCCATTGTCTCCACTTGTTAGCCTCTCACACTGCTGCGGTTCAGATAGAGCGCGCTGATAACACTGAGGCAAGCGATCATGCAAATCATACACACGCTGTATATTGTGTCGCCTGTGTTTTGTTTTTTTAGTAGGTAGTTGTGTACAGATTGAAGACAGCACTGTTGTTTTTGTGCTGATGTTTAATCTGCCGATGATCCGTTTGTGCCAACAGGCGCTTTAAAGCGCAAAATGATTTAAAGAATGACAGCGGTGTTTGCAAAAGAGCAATTAATAGATTCATATTCTGTAAACAGGGCCTTAAAGAGGATAGGGAGGAGCATGTGCAAGTGGCTCCCAATTTGTTCTCACTTTGTTCCAGTAATAAGATCCAGGCCTCCTTTCCAATGGACGAGATAATTAACTCCTGGGGACAGACTGCACCGAGCTCTGTCTCTTTGTTTATGGCAAATGGAGAGAGAGCGAGAGAGCGAGAGAGAGAGAGAGAGAGAGAGATCACTGCTACCCAAGCTTAGCATGGTTAACTGCATGGATTAAAGTTGTGGCTTAATGTATGTTTTTGTAAATGGCTATAGAAAGGAAACTAAAAGATACAGGAGATGATTTATGGTCGGGGAGGAGGGAGTGTGAGGACAGATTGAAACGGTGCTGTGAACATTTTCACGTAAAAGAGCAAAGGGATTGTTGTCTCCTACATTGTGCAGTGTATTTTAATATTATTATCTGTCAGTCTGTCTAACTGAGAAACTGCCAGAAAGTCATTTTACAAAAATGGTACTGTTTGGTGCCAAGATAACATCGAAGACATTTAAATAATGCCAAATAAATTATCACTCGATCTCAGTGGGTTGAGTCATTGCCTTCCATACTAAGCTCTGTGAGAGAAGTGTGAGTCTGGTGGAGATTTCTGCATTAGCCTTTGTCCTGTTCGAGAAAACACACTTTCTTTTTTGTGCGACGGCCGACAGTGATAACATGAGTCAGATGCGCCTAATTTGCGTTGGTGCAACTTCCCCTCTCTCCTGAACTGCCCTGCAAAGCCCAACAGCTTCCTTTGAATGCAACACATTGTAGCTTCCTCCAATTGTCTCTTTAAATCCTCCACTTGTCTTCTTCTCAACTCATTGCCAAAGCTGAAGATGACCTTTGACCCTTTAAAGCTGTGAAATCTCTAATGAAGAGCCTTTTTTCTCCACTGAGTCATTCCGGGTTTCCGTAAGGCCGTGCGAGTCACAGTGGGATGACTAACATGTCTTTCTTCTTTCTCTTTTTTCCAGAAACATGTGAAGACCCTTGCAAAGAATTGACCCGCACGTTAGCCTTCAGCGACTCAAAGGCAAAGGTCTTCTCCGTTTATCGCACCTGTACATTCTCTCAGCTTCCTTGGCAGCTTTCTTGTAGGCCCGTTAAACATGGAGGGCCGGCGGGCGGCACGCAGGACTTTATCGCCTGATCTTAAACTCGGACCTGCAGTGACTCTTCTGGGCCTCTGGCTCTTGGCAATACCTGCTCTATGCAGCGGACAGACATACAACAGTTTTCACCCGGAGCGCCGAGATTGGGTCTTCAACCACCTGACGGTTCACCACACCACGGGGGCGTTGTACATTGGAGCAGTCAACCGTGTGTACCAGCTCTCTGGTAACCTGACCGTTCTGGTCTCCCACGATACAGGCCCGGAAGATGACAACAAAGCCTGCTACCCCCCTCTGATCGTCCAGCCCTGCTCCGAGCCACTTGTCTCAACCAACAACGTCAACAAACTCCTCCTCATCGATTATTCCCAAAATCGACTGTTGGCCTGTGGCAGCCTCTACCAGGGTGTCTGCAAACTCCTCAGATTGGATGACCTCTTCCTCTTAGTGGAGCCGTCCCACAAGAAAGAGCATTACCTCTCGAGTGTCAACCAGACCGGGACCATGTACGGGGTCATCGTGCCGTCACACGGCCAGGACGGCACCCTATTTATTGGCACAGCAGTCGACGGAAAGCAGGACTACTTTCCCACCATCTCCAGTCGAAAGCTGCCCCGTGACCCTGAATCTTCAGCGATGCTCGACTACGAATTGCACACTGACTTTGTGTCCTCCCTCATCAAAATACCATCAGACACGCTTGCTTTGGTCTCCCACTTTGACATCTACTACGTGTACGGGTTTGCTAGTGGCAGCTTTGTTTACTTCCTGACTGTCCAGCCCGAGACACCGGAGAACAGCATGTCATCGAGCGGATCCACCAGCGACCTCTTCTACACTTCCCGCATCGTCCGCCTCTGCAAGGACGATCGCAAGTTCCACTCCTACGTGTCCCTCCCTGTCGGCTGCGTGAAGAACGGCGTCGAGTATCGTCTGCTGCAGGCGGCCCACCTCGGCAAGCCGGGGCGCGTGCTGGCCGCCTCGCTCAACATCAGCAGCCAAGACGACGTGCTCTTCACCATCTTCTCGAAGGGCCAGAAGCAGTTCCACCGGCCGCCGGACGACTCGGCGCTCTGCGTGTTCACCATTCGAGACATCAACGCACGAATCAAGGAGCGCCTGCAGTCCTGCTACCAGGGGGAGGGGAATCTGGAGCTCAACTGGCTGCTTGGGAAGGATGTGCAGTGCACCAAAGCAGTAAGTGCAACGGTTGAACCTCTTCCTGCATGCATACACATGCACAAATGTCACTATCCGCTGGTAAAAATAAAAGTACATCCAATAATAACTTGTTATTGCACATCCTGCAAATATCCTAACAAATATTCATTTGGGAAAACTATTCCAGTCTTTTTTTTTTTCACTGTAAAACTTATAAGAAACCAACAAATCGTATTAATTGTGAACTCTTAACACTGACTAAAAGCTTCTCAATGAGCCCAGAAATCTCAGCCTTCAAAAGTTTTGAGGGCGTATGCTGCCGTGTAAATAAACACTGCAATCATCAGGAGGTTCCTTTGACTGCCTTGCATTGCACACTTTGTTATCGAACTTTTCTCACACAACATGCAATTATGTCCATTTGTTCCGCTGCTCTGATCAGGGGAAACCTCCACCGTCTGAAACTTTTGCTGCGAGATTGTCTTTAATTGCGTAAAACGTGTTTTTCCCCAGCAAAAATGATCATATTCTTTCGGCATGCAGCATAGAAACAAAGCCACACTCCCATTTTAAAGTAGGAAAATAATGAATGAGCTTTTTACTTTCATGTGGTGCCCTCAGTTTATTCCCACAGTTTAAAAACCAGTCCACTTTCTTCTAAATCGACCATTATGTTCCAGTACAAACTCAGATGCCCACAACGTGTTTTAAAGTGGATTTGTGTTTCCTGATGCTTCAGTTTTCTTCAGTCCTCTCTGTGTCTTCTCTCTGCAACTGCTAATTGTAACTAGAGAATATTGGCATTTAATGACTAGATTCGACTTTGATTAGTCTCTTGTGTCGTGTGAGTGCATGTGTGCAAAATTAATGCACGGGCATAGAAAAAACATGGCATGGGTATTGATGTATTTTTAGAATCTAATGATATCCCTGTCCTCCCTCGCGACGAGAGCCTCAGATCGGCTCCCTTTGTTACTAATCCCCCCAGGTCATCCAGTTGACCATTCTTATTAAAATCAGTAAATTCCCAATTAGCACAGTGTCAGGGGTGACCGTCAAGAGGAGGGAGACGTTATCGCGAACTAGAGCGGTTTGGTTTTTATCAGCCACTCTGAGAAGGCGGCTTGGCGAGAACAAGAGTAGGAGGAAGAAGGAGAGCTGCTGGTATACATAGCAGCGTCAGTCCTGAGTTAGCGAAGCTCTCGTTCCGAGCTCAAATTAGAATATTTTTTCCTGCCTCCTCAGTCGAGTCCCCGGTCGGCTTGTCAGCAGGCTCCCAAGGTTTCCAAACTGTTACGCTACCTGCAAGGCTGCCCCTCCCATTCCATTCTCACTGCGTGCACCGAAAAATTACATTCAGCTCTTCTTTGGAATTACACACGGAGAAGGCAAGCTTTGTGTGCGTAGCGGCTGAGGTGTAAGACAATTTAGTCCTTACCATATCCTCAAGCCCGTAGCGCATCCAATAAAATCTTTACCGTAATGAGGATTATGCAGATAGGTGTCAGTGAAGCCTATACAATTAGCATTCAACAAAGGGATAGGTCAGGCACCGCAACATGAACAGGTTGCTGTTGAGTCCTCAGCTCAAGCTGTGCGTGCTGCACTTTAAATAGTCCTTCTGCCCCACATTTTGTTTTCTTCAAATCATTCCCTCTCCAAATCTGAGTGGGCGGTAATTTTAGAAGGTCCTTGTCTGAATAAAATGAGGTGAGTCAAGGTCAGACCGACCCGCCGGAGTGTGTTTTGTGTTAACTCCACCTCGCCGGGTTTCTGAGTTAAATTACACGCGCGGGCCCGGCACTTTTCTTCAGTCCTTCGCAAACAGCAGGTAGCCGGCGAGCTCGGAGCAGGGAAACTTAATTACGCTCCCAGCTCACGTTTCCTTCTTGTAGACATTTCACTGTGTGTACACTTACACCCAGGCCAAGGCTAAAGCTGGAAATGGAACTGAAGCCGAGCCAGGAGATTCAGACACAGCGGCCAATCAAAGATTTATCGTTCAGCCGTCCAGCCTCCTGCCATCTGGAGATTCACACCTTTCTCTGTCGTCACTCCCAGTGAGGAAAGATGATGGGATTCTTTTTTTGTGTGATGGTGTCTTTTTGTGTCTGTATCTTTCTGACCAACATTCTTCCTCGCTTCTTATTCGTACCCCCACTGACTAATATACCACTCTGGAGAGCGAGGCGAGCTAGTACTGATAATGACGAGCCTTAGGAGGAACCTTTCCAGAGCAGATATCCTGCCACATCCTCTTTTAAAATCTTCTGCACACAAACTAATTCATGTTACTAACAAGTACTTTTGAGGCAAACCAGGGTAACAAAGATTCTCTCCCCTCGATTAAGTGCTTAACCGCACTGTAACGTATTTGATAAGGATTAATCGCACAGGGATAGGAGTCTATTTTTATCACTGCCCCGCTCAGCTAGGATAAGATATGTAAATTGTATCACGTGAAACGAACTTGGGAGATGTGGTGAATGTACATTTCACCACGAGGTTTGTGAGATGGTGGCGCAAAACATCAACAAAACTTTGCAACAGCTGCAGCAGAAAAACCTCTGCCCGTTGAGTCAGGGGGGGGGTTTTACTTGGCAGCCAAACGTGCTAAACACACAAAATCTAAACCATCTTGATGTTATCAGCACCAAGTTGTCTGGAGCTCGCCAGACCGTGTGTGAAATCACTGCATGCCAGTGGAGGAGGAGGCTTAGAAACCAGAGAAACCAGAGTTTAGAACTTCCTCCTACACAATTATGGCATTCTTTGTGTGCGCAATTATGTTTAAAAAGCGATAAATTACTACAGTACATACAGTTTTTTTTTTTTTTACTTTTTCAAGCAGACTAACATGCATATATATATATATATATTTATACGTATGTATATATATATATATACATATTTTTATTTATTTATTTTTTCCCCCTCTTGCTCAAACACTGCTGCGCAGCATCTTCCAGCGCTGTGTTCTATTTTGGGCCAAGGAAATAAAAGGAAACGCCACAAATTGCAGGCCGTGACCGAAAGAGCAAAGGCAATTACTCGCTGTCAGCATTATTGCTTTTACTCGGCTTATGAAAATCTGCGCAGCCCTGAAATGTTTTACAGCCTCGGCGTTCAGTGAGAGGCTGAACCCCGAGTGAAGAAAGTCACTCAGCACGGTCCGCTCGTGTCACCCAGACAGGAGGGGAAGAATTATCACCCCGGTTCACAAATGAGTGCGTTGCAATCGACACCAGGGTGATTTAAATTCACTTGAATTAAAGAAAAAAAAAAAATCTTTTAAGGAAGAGACAATAGCATACAGTATATACGTGGCAGGAGTGGTGGAGTCCAGCCTGCTTGTCCATTGTACTGACTCCACATGGCACTTTGAGGACACTGCCAGTCAGGATGTCTCAGGCTGACCTGATTCACCACCAGAAAGACCTCCGCATTCCTTCTCAGTCACCACCTCCTTCTGAGTGAAGCTGCGTGTTAGTCAACACCGTGCTTTAGAAAAAAATACATATATACACTGCAGTCCAAAAGTTTGAACTCCATCATAATCAGCTTCATGAACTAATCTAATGAAATGCTCTAAGAACATTACCAGTGCAGGAAGATTAGTCAGAATGTGCTGAACACATTATGGGATGGCTTTGGCAGTGGTTGCCTTGTATGTGAAAATTGAATGTGATTTTAGAGGATGAATATCAAGTGTGTACTAATATAATAAAAAAGTAAACATTTCTAAATCAAAGATTTGTATTCTAATCACACTTAGTTGTGTCTGTGAAACCATAATAAACCATAATAATGGTAAAAATGTAAAGCAGAAATGAGTCACTGACCCCAAACTTTTGAACGGTAGCGTGTATATATATATATATATATATATATATATATATATCTATATATATATATATATATATATATATATATATGTACATAATAGAACCTTTGTTTTTTTTTGCCAGTTGTCACTTATTTCATGCGTGTCACGTAACACATGTCTTGCTGCAGAGGTGTGATGATAGGCCCGGGGTAATGAGCCGCAGGGAGTGCAGGGTGGAGCTCGGTCAGCCGCGGCTGAGACACGACTGCCGAGTGGAACAGAAAGAAAAAACGTTTGTCTGGCGGCAAGTGTGTGGATGGCTCCTCCCTCTGACCTTCCTCCCTCGTCCAGTCTCACCCCTCTTGCCTCCTCATTTCCTTCTGGGATGCTCTCTGACACCGCCAGTGTTTCCACAAGTTTGACCGACACTCTTTTCCCTGTCTCACTCCGTCGCCTTCATCTTCTCTGCATATAACGAGCTGTCTTCTTTTATAATACTCGGTGACTCTGCCCCTGCCTGTCATGGGGAGGCGTTGGCGTTGGAGGCAGGACCCAAAAGCAGACACAGTCCGGGTTGAAGAAGAACCAAAACCATTGATTTTAACGTCAAAACAAATCAGAACGTGCCCTCAAAGGTAGAAAAGAAACAAATCTGAAACTTAAACTAGCAACCCACAGAAACATACTGATGTGGAGTAAGCCAGACAGGACAAAGGCATGGATGCGAAAACATGAACGATACAATGACTGAGTGCAGACAAAGGGAGATGAGGACTCTTTTTACAAGTGGGCAGCAGAAAACAGGTGAGAACAGTCAAGGGCAGGACTGACAACGAGACACAGGTGAAAATCATGAGGCAACAAATCAGGCAGGAAAACAGGAACAGGAAGTAAAATGCAGAAAAACACACGGGGAGCCGAGACTATCAAAATAAAACAGGAACATTAAAACAGCAGACAATGACAGCCTCTCTCTATTTAGTCATTTTTTCTTCTCTCCATGTTTACCTTTAAAAAATGTTCACTGTGTCTTCCTCCTTTTTCTCCAGCCGGTACCGATCGATGACTCCTTCTGCGGCCTGGACATCAACCAGCCGCTCGGCGGTTCTCAGCTGGTCACGGGTCACACTCTGTACACCGAGACTCGCGACCGCATGACCTCTGTCACCTCCTACGGCTACAATGGCTACTGCGTCGCCTTCGTCGGCACCAAGAGCGGACGTCTTAAGAAGGTAGGAGGATCCAACTCCCTCTTACTTCCTTTTAGTTGGGGAAAAACCATTTCGCCCACTTCATCACTATGATGCACAAGCGGTTAAGGCGGTCCACTGATCTATGGGCTGCCGACAGAGTGAAGCGGTCCTATTTCTGTGCCGTCCGATCGTGGTCACTGGGAATCTTTCCTTCTTAATATTTAATAGCTGCTGTCTGAGAGCCAGGAGGTAATAATGACGACGGTCAGCTCACCGCAGTGACCATTGTCCGCTCCTTGTTTAGTGAGCGGCGGTGTTACAGTGTTGAATAACCTGCACTGGCCCATTAATTTTAATAGGTAGCTTCCTGAGTCCATTGAGGGGGGAAAAAAAAGAAAAGAGACAAAGAATCGTGCAGAAGTACCGGACCTTCTGGTCGAGGGCAGAAAAGACAGATGCTGAAGACTGTCAAGAGCTGTTGGCCAGTTAATAACGGTGGACTTCACACCCCCAGCCGCACGACAGTAGTGTTCCAGAAACTTCCTCTCGGCCATGATGGAGAAGGAAGAAACCCGACTGCTCTGGGTTTAGAGGTCATGAAGAGTGAGATTGTCATTCACAAACACTCACATTTTGCTGGTTCTGATTGAACCGGTCCCCCTCGCCAGCTCTCATCATTCCAGAGAGTAGCTCCAAGTCAAATAGCATCTTTATGTGTAGACACGTTGTGTCAGAGTATTTTTATTTGTTTTTTGTTTTGTTTTGCATCTTGATTGTTTTTTTGGGTGCTACGTTTAGACAGCTAGTTGTTAGATTTGTTTCCAGTATTCACTGGGCTCCTTGTTGCTTTGAGGTTCCTGTCTGAGTGACAGCAGTCACAGTGCCATGAAGGATGCGTATTGTCCTCCTTTTCCCACCAACAGAAGCTCTGCGCTAGATTGTAAAAGGAAGAGGCAGAAGCAAAACTAGAGAGAGATTCCTCTTTTGGGAATTTCTGTTTACCCAAAGCTTCGTAATCCAACACTAAATTTGTTGGCTTTGGTTATTTTGGTCTTCATCAATCCATAATTAGATCAATCCACCAATCAGATTGCGGTAAAGAGAATATTTATTCAGTGTAATCCCCTGTTTGAGCTGATTAATAATTGAGCACCTTGTTCTAGTTGGTTAAATTAGATGAGACAGAAAGGAGTGTTTTCCCAACTGTGTTGCTGTTGCCTGAGCGTCATGATTATCTTCCTGTGTCCCTCCACTGGCTGCTTGCTGCCCTCAGTCCATGCAAAGTAGACTTGTAGCTGCGTACACACAGAGGGCCATGACTGTAACCACAGTAACGCTAACATGGGGGTGGAATTAACCAGGATATTAGCAGAGCACGTAAAGGAAGGGCTGCACCGTCTAGCGACCACCACAAAAAGACGCTTTGTCGCTCAGTTGACTACACAAGCGGATCCACATGGCAGCAGAATAGGATTCTTTTCAAATTTAATATCCTGAGCAACAAGAAAAAAAAAAAAAGAGCCCATTCATAAATGTAGTGGTGATGAATGTAAGCTGGCTGGTTTGGAGTGCAAAGTGCAGGACTTTTATATGCTGCTGTTGAATGTATATTCGTATGATAACACAACAAGGAGTGAACCTCAGTATAAAGCCCTTTGAACATAAAAGCATTGTTTAAAGCTCAGATCAGATGTTTACATTTGTTTCTCATCCTCAGCTGAATCTTATTTCTTTCCAACAACAAATAAAAACTGAATTTGATACCCCCGTGCAAAACAAGATTTGCATGCAGGTACGTTATTGGAAGGAGACAAGCCCTCATTTGCAAGCACAGACATGAGTCAGCCAGTACAGAGCGGCCACGTCTTTGCATTAAAGAAAAGAGCAGCTACAATGAGTCCACCTAGCGTGGCAGCCTGCATCACAATGGAAGGAAGGCATTACTTTTTTAATAGCTAATAAATAATCAACAGTAAGTCACGGCTGCAGCAACAGGGAAGAGAGCTGCTTTGCCCGCCGACATGGTTACGGCGTCTGCCTCTGTTACAGTCCATTTAAAATATGTATGTGTTTACATTAAAGGGTCTTATCCGTGGGCTCCCTCAGGTGTCGGAGGCAGCGCCGGGGGATAGGGTGACCCCGTGCACTCTGGCTGAGGCTCTCCTGCGAAAGCCTGATAAGCTCCGGCAGAGTTGTGCGAGGCATGTAGATCAGGACGCTATGGGCTTCAGATTGAAGCGTGACGCACCTGTAGGCTGACACGATGCCTTCATGGGGATTTCAGTCCTTTACCTTTTCCTTCCTTCCTTCCTTCCTTCCTACATTTTTCCTCCCAGGACTGGACGAGGGAATTAGGGAAGTAAGTTGTGTGGTGTGCATGCGTCAGGACGCGCATTTAGAAAGTGTGCGCGAGTGTCTAGCGCGATAACAAAATGGAGAAAACGCATCAGGCAAAGGTACAAAGATAGAAGGAAAGGGTATCAGGAGACGGAGGAAGAGGCCGTTGAAATGCGAATTAAGTGTCGCCAAAGAAACCGGGGCTGCGCCGCTGCCTGTAATTGGATTGGCTCCCTTCCCGAAGAACCCCCTCTCCCCTGCCCTCCATCTCCTGCTTCCCTGTTCGGTCCCGCTCCTCCTTCTCCTCCTCCGCTCCACCTCCCTCTTCCACTCTTCCTTGCAGGCGGCTGCTGTGCATGCGGCTGCTTTCCTGGGCTTTGGTGGAGCGTGGCAGCGCAGGAGGGGTGGTGCTCTGGCTGCCTCATGTTGGGATTGATTAAGGATAAGAGGTCAAGAGAGTGCTGGAGATAGCGGACAGCAGGGTGTGCGGAATATACATGTGTATGTGCCTGCACACAATGCGCGTGTCTCCCAGCACATACTGTATAGACAAGGGTAATACGCAGGTGTGTAGAAGTAAGTTGCACTCAAGCCCTTTTCTCAGCACCACATTCAGCTGCTTGACCTCAGAAAAGGAGGTTTTATGAAGTGATGTAATTACTGCCCCTTACTGCCCCACCATCCTATGAAAGAAAATCAGACCACAAGGCTTTCAGACACATCTGGTGGAGATATACAGTGCTGGCTGAAAAATAAGTGGGTATGATCCGTGTACCCGTTAGAATGTCATCAAGGTGCCTTGTTCTCTATTCAAAGATTGAGACACGTCTCAGCACTTGGAAGTTGTAATAATACATTTGACTTTACTTTATTTTATTTATTTTGTACCACTGGAGGCGCTGATTGATTGTTGAGGGCAGCGGACGTTCACCTCAGTTTCAAGCTGCATGGGGGACAATCAATTTCTCAAGTCTCTGCCTGGCTGCAGTAAAACCAATTTCAAGCGGCAGCAGCAGCAGACATTCGGTCACACCACCCAGTGCGCTGGGAGCTTCTTGTTCGGCCCGCGACTTTGTGTTCGAGGTAAGTTCTGATCCTGCATTTACAAGAATTACTCACCAGGTATCTGCTGGAACACAACCACCTCAAGACTGCACAGCCTTGGAGGTCAAACTATGGAGAAAAGGGCTTATGCCGTGCGATTAATTGGAGATGCACATTACTCTCAAGTTGCATCATCTTAATTGCAATAAGCCACATGTGGTTCACTTTTTGCCTGAGCACAGACGGAGCCCACGAGGGGACTTGGTGGGAATGGGGGGCCATGGGAAGCTTCCTTTGATATGGATGAAGATGGAGGGCATGGCTTCACATGTAAAATGGGATGTTGAAAGACTTGCTAGCAGGAGATGAACGCTGAGGTTAAAGCCAGCTCAGCAGCGGCACGTTCAGGAGCCTCCACTTAATGATGGAGTGGAGTCCCAGACAGTGAAAATGAAGATCCTCTTTCCCAGCCCAGCCGATGGAGCAGCGGGGGTTAAGAGCTGAGTTGGAAGAGCTGCACTCCCAGGTGGCACGTCCTCCCTTGGGTCCGACTCTCAACACAAGCACTTACCATTCATAAAGAGTTAATCATGAATTTATCAAATGTCGAAGCCAGTGTGGGTTGCGGCCACCTGGAAGGCCGCCAGTGGGTTCTAGGAGGGCTGCAGAAAATTGGAGAGAAGAGAAGAAAAAAAATGTATGTTATACATGTAATATAAATGTATATATAATCTATAATAATATATCATGTGATTGCCTGCCAGTCACAAACATTGTTCATGGCGTTGTGTGTGACGTGCCGATTTGCACCTTTTCTCAAGGTGACTTGCTTCTCCAACTAGCCTGACAGCCCAGCGGTGGAAGACACTGCAGCAAAAATGCCTCATCATTGACCAACCACAGGCAGCATACAACAAGTATGGTTTTACAGAAAAATAGCCATGATTATCAGCATGCTAGTTGATTTTCCATTAGAGCTTGATCTAGAAAGACAGGTTGTGAAAATAATCAGTCGTAGTTTTATGCTGTTAACCCTCAAAATATTTGGACATGAACTTGGACGTCGGTGCGTCTTCCAGTTTTTGGTAACATTGTTGCCTTTTGAACCAGTTCAATCATTGCGGCCCATCGAACAATCAGGAGTTGCTTTGAATGACGTCCTCAGCTGTAGAAAACGCGCAGCCTTTAAAGGCCTGGCTCAGGTGCAGGACCGGACACGTCCCGTTGAACTCGCTCACGTAGGCGCGGCGTATGCGGCTCCCTCACCTGGCGCCCGTCGCGCCTTGGACGTGAGCCAGTGGGCGCGTGTGGTTTTTAACTTGCGTGCGGCCGGCGCTGCAGCGACACGGAGGGTAGCAGCTGATCAGAGGGCAGAAAGTGTCAGAGACATGAAAGGCTTGTAATTGCAGGCAGCTGCTCCGACGGGGGTCCTGGTGGACAAGTGGCCGGAGCCCCTCCACCACCGCCAGCCCTCCGCCGCTCTTTCATGCGGCGCTTCGCCCCCACGAGAGGTGCAGAGAGAGTTTGGAGTCTTTGCAGTCGGTCACTGAGCGTGATGGAGAACCTCGCCTGTCACCGCCCCTCCGGCCCACCTGCTCGACTGTTTCAGGGCCAGCAAAGGTTTTAAGGTGGAAGCGGGGATGACAGATGAAGAACTCTCTCCGACCACACGTGTTTCGTAGCGCTTTGAATCACAAAACACGAGGCTAAATGTTATCTAGTGAAAAGCTTCAGCTTTCAGTTGGTCAATGACGTTTCCTCTTTGCATCTGTTAGAGGTCCAGCGTGTAAAATTTGGCTTGATTTGTTTTTGTTTTTTTTGTATTGGTAATATATTAATATACTGCCCATAAATACATGAATAAAAGTGTATACTTACAGTACAATAATAGTATTTTGGTTTTCCTACCCTTAGAATGGTTCTCATATATATAAGAATATACATATTGCAAAATCAAAATGCACTGTAATTTGGGCTACCTTCAAAAATGTACAGACTGGACCTCGCAGCAAGACCTACAAACAAACAAAAAAAGAAAAAGAGCCATTATTTTCTAATGGCAACCATTTTCAAGGCTTTATTAATCGTAGCCATTGTTCCAGCGTGACTTGCATTAACCAAGATTAAAAGAAGGAAATACAATTACAAGCGAATGCTTTTGCCACCGAGTGAAATTTCCTTCCAGTCGTCGCTCTCGCAAATTGTTATTTTCCCCTCTGAACACCTCCGACGACGACGACGTCCGTCATTGCCGCGCTTCAGATTGAATTGCGTCGGCAATTAAACCCACATAACAAATAATTGCATCCTTTTGTGAGACGCTTGGTCCGCTAGTAGACGGCCTTCTTTTTCTTTTTTTCTTTTTTTTTTTCCCTAGCATACCTAGTTATAAAGCCAGGGACTTACATTTAGCTACAAAAAATAAAATGGACGAGCACCAGCATCTCACCAGCAGTATTCAGACTGAGGTAAATTGTCTTATTCTTATTACCTGGTTCCTGGAGACGCAGCGATTCATCCTCCCTCCCTCACCCTAGTAGTAAACATGTAGACTGATAAATATCTTGAAATTCTGTGAAGTTGCATCGAGAATGCTTTTTTTCCCCCTCTGCGTTGCATGGAGTGCTTGTGAGGGTGGTCTGAACTCAGAGTGTCAGCACAGCCCCAGGCTTCCCAATACTTCGTCTCCTTCTCAACAAAATCATTTTATTTTAACACCAAATTGGACCGCTGACAGCTTTGTGTGTTTTCGGATTTGTCTGACGCAGTCTGTGGGTGTGTTTTAAAAAGTCTCTGCCGCGGGGTTTAATTAAAATCCCTCCGCCGCCGCCGCCGCTGCTGAGCTGATAGCTGCTGGTTGGGCCTGGCAGGACGTCCGCGCGACCTCTCGGAACCCCCGGCCTCCACTTGACCCGTCCTCCTGCTCGCTTCTCGACCCCTCCCCCCCAACCCGCCAGGTCCAGATGAAGAGGCATCCAGCGGCGGCCCCAGGTGGGGGCTGACTGGCTGACTGGCTGGCTGGCTGGCTGGCTGGCTGGCTGCGTCTTTCATGCTGCTCTCCTTCGTGCTGCTCCTCCGCCTGGCAGACCTGAGCCGGCCGGCCGTCTCTGAAGCCGTCGCTGTTAAAAGGGCCAGAGGAAGACGGAGAGCCCCTGCCGCTCTATTCATCCTAGCCTTATATCTGCCACCCCCTTAGTGTCTCTGATCCATTCCGTCTCCTCTCTCTGCTCGTCTCCGTGTCTCTTCCCCTCTTTCTTTTCACAGCAGTGAGTTAAACGCAGCCTGGTCAGCCAACCGACTGTCCCCTCTCATTTTCTCTTTCTTTTCCACCACATTCCTCTCGGTCTCTCACCCACCTCGGGATTTTTTTTTTTTTGTCGTCTGCCTCTGTTGCCTCCTTAGACTGTTCCAGTGACCCAGCCTAGCCTGCAGTGATCTCATTAATCACATTCAAACAGTTCTCTGTTGCTGCCTCTCTCAAACTGCTCGCTCTTTTCTCATTATCGAACAAACAAGCGAGACCCAAACACTCGCACGGCACGCTCTTTCTTTTCTTTTCTTTTCTTTTCTTTTCTTTTCTCTCCCTTTTTTTTTTTTTTTTTTTTTTACTGCAGATGGGTTTTTTACACATGTAAGCTTCATTTCGCCAGAAGATATGCAGCAGAATGCATCTGTGCCAAAGAAGAATAAAAAAAAATCCCACAAGACTGAAAAGACAGTAGCATATGTCCAT
>CM020512.1:19280904-19523404 GCA_009823395.1 Thamnaconus septentrionalis | reverse complement strand
TTTCAACAGCACACTTTTCTTTGTTTGTAGGATCCTATTTAAGACAAACAAACAAAAAAAATCTGGCACATTTAAATATACTGTTCTGTTGATCTCAGACATTTTGAGATAATCAATCGTGCAGAAGAGTTCCATGAGAGTCCAAGATGAAAAAAATAGTGAAAAACAAAATAACATCACATGCAGACTTTAGTAATTCCAACAAAAAGACTGCAACACTAAAGAAAGAGGCAGGTGAACACTGAGGGTGGGAGGGAGGGTGGCTGGGGAGCAAAACACCGTGAACATGTTGGCAATTTTGTAGCAGTGATGCCAAAAAAAAGCCCAATGGCAGGCCACCAAGAGGGCATTAACAAGGTCACGACATCAAAGAGCCCGAGGCCTCTTTCAGCCGCGGGTCAGCACAGCCACTGCTGGTTTTCATTAAACCATAATGGTTAGCGGTTGGGAAAACATGATCTGCGCCCCTGGTACCTCTGTCTACAGCCAAGGGTCAAGGCCGAGGCAGCGCCATGCCTGGTGACATAGGTGCACTGCGTCACATTTGATTAGCGGTCAAGGGCGGAGAGGTGGCGATGCGATGGGCTCACAGCAGGGTTCGCCAACAACACTAATTTCTTTTTTTTTTTTTTTACTCATGAACACCAGACTGGCTTCATCTGGCCCGTGTTAGCTAACCGTCGGAACGACAAACCAACCAGTCGTCGATGTTGTGGTGTTACATCTGTTCCGTTTGTACTTTCAAAGACTCGCACGCCAAAAGAATTTCCTCCTCGTCGTCGTCGTCGTCGTCGTCGATTTTGATATCTTTTTGTTTTTTGTTTTTTTGCAGACAAACCGCACCGCCAACGGTTTGTGTGCGCCGACGACAAACTGTTCTTTGCACATTTAAGTCGCTACCCACTTATTTGTATGAGCGAGTTTTTGTTCAGAAAAAAACCTCCCTTGATCATACATTCAAAAAGCGCCACGACGTGTTTCAGTTTATTTCAAGACTGTTTCATCACGCGTGCGGACGTGCACGCCCGCCAATGCGTGCACCACACGTGCGCTCTCAGGGGAGACAGGGGTGGCTGGGGGGAGCTCTTTGCCTTCCAAGTGATTAGGAAAGGAGAAAACACTTGTGTCATGAGTTCCCCCCCTTCCCCTCCAGCCCATAATAAGCCCGGGTCGTCGAGGTTGGCCGAACATTTGGCTACGTCGTGTTTTGACTGCGAGTGGAGTCGGAGTCGGGGGGGAGGGGGGCTGCGTGGGAAGGTGCGCTGGATGGGCTGGAAGCGGATAGCCCGGTGTTTGGGGCCTGCGCCACGCTGCGAGCGCCGTCCTGATTAAACGAGACGTCGCTTGAGCAAAGTGCAGCCGGTCAGGTTAAAGCGGCTGATCAGGTTCCTCAGCAGGTCGGTCGGCTTCCGCTGCCGTACTTTAACATGTTAATAGAGTGAGAGGCTCTGAATTGAATATAATGTGAGGCTCGAGCAGGGGCTGAATGCGTGGATGGAAATCACAGCCAGTTTCTGTGTTTTAGCTCTGCGGTTTTTCCGCCAGTAAGAAAAATAAGAAGAAGAGACAGTGAAGTTTCACCTCGGGAATTTGCCTCAGCTTAATATTGGCAGGATCAGTTCTACCGCTGAGTTGTATTGTGGGGAGGAAATGGCTTCTGCTCTGGAGCGGTGATGAGTGCACCCTTGAGACACTAAAGATCAGTGAAACAATATCAGAGGAGCGGGAAAAACTAAAGTTGTCTTTAAGAAAGAAAAAAAAAGGGAAAGAATCACGCTTGCATGCTCGTCGGATTCTGCGTCTCCGCTCCCGTTTAATGATCATCATCGCTCTGCGGCTGCCTTCCGTCGTTGTCTGCAGCTTCCCCCAACCCTAAATATCAACTTTTTGTTTCATTTTGTGTTTCCTCAGACCCTGCTCACACCTCCACCTGCGCTTCCAAAGAAAAGTGATATTTCTAAAATTTCAACAAAGTACAGTTGTGATTTGCAGGTGTTTCCACTGAACGGTGTGAAGCGCATAGTCTGTAATCCTCGTAAAGTCATCGTCCCACGAGACCCCACTATGAGGAGGATGGGGGTCCAAAACATTTTGCGATAAATCTGCATTTCGACGTTGTTTGCTGTCCAGAATGGTTGTTGCATTTTTCTCTTTCATGACTTGTAAAACAAATAATTTGTCTCCTCCTCCATCCAAACGTAACGTGGCATTTTCACTGGTCAGTGAACTGGTCACGTGACCCCGCACGTCACGTCCTGTGACGTGTAAATGCAGAAGAAGTGTTTCCATGACACTTTTGCGATATAGTTCTATATTTATACGTTAAAAAAAAAAAACACCTTATGAGAGCATCAAAACCTTTCTGTCACACTTTGAGAGGTTTTTCCCAGTTGAGCTGTTTCCATCACCAGTTTTCTGTTGTGATATTTAGGTTTTGAGCAATTTTGGGGGTCATGGAAACGCAGCTCCTCTTGCTCTCTCCTCCTCCGCAGCTCCTCAGCCGTGATCCGTCCCTCGTACCGACTTCAATCCCTTATAAGGCCGGGGGAAGCCCCCATCTGGCCTCTTATTTCCATATCAGATCCGTCAGTAAGGAAGGGGGTTTATACAGGATCAGGGCTGGAATGTAGGACCTGGTCGCACCTCCTCCTCCTCCTCCTCCTCCTCTTCCTCCTCCCTCTGCTTTTCTATTCTTACCCTCTATCTTTACTCATCTCTCTCTCCCCCCCCTCGCCTCGGCCTCTCATCTTTTTCAGCCGGTGTTTTTTTTTCTCCTACCGTCACTATCCTTTATTTTTAGCACCCCTCCCCCCCGCACGCGAACGCGAGCACACACAGGAACACGTCACACGCTTGCTGCACTTTGGCAGCGTCTCAGCGGAGCATGCGGCCACATTTGCGTTTGAAAGGCGGCCTGCTTGATGGACCCACTTCACAGTTGACGGGGGGAAAAAAAAATGCTGCTGAGCAAAAAGGGCCCAACTGCAACGGAACGACAAAGTGCCGCTGCGCAACACGGCCTCTTGAAACAGACCAGAACCCCCTGAATCCAACATGGCGGCCCATTCATTTCAATGGAGCTGCGTATCAGCCAATCAGAACGAGCCGAGTCACAGTACAGCACGTGCGACATGTGACCTTTATAGTTTTTTTTTTTTATTATTATTATTCTTATTTATTATTATTATGAACTGTGTTTCTGTGTCAGGTCGCAGTCGTCCTGTCAGCCGCTTTAAAGTTTCTTTGTGTTGCAGTCTAAAGAAAAAATAGATTTTTGGGCCGAATGGGGTTTTTGGCTGCAGTACCTGGAGTGGCCACTGGGGGAATGTTTTTTCTGCACCGCAGTTTTGCCAGTCCAGTATCCAGTTCTTATAATACATCCATGAAACAGACCTAACGGACACAAGGCTGCGTTCAAGAGCTGTCCTTCCCTCGCCGTCATATCGCCTCCCTCTCTGTCGGCCCCTTTTCCAGCCCATCTGTGGCTTTAAGCCGCCCCTCTCATTACAATTTGATATTTCCACAGGCTTTAATATATAAAGTGTCGACTTTCCTGTGTGCCTGTGTGTGTGCGCCTGTGTGTGGTTTGGTTTGTTGTCGTAGAAAATCTGTTTCTGATTAGCTGCGCTCTCGCCGAGCTTCCATTCACCGCCACAGTTGGAGCCTCGCTTGGCAAGTGGAACCTTTACAGTGAAGCTCATCCAGGCCTTAATTGTTTTTTTTTGTGTGTTTTTTTTTTTTTTTTTTAAAGCTGGCAGACCTGGATTTCTTTCTGGCTCCGTTTGTTGCCTTTCCGTTCCTTTGCTCTGTGTGTTTCGCACCTCTGCCTCCGTTCCACCACATCCTCCTTTTGTTCCTGCGCTCTCTCTCTCTCTCTCTCTCTCTCTCTCTCTCTCTCTCTCAGGGTTTGACATAAATGGTGGGATGAAGGGATGAGAAGGGATACAGGCTATAATGCTTTTCTCCTCTGGGGCCCCGGGCACCTCATTAACCTACGTTAGAGTCCACATGCCTTTATTAAAGCGGGACACCTGGCCTCCCGAGGGCCAAACAGGAAGATGACAAGTCCGGTCTCCCCCCCGTCATCATCGTCATCACCAGGCTAGATATTTATTATGTGTGTGTGTGTCTGTCTGTATGTACTGTATGTGTATACATACACACACACACACCTATATATATTTGCTTGGAAATGAGTCACAGTGCGCTCGCCTGCCTGGCCTGGACTCTCTGTTTAATTTCTCCACAGTTTCTCGGCCACTTATCGGCGTCGATGTTCGGATTCTTGGTGTTGGGGTCGCGATGTGAGGCGTCGACTACACATTGAAGTAATGACGTCGTCCACATCATAAACAAGTGGCTCCCTGTGAATAACAAGTGCAGCCCGGCAGCCCGGCTTCAGAACAAATCAAGGGAGAGGAGCGCTGTGTGTGTGTGTGTGTGTGTGTGTGTGTTGTATTCCCAGCTCAGGCTCTGTTGGGCTGGAAACGGACTGTAAGCCTCTGGTGCGGCGACAAGACTCAGCTTAGTCAAAGTCTCCTTTCAGAGCCGGGGCAGCGTCGGCCGCATTCGGGGGTTATGCATTGAAATGTATACTGTGAGTAATTGCCAGTGAAAAGCTCCAATCTTATTTTGGGCAATGCATCCCAAATCTGCGCTCTGCTCCCCTGGCTGCCTCTGGTTAATCTGCTTGCCGGGGACTTAGCCCGTCTAATGTTCCTCCCATCCGCTGCGCCGCGCGGAGGAATGCGGAGATAAGCAGAAATCCCCCCCCCGCCCCTCCTGCTGCCACCGGGCCACCGGGCATAATAAAATGCCGTCGGCGGCTTTTATTATGCCGAGCGATGAAAAAGATATGCGGATGGCATTAGATTTCAAATCAGTAGATTTTCTATTTGCGTTTTCCTGGGTTTCGTCACGCCATCTGTCCCTCCGCGCTCTGTCTTCACCCTTCGGCCCGGTTGGCTGCAGAGACCTCCGCCACTCTGGTGCTAACCCGACCAAGTTGAGCGGCGTCACTCCAGCGTCGGACTGGGTGTTTTCCGCTAGGCTGACCTCTTTGTTTGCGCCGCCTGTAGTTCTCTCCCTCTTTTCTTTCGTCTCCGATCCAGCGCTCTACCCAACGCTTTTTTTTTTTCATGTGTGTGTGTGTGTGTGTGTGTGTGTGTGTGTGTCTCCATTGTGTGTGCCTGACGAGTGGCTGCTCGGCGTAGAGAGACGGCAACCTGGAAGCAAGCTCTCCCTTCCTCTCCCCTCCTCGCTCCCTGCGCCGTGAGCTCCACCGGCTCCGGAGAAATATTAGCATATCGTTGCCACGAGGATCTTTAAGATTCACAATTAATGGGTTTTTAATGGTTCCCTGGGCCTCACCATTATGCGGCCGGCCTAATCCAGCGGGGACCATATGGGGCAGCAGCCTGACTCGATACGCCGGACCCAGAGGTGCATTGAAAGCAGCGGGAAGCAGCGCCAGAGTTTATTTAAATCCTGAAGAGCCCCCGGCTGTGTTTTTAAGCCGGTAGAAAGTTTATTTGTTTTCAGCTCCTCGGAGAGCGGAGGAAGAGCGCGGCGGCTCACCTTTCAGAGAAGCAGTGCTACTGGTCCCCTGCGTGAGTCCGACGTTTTAGGAGTGCAAAATGTGCATGTGTACTTTACTTTTTCCTCTTGTATGTTTTCTCTGTTAAACTGCTGGCTTCTCTGTTCCTGCCAAGTACAACCTCAAAAAAATATCATAATAATAAAAGCCTTGCATGATCAAAAGTCAACCAACAAATCCAAACATCAGATCAGTATCAAGGGTGAAGTAAACTTCACAAGAATTTATGGTTCGATTTTGCATGTAGTTTTAAAGCCATAAGTCTGGCTTTGAGGAGAAAAAAAAGGAAAAAAAAAAACAGACTGTCTGAGCTTTGAGTCGGCCAGCTGCTGTTCAGTCGACGCTGGACTGGAAAAGGATCCAGGGAAAATAAAACACGCTGCGACACTGACAATGCCCTTAAATCTTCTGACACAGGTCAAGTATCAGCCGCTCTGTTCCTCAGAGACGGACCGTGTTTGCAACCCGAGCGGACTCCATTTCTTTTTTCTTTTTTTTCTTTTTTTTTGCTCAAGGCAATTAATTATGTGGCCGCTGGCGGACGGACGGACGCCCGGCCTCTGCCGCTGTCCCTGCTGGCTGCCGTTTATTCACGACAAACTTGGAGACACTTTCAAAACCTCGTCCTTGTTTACTTTGCACTAAAGTCCCCCGTAATCCATTTTGGACACCCAATCCTTCCAGATGGAATCTAGAATAAATTACTAAAGGTCAGAGCGAGCGGACCGCAGGCAACACCTGAGTGGAAAGCAGCCAGAAAAGCTCTTTACTCATTACACTTCCTGTCAATAGAAAGAAGATTAAAAACGACCAAGGAGCGTGTCTTTTCTCCGCGCCATCCACTTACCCTTTGGACGTAATGCGCAGGAGTTATGGTATTACCTTGTGTGTACAGTTCTCTCCCTCTTTCTCTTTTTTTAAAAACTTTTTTCATACTTTTTTTTCTTCCCCCCTTTTTTACCCCCGTCTGTAAATGCCAGGCAGGGCAGTAAACTGCTGAGGCAAGCTGCACGTGTCCGCGGCCAGGTAATGGCCTGGAGCAGCGGCGCCGCAGCCCGAGGGTCTGCCAGTGGAGAAATGACATTTACTGCCACCTTAACTAGCTCATTACCCTTCTTCACACTTCTTTCCCTCTGTTCACTCTGCAGAGGGGATTGAAAATAGCACCGTCTCACCCGCAGCTCGCTATTCGGCTCACGGCTTTCGTGGCTATCAAGATGGGAAGGCACAGATTATTATTTTATTTATTTCATTCTTGTAGGTGAGGGAGGAGGTGGGGGGGGGGGGTTGTTTTGGCGAATTGCATCTTTTTTCTCGTGCTCGCAGAGCCGGCTGCTCGCTCAAAGTGCGTCCGCAGGAACGAGGGATGAAGGTGTTGAATCTGTGTCTGAGCGGCGGCGCGGGGCGCCGGCGGTGAGATACGGCGGCGACGCACTCGCTCCTACAGATCAGCTCATCTTTTAATCAGCCACGATCCACTGAGCTGATTGGCTCCATTGTTCGGGGGAAGGGAATATTGAAATCTGCCTCCCAGTGAAACAGACGAGCGCAAGGTTCATGCTCGACACAGACACGCACGCGCGTACGCGCACGGGCTGGAAAACGCCAGTGAGGTGCACAGTCACACAAATGCTGGTCTGCGTCAGCCCACTGTGTGAAAACTCAAGGAAAGGTTTGTGATGTTTCCGTCGTCTCCTGCAGCCTTGCCAGTGTTGGCAAAAGGAGAAGGGAATTCAATTCAACATAAAGAACTAAGACATTGACATCTGTCTTCACAGCCAGTGCGCACTGCGCAGTGCACTGTACAGTGCGACAAAAACACACAAAGTGAAACCTCGCAGGCTCGTGGCATTTTCTTCATTTAATTTTTTTTGTTTGTTCACTGATTTATATACCAAGGTGGAAAGAAGTTTTTGGACAGACCATGCTTTTGTGATGGATTGCACTCATAGTCACTTCTCTTGATTACTTTTAAGTCTCCAGGTGCAATTTCTTTTAGTGCAGTCATCCACAACCTAGCTATATAGATAGATAGACAGATAGATAGACAGATAGACAGACAGATAGATAGATAGATAGACAGATAGACAGACAGATAGACAGACAGATAGATAGATAGATAGACAGATAGATAGACAAGCCACAGCCTTTGAAACACAATAATGATTTTTCCACCAATATGTAGTGTTTGAGATTATGTCCATTGGTCCTGAATTTGCAGGCAAAAAAAAAGAAATAAAATTATTTCAAAATCTGACCGAACCTTCCAAATCTTGTTGCTACAAAAGAAGCTCTTGCAGGTTAGAAACAAGCATCTGCTTTTCTTTAATCTCCCTTTGTCTTCCTTTCACTTACTGATTGTGTGTGAGCACGTGCACGCCTGCGTGAGCGTGCGTTGGCTCGCCAGCGCCGCCACATCCTGTGTTTACGCCGCTAATGTAGTGGCTTAGACGGCGAACTGTCTGTGACTCATAATGAGTTATTGTGCTGCTCCTATACAAGAAGAGCCATTTAGAGAGGCATCGCCTCGGGGCGAAGCACAGGGGCCTCTGCCTGTCTGCACTCTAAACAGGTATCAGACGGCATTACAGGTTCCCACAAGATGTGGGATTAGACGGCACATCCTCAGCGCCTCAAAGTAAACACTCCTTCCTCTCTCTGCCCACGTCCAGGTTCCGACTCTCGTCGAAGATGGCGGCGAATCCGCGCAACGCCGCGGACTCTGCGCTAAGATCTCATGCGCTGTCAGTTCTGTTTAAGAAGTCTTCCAGCCGGCTCTGTTCTCTTGACCCCGCCGCACAGTGGAAGAGAAATGAATCATCTTTGGCTCCGCCGCTCTCAATATTTACTCTTAAGAAAGTAATGAAGCGCCAGTAAAACCCTGCCGTGGGACCAGTTGAATGAAGATGTCGGGGGCTTTGTTTCCACTCTTGGCACAATCTCTGTTTGAACAAAGTGCTTTTGGGCGCCAAATGAGCTGCACGTTTGGCCGGGACTTTGCACTTTACTGGAAATCACTGCAGAGGAAGTGTCCTCACCATGCAGATGCGGCAGATGCGACTAGTCTCACATCTCCCCTGCAACAAACCCCTCACAGCTGCCGTGTGTTGCATCCACAGTGTGGGCGGTCAGTGTTTTCTCTGCTTTAAAGCTGTTTTTCCTTCCGCACAGTTCCACTTGGTGCCATCCACTCATGTCAGTGAGCTAAAGCAACTCACGGCTTTGCCGCCTGCTGCCTTGTCTGCCTTTATTTTTAGCTTTGCAGTCTGTTCACCTAATAACAGCTTTGCCTTAACTTTCACTGCAGCCATTGGCGGTGGGAGTCAGCGAGCTTGCTGTGCCCGACTTGTGTTTGTGCATTTTTGTGGCGCAACGTGAGAAAGAGGTTGGGTGTGAAGAATGTTGCTTCTGGGTTTGGAGGCCTGTCTGGGCTGAAGCAGCTCCGTACTGTACCTGCACACTGCCATGTGTAGGTGTGGATTTACCATGAAGGCTTTGTCTCTTCCGGCCGACTGAGGCCTCTCACTTCACTTCACACCGCAGCGCTCTGCTTTCAACAGGCGGCGTCCTGCTGACTGACGAGGGAGCGACGGCATGTACGTGCGTGCACGTAGAAACACGCACGGGCTGAGACGCTGAGGCACAGGAACTCTTGCAGCTGCACACAGCGAGCAGGGCTGCATCGCATGTAATTACCAAGACAGTTTGTAAGTGGCAGGGACTCGACCAGGACTTGGAAGTTTTTGTTTCACCGCTTTAATTTTTTATATGTGAAGAACTCAAAGAAAAAGAAAAGCAGCTTCACTTGCTTAGAAGCCCAGCTGAGAGCAAACAACAACCTGTTGTTTGGCGGATAGCAAGTTCCTGTTTTATTTATGAAAGACAGCTGTCCGCTGTTGTCGAGCGTTGCAAACAAATAAGTCGCGACCAAGTTAGAGAATAATTTCAATTATTCAAAAAGCCAGGATTTTTCTTCAAACCGTTGTACGTTTTGACACACACAAGCCCATATTCATACTTTGTTACGTTATCACATTATTACCTTTATGTATCTGCTTGAAAACACCTCTCTAACTTAAGAGGCATCAGCAACAATTAAGTCTCAACTAACTTGTATGTGTTGTCATAGTTCAGTGACTCGAAAGAGCCTCCAAAGATCCTGAATGACCGAGCAATAATAATAATAATTCTGATATTGAATTTATGCACCGGACTGCATGATAATACTTGAGTTTACTTTTGTTTCTTTGTTTGGTTTTGTTCTGGTTGAGGACGGCCGTGCTGGGGAAGTGGAACACGATGGCGGCAAATGATCATGGATTCCAGGGGTCAATCAGCTGTCGCGGCGCATTAAGGGAAAGGTGATTAATGTGAGCCCATCGTGATCGATAGGTGACCTCCTCGGAGAGCCTCCCTCTGCCCTCCGCAGGTGTCAGTTGTCTGCGGCCCGTCTGCGAGATTTTTTTTTTCCTGCTGCGTCTGGATGCCGGAGCTTCGGGTCAGGCTGGCGGTCACGGCCGCTCAGCCGTCCAGGGGAGCAGCGTGGGAGGCAGCTGCTCTCCTCGGATCCGTCTCCGACTCAGCAGGGGGTGGGGTTTGCAGAGGGGGAGGGGGAGAACGAGGAGGAGGAGGAGGAGGAGGGACAGACTAGATCTGTGTCTGCCTGCCTGCCTGCCTGCCTGCCTGCCTGCCTGCCTGCTGCAGGCAGCTCGTCAGCTGGGCCTGTTCCCCTGCATGCCCCCCCTCCACCCTGCACCACCGACAGCCCCTCCCCAGCCAGTGATGGGAGGAGGGTTTGCAGGGAGGGGCGGTTCCGCCCCGCAGCCGCCTGCTTCATCGGCGCTTCATTGGGGGATTATTGTTATTGAATCATGGAGGGGCTCCCTGCGGACCCACCTCCAGCAGGAAGTCGGCATGGCAGGCCTTCACGTGACTGCTGGTGCGTGACTGACCGTCTTCCCCCAGCCTTTACCCCCACCCCACCCCCCCCACCGCGGACGGACGGTCCGCTCAGATCAGGTGTTTGGGGGGGGGTAAAGGGGGGGTGAGACGTCTGCGTGGGAGGAGCTTCCCCTCTTCGGTCTTTCCGTATCGCTGCGTGTCTGCTCACCCCCAGTTGGTCTCCCGCCGTTGTTGCCCCCAGGACTCTGCATTCCTCACTTTGAACCCCGACACCCCCCCCTTCACACACACACACACGCACGTGCACACTCCCAACGTCTGGCCCCGACGCCCCTTCAGCCTGAAACCATCACGCATGTGTTCAGTGGAGGGGCGCACAACGACGGGAGACACCCCAGAGACCCCAAAATCATTTATGCATGTATGAATGTTTATACACGAGAGCGCACCCACGCACATAAAGCACAACCCCCCCCCACTCCAAAAAAAAAAAGAAGCACACACTGGAACCCTCACGCACACACGCTCGCTAAAAGCTCCGTTGCCTTTGTAAGGAATTGAGATTATGATTGCCTATTGTGCTGCCCCCTCCTGAGGATTACTGGAGGTGATCCTGGCTTTGCTGATGTCTGGGACCTGCGCACTGTACACACTGTAGATTACACACTGTAATTCACATGGAATGGCAGGATTGGCTGGCGTCACGGAAGTGTTTGGGCGAGACGCGACGCCGACTTCTTTGCGATGGTGTTTAGCCGATTATTGTGCGCTAATCTGGTTAAAGGCACCCTGTTTGCTGGATGTGAAGGATTAGGCGCTGAATCCAAGTGGAGGCAGTTCATGATGCCGCTGCCTCCAAAAATTAATGTTTTCCTCTTGACCCACCCTGACACTTTTTTTTTTTTTTTTTTTTTTTGCTTCCTTTTCACGTGCACTTACTTACGAAGGGATTTGGTGATCTTTGACCCCGAGCGATGCCAGCCCCACCCCTGCTAGCTTAACACCTACATGACTGAACACATGACATCTGGGGCCCTTAATAACACTGATTAGGCTCCTTCCGTTCAGAGGTTCCACAGGGGAATTCACACAATTTATTGAACTCGCAGACAGGAGTGGAAACTTTTTAGTGTTTGGTTGTTTTTTGTGTGCAATAAGCACTGAAAAGACGCAGTGTTCACACAGTGATGGCTCAACCTTTGTGTCTGTACCTCTCAGAGTGAAGCCATACCCAAGTAAGAAATAGTCTTACGGTTCTGGTTTATTAGTCTAAAGCCAAAAAAACAAGTGGGATGAGTCTTGCTTGGGGACTCAACTCAGTTCAACCTCTTGGTGTCAGAAGATCCCACTGAGATTCCCTTCTGTCCTGCTGGCTGGTCACAGCAGGCGTGTTTCCTTTGCTGTGACATGTTCAGGTGTGAAGGTAGGTCATGGCTCACATTGCTTTGCAGTGATAGCTCTGTATCAGGAATTTCAGACTGATTTAGGCACAGTTGTTTTGTTATATGCCAGACACAGTTAACTTCTCCACTGCTGGGCAGCTTTCACATCACTGGCATCGTTCTGTGCCAGGCCAGTGCAGTATATTGCAATATGGGCGAGATATGTGCCAGCAAGCACACACACACACACGCACAAAGACACACACGCGCACACACACACACACACACACAGATACGGATCGGCTAGCTTGCGTTTGTTTATGTCCATGCTTTTCATTGTGTGTAGAACTACGTGTTATTATCAATACAATGCCAGTAGTTTTGTGTTTTCAGACATTAACAGCAGCAGTTTCACTGCTCACACGTTCAATCACTACATTAACATTCGTACAACTATCTTGTTTTCAGTTGAAACAAAGACGAATGGCGCACCGAGCCGACCACCTCCTTGTTTGGGCACAGTTTATGCTGACCCTGCATGGCAACTTGTGCTCAGTATCACTTTTTCCAGTGGCCCTAACTACACAACCGCTCCACTCTTAACTAAATAAACTGGACTTTTGGGTCAAGAGTGCTTATGTTGGTACCCAGGCGAGAGCGCTGGCGTGAATCTTGCTGCTCCTTGTAGGTTGTTGCGTACAGGAGCCTGGGAAGCGTTCCTCATCCTTACTGTTCCTCCTGACATCTGCAGCTTCTCCGTCTTTCTCATAACTCAGCCCAGAGTCCCCTCACTTAATTTGTGCATGCGTGTCTGTGGCGTGTCTCACATGGAGGGGGGAGAGGGGGTCTGCGCCCACTAAGACAAGAGAAAACACCTCCCCTGGTCTCCCAAAAACCGTTGGCCAGCAAACACCACCTCCTCCTCCTCCTCCTCCTCCTCCCCCTCCCCCTCGTCTATCCGGCTCCTCTCTTTTTTTTTTCTTTGTGGCTCCTTCCCACATATGGACACAGTTATATAGCCTCTTGTTGTCAGTTGGAACAAAAAAGAGTGTAAGCAGCGGTCAGGGAGGGGGAGAAGTGTAGGCAGTTACATCAGTGCGCTATGAATCCTTCCCACAAGGCCTGTACTTTTTCCCAATCCCTCCTCCCCGGCCGTCAAGGATGGAAAAACAGTGCGCGAGATTTGTCTTGACCCGAGCGTTTATGCGGCTTTTACTGTAAGAAGAACAAGCAGGAAAGAGAGCCCAGTTGTGGGATAACAGGAAGCCAGAGAGTTATGGGGGAATCTGGAACACCAAGCTAAACATGCAGCAGCCAGGCTGGAGTCTGTGGTCAGAGCCCAGAGAGAAAATGGAGAAAACGGATTTGACGTGGGTCTCGAAGGGCACCTGAAGCCTCAGCTCAGCTCATCAAGGTATCAATTACGCGCGGCCTTGACATTCAAATTTCAAAGCACAAACGCCGATGAACACCGTCTCCTTGGTGAACGATCTCATTGTAAATCTGGCCGAGGCGTCGGAGTTGGAGCGACGGTGAAAGAAAATGGCAAGAACACTGTAACGTGTTTCCTCTTTGGATTCCACGCTAGTCTGGAATGCTTTTTGGCAGAGCGATCTCGGTGTAACGGGACCCTCCGCGGCGGCCAGGACGGGATGCTAATGTTAGACATTACCTCACAGAAGTGGATTTATGCAGAGGAAATGGCTAATCCCCCAGGTTACATGGGCCTGAATCAGTCAGGCCAGCAGACAGCAGAAAAAGATCACGCTTTGCACTCCCTCAACCCCAGACACAGCAGAGGTTGCTGCCCCCCGGACCCACCCCCCCCCACCCCAGCCCTCCACCATCAGTGCCGTGGCTGGACTGCGAGCGAGGAGGAGACGGGGAGGAAGAGCTGTCACAAGTCTTTATTCTTTCGCTCTCGTCGTTGCTTCGGGCCAGAGCGCAGAGTGGCGTGCAAGCGTGCGTGTGTGCACGGGAGGCGTGTGCAGGCGCCGTTGGAGCAGGAGCGAAATAAAAGGGGAAGAGGAGGGTTGTTGGTTTAATTCCATGTGGTTATATGGGCCTTCTCAGATAAAGAACAGACTCATTCCGCGTGCAAGCAAGGCAAAGCAGCGCTTTCGCAGTGACCCGATAACTGTAGTGAGTAGCTGCGTTTCCACGACCCCGAGAATTGCCCGAAACCTAAATATCGCAATAAAGAACTTGGTGATGGAAACAGCTAAACTTGGAAAAAAGACCTCTCAAATACGGCTAAAAGGTTTTGACGCTCTCACGAGGTGGTTTTGCAGACGTCCATTGAAAGGTTCATCGCAGAAGTGTCATGGAAACACTTTTTTCATATTTTCACGTCAGTTGACGTGACGTACGTGGTCACGTGACCAGTTCACTGTAAGTGAAAAAGGCTCGTTATGTTTGGACGGAAGAGAGGACGGAATATTTTTTCCCAAATAATCAAAGAGAAAAATATAACAAGCATTCTTGACAGCAAACAAACTTAAACAAACAAAAGCAAACGTAAATCTCATAAAATCTCATCCCACGAGATCTTACGAGAATTTCGGTTTATGCGCTTCACACCACTGAGTGGAAACACCTGCAAACTGCAAACTGTACTTTGTCGAAATTTTAGAAATATTGCTTTTATTTTGCAAAAAGCTGTCCTGCCAACGCAGCTGGAGATAAAGTGATGCCGCCTTGTTTTAACATCTTTACGATGCATAAAAATCAAACCCAATCAGATTGTGTCCCCCCACCCCCACCCCACCCCAGCCGCCAGGGGTGTTATTGCATATAACCAATTTCTTAACAACACACATCACACACACACACACACACACACACTCACTGGCTGGCCGCTGACCGGCACTAATGCCCTAATGGCGCTGTCCTACATACTTGGTACGCGAGTGTCTGTTGGCTACTTGGCTCAGCCGCTGTGAGTTGCAGGCGGACGGGGTGGAGAGGGGAACAAGATGGGAGGGGAGAGTTGGTTTTAGGCTGTCACAAACACCTTAACTCATCCCCCCGCCTCTCCGCACCACTTGTCACCCCAAGCAGCTATATGGCTTTTTTTATTTATTTATTTCTTTTTCTGTCCTCACACCCAGAAGGGTTTTTTTTTTTTTTTATATAATTTCCAACAAAAGGCTCTCAGACTTACTTCAATAGAGAGAGAGAACTTTAGTTGAAACCAGCAGTCAGGCTCTGACAGGTTTTGGTTGTGCTCCATGTCCAGTTTTATATTTAGAAATAACAAGCGCTGTTGCACTTCATCTAATTGCTTGTTGCGCTGCCATGTTGCTGTGTTGTTGTTTCTTTTATAGTCTTTTTTTGTCATGTGCAAAGTATCCTGCCAGGGCGCAACACAAGTTGTAAATCTCCGCCGCGCTGCCAAAACGGGGAAAATAAAGAAGACAGAAACAAAACGACCAAATTGTTGAGGAGCAGAAGTGGATATTTTGTCTCAGATATCGACTCGTTGTCCTTACTCCAGGGGCCACCTGCTCCTCAAAGACTGTTGTTAGCTACAACAAATATAACAAATGAAATGACTTTTATTTCACCAAAACATTACTTGGTTTTATGTGAATATGTTCATACATTTGCACACACAAGATGGAAAATAACAACCTGTAGTGCCCCCCCCGATTCAAGAATGATGAAAATGCTGATCGCACTGTAGTTCTATTTCATAGGACCAACAAATCCAGCTAGCATGCTCTCCTGGCATTTAAAGCATGAGCACAGTGTAGCTTTAAGAAGCCATGAGTGGACTGGCAACATCTGAACTAGACTGAGGTGCCAAAATCACTCACAAAGCTGTGAAATGCAAATGAACAAGTGGTGCCATAATCTGTGTGCGTGGATGAAGGAAATTTAGGAGTTCAACTTTAAGGACTGAATAAAAGATGGCTGTAGTTTTGCTTAAATCTGATGAAGCTTTTTCACATTTCAGCAAATGCACAACACGCGTACAGATTGCAGTGCCTGTGCTCATTGTTGCTCTTCCTCACCTCCGTTGTTTTCTTGACATTTCTCCGTCGGGGAGGAGACGGCGGACTGCGACGCTCCGTCAGAAGCAACTGGCCGTTACAAGCGGTGTCCTGGCAGAGGGAGGGGCGCCGTCTGGGCCCCTGTTTGTCCAGCCGTCCTCGCCCGGCGCTGCCCTGCCTCTGCATATGTAGGAGGGAAGCAGAAGCTTTGTAGTGTGATGGAGGTGTGTATTGACCCAGTGGGGCGATGAGGATGGAATACTAATAGGGTTAATAGAATTAATGGCGCTGTCACCCTTGGTTGGGGAGGAGTGCCAGGCTTCTCTCCAGCGGCGTGCGCGCTGATTGCTTTCTGCTTCTCCGTAGCTGCACTCGGCCTCCGACTTGAACTCCGCCTCTCCGCCTCTCCGCCTCTTATTTTCGTTCTCGCCTTCCCCTCCGTCTCTCTCACTCGCGCCCCTTCCTTGTTGCTCTTCACGGCTGCCCAAACAGATAAAAGATGCAGCGATCTGCGCTCAACTCGTTGCACCGCCGTCGCAAATATCTTTTGTTCGTTCGCTTATTGATTTCACCAAAGTGGTTGTGATTTATAACGCTCTATATTCCCGCGTCCTTGCAGCAGCGGCTTGATTTGTGCATGTGCCTGCGAGCGCGCATGTGTGTGTGTGTGTGTGTGTGTTTGGGTGTGTGTGTGTGTGCGCCTGTCCCGAGGCAGGAAGAGTGTGTTTGTTTGTAATAATGGAAGGTTGACATTTAAAGCAGTGTATTTAGTGCCACCAAATTAGCATACTTTAACTGGCTGGTCTGTTCCTCGCGGAGAGGAGCAGGCATTAAATCCTGACGCAAGATTAGTGCACAATTTTAAAAAGCTTTAGTGAAGATTCATAGACGACAAAATGTGCTTGCATCACACACAAACACGCACGCGCATGCGCGCGCACACACACACACACACACAGGCGCACACCTCCACCTACTCGCTCTCCTTCCTTCTTCTGACTCTGACCTCAGTGGATGCTGCTCATCTATTCTGCATACGCAGCATTTTCCTCTGCTGCCTCTCCAGAGTGTCCCTATGAGTTATGAGGGGGATGAGAGAGGGCGACGAGGGAGCGTGCGAGTGGGCGGAGTGCGTTTTTGGGGATGAAGGAAGATGCTCCGTCACCAAAACGTGCCTCAACTGATGAGTGTCTCTGACGCGCCGCCGCTTTGCATGTGTAATGCGCAAACAGAGACGTGTAGCCGCGGCGTACGGGGCCCATTTACGATCCCTATGTATACAAGCCTGCGCCTGTCTGACTGCCAGCTCCCCGCTGTCGTGAATGTGCATGGAAACGTGGAACCGCAAGTCACTCCTCGCGGTGTTTTCTCGTTAGCAGCCTAATGAATCAAGGCCCGCTCCGCCGCTTCTGCGTGGAAACGAACGCGCCTGAAAGTCATTAGCTTGTTTTATGCGTGTGCAGCATTTGCACATGCTTGCAATGCGTCTGCTTTCCAGAGTGGAGGCATGAATGCCATCCATCCTCAGCCAATTCATTAATGTACAGTGAAACTGTTTGTCTAGTTCAGTCAAGTGATTTGCGATTCATGTGCACATTGTTGGTTAGATGATCAGGATAGACTTACATGCAGACATACATGCATCCATTAGTATTAATCGGTGGCTGTAGTGGAGAATAATATATATTTTTTTTTTTTCAGTTGAAATACTTTAAAAATCGTTACCCAGCGTCATTGCCTTTAAAAGCAATGCAGAATACTCGCTTGTTTCCTCTTTGACTCAATTGAGGACCTTTTTTTTTTCTGAAGTAGTGCAAAGTGGAGGACAGCATCAGTCAGAGAATGTTCTTCATTTCAGCCTACGTATGAAACGTGTTATTACATTGGCACTGTGTGTCTGCAGTTCTTGAAATGAGTAGACGCAGGAATCTTTGTTTCAGCTCAGAAAACAAAATATGTGTGTGGCCTGCGAGAAAACACTGCCGGTGTTGCAACCGCACCAAAAAGCTGTTAACCTATGAAGATAAATCACGTTTAATTGGAGTCATGACCCAACATATCCTGTTTGCCTCCTAAGAGATTGCATGCGGTGGTGGAATGCCGGTGTCTCCTGGCAAAGCTGATGTTACCACATGTTCTCACTTGGGGAGGGGGAGAAAAAGGCAACCCTGAATCCAGCAAAAGTCATCTGACGGCCGGAGATCCAAAAAACAGCTTGTTCGGTTTCTTGAGCGGTTCTTCCTTTGCCCCCTATGGCCAAAACCACTCTGATGACATAACACTTTTGTTTCCAGCAACTCCAAATACACCATTCACACAGACACACGCTTTCAGTTGATTCCCTGCTGATCCTATGCCCAAGGGGAGCAGGGTTGCCATGGCAACCCTTGTCCAGCGCCGGGGTTTTGGCCTGCTTTTCTTGTGAGCACGCTGAATGGGGTCAGACAATCCAACCCCCTTAACCTCCACCACCCAGCTCATCAGTGGCATCTCTGTCTCCCTGCAAATGACTGATTGGATAACCCCTGTCCCTCCTCGCTCATCCCACTTTCTTATCCCTCCCCTCCTCCTACTTTGTTTCTGCTGGCCCGCCGAGGTTAAGGGTTCACAGCGTGTTGTTGTCCATTTCCCTCCTTTTCTCATTGTGGAAGGCTCAGAGAGAGGCGCCAATTATCCAGCGCTCGCTGGGAACCTGGTGGGTCCGCTGTTCTAGGAGGTGAAAGGCTGTGACATTCGTCTCTATGGAGCTATATAAGGCATGGCTTGGTGATAGGGTATCGATGTAATGTCACTCAAAGATGAGACAGGCTTATCCCCCCCCAGCCCCACCCCGTACATCATCAGTAAATGTCAATTTAAATGCTTATTACTGCCTAGACAACAAAGACACTTTTGTATGTATATTAAATCCTGTTAAAAATAGGTATTTCTTTTTTACTTACGTTCTCAAACTTTTCTGCTTTAGGCTAAATCTAAGTTAGAAGAGTTCAATGTTAACAGATGTAAATGTAAAAATGATGAAAAATCACTAGAACATGAATTTCCTTTTGTAACAGCCAGATTTAAATCACGAAAGAACTTAGTACACTAAATATCACACACTTGGTCCTGGATAAAAACAACTTGCATTTATCTATACAAGTTGCATGTAACCACCAGTGAGGAAACAGTCCATATCAAATTCATTACTGATTGTGATGGTGAGTAACAAGAATACTGCAAAACTGACCATATGTGATTATTTGAACCAAAAAGACTTTAACACACAAAGAAGTGAAATCAAATGAGAAATAATGGCATTGTTGGCAAAACAACAACAGCTTAGTCAAAGACGACTCCCAAAATAATCAGAAATATAAACGTTAATGGTCAAAGGTCTAACGTTACACCACACCAGGGTGAGTCAGCCCCCCTCTTCCCTCTGTGTACCCACTGTTCTCTCACCTCCGCTGCTGCCATTGACCACCATGTCTCATGACAGAACACGAGCTGGTCTGACAATGGTCCCACTCAAGTCAAGAAAGACTCGCCTTAATGTGGCCTTGACGAGGACTCTATTGAGTGTCAAAGCCTCGCGGCTGTGTATTACAACTGTCAATGACCTGCTCATTCACCACCAGCAAATACATTCCACTGCTATCACGGGATATATTGCAAGGTTATAATAGTTTGTGCAATTGACGTGGGCTTGAGTGAGCCGTGTTTTTTCTTATATGTAATTTCTCATTTACTGCACGAATCCCGCTGGCTATAATTTACGAGTATCTTATTTCTACCTGCCAATCTTGGCCCACATTTAAATCTCTCAGGTCCTGTGGGAGATATCGAAACAATTTCTTCTAATTTGGCCTTCACCTGAACCTTCTCTAAGCTGCTATTTGATTCACGCGTCCCTGTGATCTACTTTGAAGTGTGGCGAGGGAGACAACAGAAGGCTGGATTTATTATTTTTCTTTTGCGTTGAGGTTTTATTTATTTATTTCCACAGTTCTATGATAACTTGTGCCGAATCATCAGTGCTGCGGCTGCGTGTGTGTGCGGTAGCAGTCGTGCAACTGCTTTGTTCCTTTGCAGCACTGCATTTCTCTTTTCCTGCGACCTGCTTCTGAGTTGAGTGTCATTAGAGGTCAGACTTTTGTTGGTGGCTCTTCTGAAAACACAACTGTTAGAGAATAGGGTGTTCAAATTCTCATTTCTTCAGTAAACTTCTAAAAATATCTCTCTATTGCTCACTTTCCTTTCGCCAGCACGGCCAAAACAGCCTCTGCAGTGGCACTGGTTTCCTAGTTTGTGTATGTAAAGCGTCTTTCCTTCACTGTTTGAGTGCCATTTGAGTGGAAAATGGCTTCTCCGCACTGGATGTGAACACCATCCTTCCACATCTCTCCGTTCCTGCTCTTCCTCTGAACCTTCCTGGCCTGCATCCATCACCTGCTCGTCGACTCCCCCCCCCACCAACCCCACTTCAGTGTTTTAACACGCAGCTAAATATAGGCCATGTATTTTTGCCGCTGTGCTTCATGTGTGTGCTGCTGCTGATCTCATCCTACCACAGAAACCCTGAATGCACCCCGCACTCTGGTTTCTATGTGGACTCAGGGGCCAACAGGGAAAAGTGCTGACACAATCATGTTTTAGTTAACGAGTTATGTCGCTAAAGAGATGGGAGATGGAAAAAGTTGGAAACAAATGAGTTGTGGATGGAGCCATTCCACAAGCCCACGTGGCAAGATTGGTTGTTGAGACTCGGGTTTTATCGGATGTCTGCCTTCGACATGTGCGGGCAGTCGGTGCTGATAAAAATCGGCCATTTGAATGGTTATTATTTGTCATTTATTGGGTCCAGCTCTTGTTATTCTCCGCAAGCGGACGAGGAGAACTCTGTACGAGAGGGTTCATGGAGATGCCGACATAAGTCAGCAGGCTTCGCTTTGCCTGGCTGAAAATAAGGACCAGTTGCCCGATGTATCTCCTGGCCAGTTCATTGCAAGAGATCTACTACCTCCCTCAGAGGAGGTCAGACAGACAATGGCGCTCGCCTGGCGAGTAAAGTCTGTTTTACCGCTTCAGCGCCATGTAGTGCTCTTCCTCCTCTGTCTTCCTCACCTTTGCCTTCAGTCTCCAGACGTATCCGTGCGCTTCCCTCCGCCTGCCTGTCTGCCTACATGTTTCACTGCTCCATCACCGCTGAGAGGTCTCTTTGGCCTGAGTCAGCTCGATGGGAAGAGGCACACACCACGTATGGGCAAGCAGGCAACCGTAAGCGTTATAGGAGCTTTTGTTGTAAAACAGGAACGTTATAAAAAAAAAAAAGAAAGAAAACTACTTTCTGGTTTGAAGGGGGAGGTATCACGTGCGCGCTTGCGCACACACACATACACACACACTGCATCACAGCTCTCCGTGCTGCTCGCCGCTGACACCAGAATCCTTCAGCCTGACACAGGTGATGGATTAGATGCGTTATCGAGGCAGAGAGAGCCTCCATGTTTTCTCCTAGTGTAGTAAGAAGTGAGAGAAAGAGGCTGACTCAAACAGACACCAGCGCACACACACACACACACACACACACACCCATGCATGCACATACACACTCAGCTGAATAGCCACTACCCATTGTACCTGAAGGAAATACAATAGTAGTCTGCCTCACCTCCAGCCGGGGTTCCCAGCCGGATATGTGAATAGATAAAGATGGTGAGTCTAGCATGTACTCACTGTTCCGCCAGACAGTTGATTGGTATCTCTCCCGTGTTTGCGGCGGTCGGATAAATGCCCGTCCGTGCGGCTGCATGAGCCTCGCACGGTGATCAGCGAATGGCCGTACGCACGCCGGTGTGCGTTTGCCTGTGTCCCTGTGTTAAGTGGAGGAAAATATGAGCGGAATCTGGCCGTGGATGACTCATCCACTACCAGTTCGCTCGCTACCATGAACCGCTGCCCCAAGGGACTGACTTCATTCTGGGCTGAGAAATATACTTCTGTCTCCTCGGGGGCTGGATAACTGACCTGTCAGAACACCTCATGCACTGCTTTCACTGTGTTTTTCACACTGCTGTGGAACATGTAGAGCTCAGATACATGTGCACTATAACAAAGACCCTTTGGCATATATCAAAACGGTCCTCATGGAAGAAATATATACACTTCCGTTCAAAAGATTGGGGTCAGTCGGGTCACTGACTCATTTCTGCATCAGACTCCATTATAACCAGATTATGAAGTAATCATCTTGAATGCTCTGCCATCATTATGAGTGCATGAAAATGAGTCAAGATGTCCTGAACAAGTGTGGGAACATTTTAGTGTTTAAAGAAAATTATTTTCAAAATTCTGTGTGAGCACACTAAAAGTAGGGTGTTTTAAAGAGCCAAAAATATTAACCATGATGCTTTGTTTACACTACGAAGGCTTCGCTCACACAACTAAGTGTGATTATCATGTAAAGCTTTGTTTAGAAATGTTTACATTATTTGGCAATTTCAAAGTATTGAACTCCTGTACTGATAGCCGCATATTGCACACTTGATATTCATTCTGTAAACTGTCAAAGCCACTGACTGATTTCCGTGCACTAGAAATGTTCTTAGAGCATTCCAGTATTAAGTCATAAAACTGGTTACAATGGAGTTCTATGAAGAAATGACTTTTTCAGCGGTATTGTTGTGGATATATTTTTTTTTGATCCCGAAATATAATTTGCCATAATCTAGAATCAAATAACAAACACAACTTACTGGGTCGAGAGATTTAGCAGAGAAGATTACAATGTGTGGGGCAGTGGGAACAAACATTGACAAAACTGCTTTCACGTGAAGTTGTGAGACATCCAACTGGTGAGAGGATTAAACTACATTAACACTCTAATAGGCTGTATGGTTACTAATACAAGCAGTGGATACATCGGTTGCATCAGCACTCTTCAGTGAATCACTGCCAAAAACCCGCTGACAACGTCATGAATGTATTCAACCCCAGACCCAAATGTGAAGTGAATTCATTCATCAAGTGAATTATGGGTCTGGATCAGTGGGCCCGAGGCTGTAATCATACACCGCTTCCCTCCAAACACATGCTGTAGATGTCTAAAGAAAGCACGGCTTTGTTTTTGAGATGAAAATCCCAAACTCCACTGAAGAAAAAAAACCGCCCTGGCACGGGATGCCAGGTCCGCGACCCGTGTCTTTTCCAACCAACGTCACCCAGCTTGACTCCAAAGCTTCCCTTTCTTCTCAGCGGAGCCGTGTCTTCGCGAGGGGTCAGTGCGCTGAGTCAGAGCAGAGCTGGGGAGTGCGGTGGTGGTGCTCGTGCACAATCTAATCCAGTGTGTGGGATCATCCAGATAGAGGCGATGCCTTTCCAAGACTGTTGAACTGGATTAGTGTCGATGCTGCAGATAGCTGGCAGGCAGGTTACTTAGCGAGTTCAGCCCTGTTCTCTTCAAACACTGCGTATTTTTGAGTTTCAATATGAAAGCGCCGCCCTCCTCCACACATTAAAAAAAAAGGAAAATAATAATAATTATTTTTTTTTTTTTTCTTGAGCAGGATGTAGCAGGGAGGTAGAGCCACAAATTAACATAATCCTCCCCTGGTTCAAGGTGCTGGTGTTGAGTGCGGTAGACGATGTGGTTTGCTCAAGGTTCCCATGTGTGGGTTACAGTCTGCTCCGCCAGCTGTAATGTAGTGGTGGGATAACATATACACTCAGGTGGATCAGTATTGGTGTTGGCAGCCTCATGTAAACATGTGCGTCCTGTTTCAGAAACGCTGGTCTCCCTCGAGGCCGAGGTTAGAAAATAGCAATCTAGACGAGAGAAGAAAGCTGCCCTCAGGTAATGGCAAACAGCTGCAGCCATTGGAGGAGAAACATTTTTCAAGAACTGAGTGGCAACTATTTTGAGGAAACACTTCTGCCGCGAAACAGATCTTCATGTAGTTAACGTGTCATCATATGCGTTACTTTTTAAAACCTTTCTTGAACACCAAATTTGCAAGGAGTTTTTAAAAGAGGTCATTTGTGCTTTTGCAAAGGCAAAACGCTTGTTTGGCATTTCCCTCTCTATCATATCTCTGAACAGCAGCACCCGAAAGTACATTAAATGTACTTTTGATGCACTTTTACTGGATTTATTCAGCACTTTTTGCTCAGCAAATTGCCTCACACATGCCCAGACGTTTGGCGATATGGCACTGTGTTCAATGGAGGCCGAGAGCGAGCGAGAAAAAAGGCGGAGGGGCAATTTGAATTGGAGTTTGGTCAACCTTGAAACGTTTTTTTTTTTTTTCCCCCCCTCTCTCCCGGAATGCTTACATGGCCGGATCAAAAGCACCCCACTGGCACAGACCCTTGTAGCCACAAGGGGAAGCCTCTGATGCTGCTGCCATGGCTTCCCTGCTGGACCCATGAACCACCAGTTGATGCCTGACTAGAGGCTGTCACAAAAAGTTTGTAAATAGAAAGGCAGCGCTTTACTTATTTATAAAGGATGTGACGGCATTAAAAGTCAACAGCTGTAATGGTGCCTAGAAATTTCCTTTTGTTTGCGCGCAGGCTCCAGAATTCTCTTTGTTCCATTTGTACTCTTAAACACATGATGACAGTGGTGTGTTTGCCATTAAATTGACAGCACACTCAGGGCAAGTAGATTGAAGAAAGTCCAGCAGATGTCAAGTGAATGGAGTGGAAACCAATGCACAGCAGTGGATAAACTTTGGTGCAAAGAATCAGGAAAAGAATCAGGTTCATAAAAAACAACTTTTTTGGAAACACCTCTGCATGTCAAATATGAACTTTGGAAATGTCAAGATGAGCAAAATGCATATTTCCAGCCATGCCACGGACTCTTCTGGAGTGAACCCACTCAGTTCTGACACAGACAGTCTGTGAAACACCCACTAGGGCATCGGATATGCTCCTTGAACCACAACCTGTGGAGAGTAGAGACTTCAGATTGTTATTAGCTGCATTCTACTTTATAGAAATGTTTAAATCCTATTTCCTGATTTTTTTCTTTAAAAAAAAAAAAAAACAGTGAATATATGAACCCTTTTGTGGCAAATGTGCTAATTTCTGCTGAATCTCCTCGCTCCTTCAGCCCTTGCTAATCTGATTATTCATAAATGTAATACAAATGCATGACAGAAACTCACCTAGTGGTCGCTTTTATTTCATCTTTCAGTTTTAACAGTTTAAAGCACTCGGCCCTACTGTGTTTTAAAATTTATCGTCAAAGGTTTGGTTGTTTTTTTTTAAAGGTATCAAGGGTTTCAGATTTGAAAAAAAAAAAAATCCTAAATATAACAACTGTGCACGCACTCCAGAGTTTAGAACGAGCTGATTTAGAAGTCCTCCCACTCTGTGATGCCTGGGGAGATTTATTTCTGTCCTCACTTCTCCGAGTCTCCTTCACAATGCTTCTGTGTACGTCTGTTTTATATGATCATTTCTGACATTTGTTTTACTTCTCAGATGTTTTCTCAATTTTCTCATAATGTTCTTCGCTCGGTGGATCTCGCTCCCCCTCGGCCATCTCTGTCGTCCCCTCGGCCCACTCGGCCGCAGCCGTCAGACGACGATGATGGAGAGAAGCCGGTTAATCGCTTTGGTGTTGAAAAAAAAAAAAAAATGGGGGGCGCGTTACACCAACACTAAACCAACCACAGGCGCCTCAGTGGGGCCACCAGGGGCTGCTTCCCCAGATAGGCCCTCCTTAAAATAGATGGTCCAGGGGTGGGGGGTGGTGGGGGGCAATTTTGACAGAAATGCTCGGAGGTATGAACTCAACCTGTTCGCAGCCTTCTCAGCGCCGCCTGATAAATAATGCAGGGTCAAATGGGGCAGAGAGGGGATTGAATTGCAGTACCTGGGAGAGCAGGCGGGAGTAAAGTGACGCTTAGGAAAAGAAAGCTGAGAGAGTCGCTCACTCAGGTGGTGGGTGGGAGCGTGGGAGGAAGGCAAGGGTGAGCGGATGGATGGAGGGCGGGATGAGGGGGGGCAGTAAGCACTATTTTTTTTTTTTATTTCTGCATCAACCTGCTGATCGTTTCCCTCCCTTGGCGTGACCCTGCGCTTCATCCCACTCAGCCAAAGCTATTTTTAAAAACACATGCACACAATTTCTCGCACTGCCTCGCAAACTTGTGGGTGTGTGTTTGACTGCGGCACACTTTGCAAATTTTTACAGCAGCTGTTGAAAGCTGCTCCGTGAGAAGCAACAAAGCGGGGGATTGCGTGTGTGTGTGTGTGTGTGTGTGTGTGTGTGTTCACGGTTCGAGTGTTTCCACAGCGCTGCTGTTCGTTCCTTCCCCCGTGCGAGCCAGTGAGGTTACGCTGTTGGAAAAACAGTGTGTGTACAACAGGGGCAGGCGACCAGACTGTTTTTGCTGACTGGGAAAAGAGGCCATTCATGGTTTGTGTCTCTCTCTGTAGTGTGTTTATCAGCAGAGGGTCATTTGCTCGACGGCCTCGCTCAAGTGTGTGTGTGAAAGCCGCTCCTGCGTTGGGAGAGCGCGGAGGGTTGTGGGTCTGGACGGCTTGTCTGACGGCTGTGTTTGAGTGTGTGACAGCGGCCCCAGTGTGAGCCGCGAGGCCCCAGTGTGAGCCGCGAGGCCCCAGTGTGAGCCGCGAGGCCCCAGTGTGAGCCGCGAGGCCCCAGTGTGAGCCGCGAGGCCCCAGTGTGAGCCGCGAGGCCCCGGGAGCAGCGGCGGGAGGCTGTTTGATAGCCATCTGATTCAGATGAACTGCAGACGCCAGGGAGAGAAAAGGTCGGGGTTATCTTGTGATCCCTGGCGGCCGCCAGCGAGGACACATATCACCGCGCCACACGATTGCTCCTGTGGGTGTGTGCACACACACACACACACACACACACAGGCAGGCTCACCGACCGGTGAGCAGCACAGAGTCTGGCCTGGCCGAGCGCCGACATGCTCTATGGATGAGCATATTTGCTGAGGTCTCCCTTCCGCACGGCCGTGTCAGTGACCAGATGAAGACTGGCACGGCCCCCACATCCTGCCCGACCCCCCCTCTCCCCTTTCTCCCGCATATGGTTTTCACATATGTCTTCTCCTCCATGTTTGGATGGAGCTGCCAAGGTCAGGCGTAGGTCAAGCGCGGAAGGTCTCGGCCGCTTTGAGCCGCGGCCTCCTTCACTGCGCCGCCTGCTGTCGTCGCGCACTCGGCTCGCCCTCCAGCTTTGAAGGCAAAGCTCCGGGGGCTTTGTGTGAACTTGCACAACTTTTTCCCCCTCCTCCCTTTCTGTTTCAGTCGACTGTTCGGCGGTTTGACACACATTTCGCAGGAAGGCTGGCGTGTGCGGCGGAGTCTTTTTGACAGACGTGTGACCTTGACTTTCCCCTCCGCGCCGCTTTGTAGAGATTCGCTCTTTGGTGCTGTCACTGTCTGAATAGATGGATGAATGTCTGGGTGGAGGGGAGGAGCGGAGCGGCTGGGCCAGATGGACGTATGATAGAGCCATTAGCGTCCAGGGGCGGAGCGCCCCCTGTTGACGTGTGACGTCACGGCGACGTCTCTCAGATTTACGGCAGCGCTGCTGCACACGGCGGCCTGCGTGCGGTGATGGGCACTGACCCTGGAGGGTCAGGGAGGGGCGCTAGTCGTCATTAGAGCGCCGCAGCCGTGTTTTCGCACTGAGCTGACTTTGGCTCCTGACTTCAAAGCCTCGCTCAGAGAGGACATCATTCATCTGGGGGGAGAAAAGGGAAAACAAGGCTAAGGTTTCACAAAGGTCTAATAACATTGGCCAATAATTCTTAACAGTTGTCGTAACCTCATCCAGAATGAAATCACCAGGCGCTGACGTTTTCCTCATAACAGGAAATAATACACGCGCCACACGCAGAGAGGACGCTTTTGAAAAGCAGCGGTTTCATTTTCATTTTTTTCCTTCCGCCGCCTTCAAGAGCCGGTGGAGTATTTCCAGCTACCACAGTCGACGACTTGAACAACGACGACAGATTGTTTGGCGAATATTATTTGACCCGAGTCTGTCATACCTGTCAATCATTCATCTGATGATTTTTTTCTCTCTCTCCCATTCCTGCTTCTGTATTGTTATAAATAGCAATCAATCTCTGACCGCTGTGTGTTTTTTGTTTGTGTGCTTTTCCAGATCCGCGTGGATGGACCTCCGCACGGCGGCGTCCAGTATGAGACCATATCTGTCATCAAGGACGGGAGTCCAGTCCTGAGAGACATGGCCTTATCCCTCGATCGCAACTACCTCTACGTCATGTCCGAGAGACAGGTGAGTGCCAGGCAGAGAGCTTCCAGCCGCCAAAGGAAATGTTTTGGTTTTTTTTAAATACGCACAAATCCCTCACAAAAAGCGAGCGCGCGACCCGCTGGAGGCCGGTCCGAAGTGTCCCACCTCTTGACACGAGCAGCACCGCCCGTCTCGGTCAGCTATAAATAAACCCGGTGGCGCAGCGAGGAGGGTGGGGGGGGCAGTGTGACAGTGTCTCACTAATGAAGGAGAACAATGAGGGCAGGCAGAGAGAGAGAAGAGAAGAGACAAAGAAAAGGTAGAGGAAGAAGAGGAAGAAGAGAGAGAGGAAGAGGAAGTGGTGAGGTGAAAGAAGGACAGCGGGAGGAGGAGAGGAGAAGAGAGACCTTTCACCGTCCCTCCATTGTTTCAATCGATTAAATAAGGTTTATTTTTTTAATATATCGCACAAAAATAGGTCAGATCATCATCATCATCATCATCATCATCATCATCATCATCATCATCATCATATCAATAAAAAACTAGAACACTTCATAAAACGTGTAATTCTCCAGATAGATGGAAATTCCTGAAAGTCAGACACCAACTTCTAATCCACAAACTCATCTGGAGCGGAGACACTAGAGAGAGACAGCGACCAGAGTGCGAGGTCATCCTTCCACACTTCTAATGAAGTGACAGAGCACACTGGTGGGAGGGGCGGGGGGGAGGAGGGGCTGATAGCCATCAATGATACCGACGTACTCAAGGAGCAGAGGAGGGGGCTGGGGGGGTCAGAGGAGAGATTGGTAGATATGAGAGGAGAGGAGGAAGAAATGATGAAGAGACAAAAAGGGAGGAGATGGGGGAGGAGGAGGAGGAGGAGGAGGAGGAGGAGGAGGAGGAGGAGGAGGAGGAGGGGAAGAGGAGGAGGAGGAGGAGGGGGAAGAGGAGGAGGAGGGGGAAGAGGAGGAGGAGTGGCTGGCGGCTGGCGGCTGCAGCTAACCCCAGAGTCGGAGGACGTGCGAGTCTGTCAGTGTGAGGTGATAGATTGCCGTCCCCTCTGCTTATCTCTCCTCTTAACACTCAACAGCCGAGCGGCTGAGCGGCCGCCGCAGCTCGCAGGTTAGAAGGACCAGCAGGAGCGGTGGCGGCGGCGGCGGCGGCGGCGGCGGGCGGCGAGCACTTACCCAGACAATAGCGGCGGCGAGCCCAGAGAGGGGAAGAGAGGAGGAAACAGATTTGGTGTCATCGACGTCAGCTCCTTTTCTTCCCAACATCCGCGGCTAAAAAAAGAGAGGGAGAGAGAGAGAGAGAGAGAGAGAGAGAGAGAGAGAGAGAGGAGGGAAAAAAAACTTTGGAAAGTTTCTCAGTTTTTTCGAGATTTGCCTGCTGTGAGAGTAAAAATATCACAGAGTCACATGCCACAATTGTGTCTTCATGTAACAGTTCCGGACTTTAACCGCCAATGGAAAAGCAGTCTATGAGGGAATTCATCAACACATGAAACTGTTAAAAATAAATAAATAAATAAAAACAAAACATTGCTTTATAAAACTAATTTTTGCCAAAGCGGGTGCGGCGAATGTTGCCCCGTCGATCGGATCTTTTATTCCGTCTTATTCCGCAGATGAAACAGGCTTTTGATGTTGAGTGCATAACTGCTCGTCATCTGAATGAGATGTTGGTGCATGTTATTAGCATTCAGCTTGTAGACTCATCTGTTTTGCTCTCGAGTGGCTGGGGATGGTGGGAGCAAACAAAACTCCACACACACACACACACACACACACACACACCACACACGCTGCCATCAGGGATGCAACCCTGCGTGTTCAAGGATAGCACTGAGTTGTGGCACCTGGGAGAGAAACACAATCAGAGTGAAATATTTCCGCTGTGTTGCTCGGGCTTTTATTTCAAAAAATCAATTTACTCAACACGTCGTTGGCTTTGCTGTGTGAGTGTGAGAAGGACGACCGGCGTTAAGGCACACAAATAATTTGCTTTCAAAATGGCGTTTGGATGTCAATGCTTTACTAAATAAAGAGTCAATGGGGGACACGCAGCATACATCAGATGTACAGTGTCTTTCCCACTGCTACAGTATATCTATAGCCTGGCTGAAAGACAACAGGCAGGTCGAATACTGATCTACAGCAAAAGAGCTGATGGTGAGATGAGATTTAGAGGACAAATATTTAATCTGTTCTAAATAAAACCAGACACGTTATCACAAATATTTTTCTATTTAATTTGCCAGTGTATCATTTTTTTCATTTGTACAGGTATTAAATGAATTCATAACACGGGGCTGAACATGACTAAATCATAAAGCTTGTGGTAGCTGTGGCCAAGTCATTCCCAGCATGAATTAAAAGCTACTTCCACCGCCGCTCCTGTCATTAGTCCAAAATGTCAACGCTCGCAGCGCTCCAAGTCACACGTCCGGCGCGTCACCGCGTCCAATCACGTGCGAGCTGCACTTGCTCCCGAGCGGCCGGCCGATGTTTTCTGCCGGCCGAGCAGCGTGATGGGGGAGCGCGAGAACAAAAGGAGGGATGATATTAGACAGAAACCATGGCAGAGTTGGCTCCACTCGCATTTCCTTCTCTGAATAACAAAGAGGCCCTCTGTGTCTGGCACAGTGGGAAAGAGCAAACGCAGAGGGGGCCGAGGGGGGGAGACGGACGGACAGACAGACAGACGGACAGACAGACAGACAGACAGTGAATGATAAAGCCAGCGGCGGGCAGAAATTGGACCGGGAGAGAAATATTTGCTCAGCGAGGCCGTGCGGCGCAATCTGGGCTCCTCACACCTGTCTGTGCGTGTCTGTGTGCGTGTCTGTGTGCGTGTCTGTGTGCGTGTCTGTGTGCGTGTCTGTGTGCGAGTCTGTGTGCGTGTCTGTGTGCGAGTCTGTGTGCGTGTCTGTGTGCGAGTCTGTGTGCGTGTCGAAGCCAAAAAATTAATAAAAAAACGTGGGATGTGCGAGGCCTTGGTAAATACAAACATGCAGACAGACACACACTGGGACCAACACACACACAACACACACACACAACACACACACGGGCACACGTGGGGAGCGAGCTCCCACAGTTTGCATATTTGCATAGGTACAAGGCAAATGCAATGGCTCTTGGAATCACACACACGTTCGCGCACACGCACACACACGCACACACACACACACACACACACAACTGTAATTACAGACACTTGCAGGCTCCACATTCTGTATTCAAATGGAATTTCCATAGAGCTTCTGGTGGCTTTTCATCTTGCCGCTCTCCCTCTCAGCCACATGTACAATATATAGATTACATTCCATATGCATGGAAATTGTGGAGACTCAGCGCTCGGCGTCTAAGCTGAGTTATCTTTCACACGGTGACATAAGTTTCTGCTCTGTTGTTTCCGTTTACGCCCTGCGCGCGCCGCCGCTCGACCCCCAGCCGGCCGCGGTGTTTAATGGCCGGCTGCGTCACGCTCGATCCACGCCCACGCGCTGCCACGTCCAAGCCTGCTTTTTGTTTTGCAGATGCAATGACAACGCCATCGGGCTTATTAATGATGTGCTGGGATTGACCCAGTGCGGAGCGGCGCAGTGGAACTGATGAAAAGGCCTGGCTCAGTGACTCTCCCTCCTCAGTAGCGGTGAAAAAGTGTCTTTGTGTGTGTGTGTGTCGGGGACGGGTAGTGCATCATTGCTGACAGCGCGGAAAAACACAGCAGGTCTTCATCTCAAGATTTATTGTCAGATATGTGTGAGTTTCCTATGGTGGCCGTGCTTCAAAACCTCTGAAACTTGTATTTTCTATATCAGTTCTTGGAGTTTGTGGGCTGGGTGTTCCTTTAGTGCGAGTGTGTCACAGTTATCTGTGAGAAAGTGACATTTTCCATAGTTAAACTGACATTGAGGTGATTTTTTTTTTAATGTTGTTTTGTTTTTGGCTGGCTAAGCTAACACTAATGTTAAGAAAAGGTCTGTGTTCTGTCAGTAGATCTTGTCTTGATTGTCAAGATTGTCAGAAGTCAGACTTTCATTGATGTGAAATGCTGTCGTGTCCAAAAACACGCAGTTCCCTTGAAATTGGAAGTACGTTCAAAACCGAAAGCTCATCCATCAACTCCTCAACCACTCAATCCACATAACCAATCTGGAGTTTCACAGAGCGGTGTGGCCCGGTACTCCAGACCATAAAAAGTGTCTCCATGCATCTTGAGATGACCTGGACGACTGAGAACCTTCATAAACGTAAGCGAGCATCGTCTCCACCAGACAGGGTGTCACAACTGTTTTCATCGAGCGCCTACGCCACACACTGTGCACTAAAAGCATCACAATGATGGTCGGGAGTTGCATCCGAACAGGTAGGAAGAGTCATTCATGTGTAAATAGCAGCTGTGGAGCTGCTGGGCTCAAACTGCGGCTTCTGTTTGCCAAGCTCATGCAGATTCAATGCGCCGGATGCGCTGGAGTCGCGTTGGCCTCGACCCCACCGACGGCGCAGTGTGTCATCGCTATCACCAGAATGAAAAAGGGGCCTCAGTTGTCCCTCCCGATCCCCCTACTTGCGCCGCGTCTGTGCGTTATTTTGAAGTTGAGCACACAAGGCGGCCGACACCGGGGCCCTCACGGGGCCTTCGAGGGCCGTTGCCTCTCTTTGTCGCCGCTTTATCAACACAATGCAGCGCGCCGGGGATAAATGGCGACAACTACTCAAGTTTCCAATGAGGTCTTGTGGTGGGGGGGCTGGATTATCAACATTTTTATGAGGCTTTTTCTCCCCCCCCTGCTCCCTTTGTGGCGCATTGTGCCGCTCCGGCCGCTGGCACCCTGCGGCAGCTCTCATCACACGCCGTGGAGAAGCGGCGGCTGCATTGTGTCGGGCCGCTTTGGTCAGCGGCCAGTGCCGTGGAAAAGCCGGCCTGTGATGTATTATTCATGCGGAACAATCAAGATTTAACATCTGAAAGGGTTTTGAAGTGATACCTGTGGCGTGGCCTGAGTTCTGCTTGAAAAGGTTTTTTTTTTTTGAAAACACCTTAGTGGCAGCTGAAAAAAAAGGAAACACAGACAAAAGTAGATAAAAGTGTTGCCTTTTTTTCTACCAAGGCTTAATTATGTCCCAAGAAAAGAGGCAGGTGTTGACTTTGTAATGGAGATCAATGTTTTTTGTGGCGTTTTGTGGCAAACGGGAGGACGTAATAGCCCATAACAGACTAAACAGTGTTCTCAGTGAAATAGTGGCCCTTCTAATTGCCCCCTCTTTATAAGGATAAGTGTGAAATTCTTGCTAGCATGACCAACTGAGGGATACTGAGCCGCCTTGTAAAACAGGCTCGTCTTTCACGGGCAGACGCACCCCCCCACCACCACCACCACACACCACCCTCCACCCCCACCCCTCATTGAAGGCGCTCAGCCATGTGCCGCTGTCACTCTCCACCACACTCTTTGGCTCTTTAGCAAACATTAAATCCCATCAGCCTGCAACCCTTGCGTGCCATCCTTCCTGCCTCAACCCTCAGCTCCATGTATGGAACGGCAGCATTATAGCTCACAGATTATCGGGGAAAAAGAAAAGACCTCTGTTTTTTTTTTTTTTTTTTTTTTTTCCAAGCCCTGCAATTTCTACCAGGTGCTCAGCTGTGAAATTTGAAATCCATGCATGGATTATTTTCTTCCTTTTTTCAAACCTTTTTTCCCCCGCACGTGGCCTCCTCGCGCCCTTTTCTCCCTCGGAGCACTCGTCCTCGGCCTCGGCACCAGGGGTTTCCTTGGTTATCCTCCCTACCTCCACCTCCACCACCACCAGCAGCACCCACCTCCCCCCAGCCTCCAACCTTTGTTTGGCTGCTATGGTTAGATTGGGAGGAAATGGGTTCAGCCGTTATCTTGACGGGGGGAAATAGGATCCATTCACACCTCGTTCAGCCTCAGATTATCTGACGTGCGAGCGGCTCATCGCTATGCAGGACTTTGGCATGTGCGACACGCTGATTTCACGTGTTAATGGCCAAGGAAACAGGCGGGGGCCTTTACGCCGAGGACTGTGTGTGTCACAGCGTTGCGCGGACTCGAAGGGCTGAGCCGCCGGGCAGTCTTTTGTTTTTCCATTTCACCGTTGACACCCGTCACAACAACAGATTGGACTGGCCAGTGTCCATATAGTCCGTTCCAGTACGTGTTTCCATCCGATTAGCAGCTTTGAAAGGACAGCCTGGTGAAATGAAAAGAAGTGTGGGTATAAGAAGCTGCGTTTTCATTCCCCAGAATTACGTAAAACCTAAATATTGCAATAAAAAACTGGTCATGGGAACACCTAAAACTTGGAAGAACCTCTCAAATGTGGCTAAAAGGACGCAGAAAAATGAGGTGTTTTTTTTTTAGACGTATCCGTACAGAGGTACAGTATGTCGCTAAAGTGTCATGGAAACATTTTTTTCGCATTTACACGTCACCGGACGCAACGTATGGGGTCATGTAACCAGTTCACTTCAAGTGAAAATGGTGCGTTATGTTTGGACGGAGGAGACAGAATATTTTTTTCCAAGTAATCAAAGAGAAAAACGGAACAATCATTCTTGACAGCAAACAACATCAAAATGCAGATTTATTGCAAAAAAGTTTGTACCTCCATCCTCCTCAATTATGCGCTCCACACCATTCAATGGAAACACCTGCAAATCACAATTGTACTTTGTCAAAATTTTACAAATATCGCTTTTATTTTGCAAAAAAAAGTGTCATGGAAACGCAGCCAGAGTCGGAAGGTTAAAAAAGATGCAGCCAAAAATTGAGACTTGTCATTGTGTCTTTCTTCAACCAGTCCCCCACCCCACCCCAGTCATGTTGAGCCTCAGAGGTCTGTCCAGCAACCAGCGCCACATCAACAGGTGTTGTCTTGTTTGTCCCTTGACCTTGTTCTGGCCAGACAGCAATCTAGTTAGCTTTGCAGCTGCCACACAGTGAGCAGGGCCACAGGTTTGACCACTGACCCTTATCTCTGTGTTACTCACCAAGCTGCCCAGCGGTGACAGTCGGACAAAGAACCACACTAGCGCGACTCGGCCGTCTCCAGCGCCGCCGACAATCAGGCGGCGTCTCCCAGGAAGACGATGCCATCAGTGGAATGTGTTGAATTTAGTTCGCAGCTCTTGGAAGTCCCACCGGCTCTCTCTTAGTGCTTTTCCAGTCACGTTCCCTCTCTTTTTTCCCCCTTTTCAACGCTGGTTTTCAAAGAGACACAAGTGCTGATTATTCCCATCTTTTACCTCTTGAGGACACGAAGCGAGGGAAAAAAATAACAGACCCATCTTCTCGCATAAAATCCAGAATGTTCCCTCGTCCCTTCGTCCCTTTGCCAAATCTGAGGCTGCTCGGCCACGAAAAACATTGCACCTTCTATCAATTGCGCTCCAAATGGTTTCTGTCTAAATCACAGCAAGACTCAGCCGGAAACAGTCTGCAAGTCTGCACGCACTGTGCGCTAAGTGGAGACAGGGTCACCTGAGGGTAGAGAAGTTCTGCATTCTGTGGGAGGAAGTAGTGGTGATTTCCACATAGTGGCATCTGCATCCCACTCTTTCTTCATCAAGGTCAGTCATGGCGGGCTGTGCTCTGCCATCGATCTGCTTTCCTGCCTCCTGGACGGCCTGATGCTCACAGACTGGCCGCGTCGTGTCTTATCTGGGCCGGGGGCTCAGCCAGAGGGGTCATTTAGGATACCACGGGGTCAAGGGTCAACAAATCAATTCCTTCGGCATGTTTTTATTTTTTTTTTCTCGCCAGGTGCTCTCGCTGCTGCCCAGATCCTCCGGCTCAAGTTCCCTGTTTCCACTGTGACGGCTTCACTTGATATTGACACCCGGACAAATTAGGATAAATTCCCCTGTCAATACGCACAACCAGCGTTATTGACGATGCCATTTAGCTTTTTCGTTGTGAAGACGCCGCTTTCATCCCTGACCCGCTTGTCAAGCTCTGTTAATCTGGAGCTTTGTGAACACGTGCGTGCGCACGCACGTAAGGCCGCGTTCTGGCGTCGCTGTTGCTGCGGTGGTATTTTGTCGTTCGCATTCTTTCCCCCTCATCAAATGTGCACTTGTTTGCCCGCATTATGCATCTGAGTCCATCTTTTAATTGCTTTGCGTGTGTGAAGTCAGCATTGTGTGAATGCTGTTTTATTTTAAATCCATTTTATTTGTCAGCCACTATTAATCAGGGACATTTTGTTATAATGAGATGCAGATTTCTTGCCAGGTTTCAAATAAATTGGAGTATTTTTTTAAATTATTTCTGTGTCTGGGAACTGAACTTTCTACTTTCACACTATGGAGTTTTTTCTTTTCTTTGGTTTAATGGCCTGTCTCACAATGGTCAGTTCAGAGGTTGTGTCAAGGTCACAGGGTGATTTAGGGTGATGCCAAAGGTCATTCTGGGACCCAACCCTCCTTCATTAAATCATGTTTTTCTGGCATTAATCCTCTGCCAGTCGGCCCCTTTTCTCTCCTGATGACCGATAGAAGTCTCCTCTCTGCTCTTAGCTGTGTTCTAGCAATGTTTTAGCATGTCGGAATGGTAAAGACCTGTTTGCTCCCCCTGTGCTGGGCCACCTCACAAAGGCCCCTCATTTGCATGATTCCCGAAGCAGGCATTGTTAATTGACTTAAGCCTGGATTAGTGTTAATCAGGTTTTGTGCCCTGGAACCATTGGCCAATCCTAACCTCATTATTTGATAGCGGCACACGTCCTGTCAGCCCACATCAAGCTGTTAATTAATAGAAGCCTGTAACAGCCAGGTCTCAGCCCAAACCCCCCAGTTCTCCTCCCGTCTACTTTCGGTCTCACCTCTCCCCTCCTCTTCCTCCTCCTCCTCCTCCTCCTCCTCCTTCTTCACCTTCACCGCCACCCCCCACCATTCAAACCGCCAAGTTCAGCAAATAGGATGAGCTGTGAATTTGGTGAGTAGACGGGTAAAATACGTTGGCCAGCGGCGCGGCTGTCAGCGCAACCACAGGAATGCACCTTGACAGTAGCTTGGGGTGAAACGGCCTGCATGAAGACGCCGGCGGTGTTTTTCGTGTCTCCCTCCGAGACCACGTGCGTGTCAGCACGTCCCTCAACACCGGCTAAAAACTCAACCCCACCCCCCCACCCCGACCCTCCGCAGAGCGTCTCGCTGCCCCTCCTGACATAATATGAGATAATGAGGAAAAGGATAGCAGATCCTCAGACTCTCTGACACCTCTGTCTCGCTCCGTCTGCAGTTGCTCCTCGACATGTAGCCTCTGATTAAAACCATTTTTATTTATTTATTTTTTATTTTATTCTTTTGCATGGAAGCCTCCCTCTGCGGAACCACCAGGGATTCTGAAAATGTTGACAGACGCAGGGCAGGTTGCAACATGTGTAGAGAGAGACAGTAGTAAGTGTGCTGGGGTTGTAACCAATACACCGAGGACTCGTTAGTCCAATCATATGCCTCTCTATTTATTTATTTTTTTTGCTTTGTCAGCATTCTATGACAAGTTAGTATTCCATACAAACAAAACTTCCATTTTGCACGAGGAAGAGTCCACAAACATTGATTGATTGAAATGCCTTTTGTCCACAAACGCATAACAACATTTATTTCTAAACAAATAATAAGTGCGTCCCTTATTTCAGAGGTAAACTTTAGCCTCCTTCCATCGTCCCCGGCTTGTATTCACCAGTCGTTTTGTTTTTTTTCTGGTCGATCAGCAGCTGCTGAGAACATTTATGTGCACGTGTGCGTGCGCACTTTGTCACTTTGTGCACGTGAGCCAAAGGAACCGTCCAGGAGCCGCGCTGGCAGAATAATCAGCTCTATAATTAAGAGCTGTGAGTGTGTCAAGCGCCTTCATGGAACCCCCTCTTCCCTCTGTCTGTCTGTCTGTCTGTCTGCTTCCATAATAATGGCACCGGGTTTTGTGTCTCCTCGCCGCGCTGACGCCAAACGCTCGTGACATTTATTGTGAAACTAATGGCTGCGCTTCACTTCGCCTAATTGTAGGCTTTAATTGCAATAATTATTTACAAGCCTAATTAGAGCCCGGCGAGAGCGTCGGGGAGAAACGCGAGTGCCGGCTGAAGGAACGGCGGCTGGGTTTTTGTCAGGAGCGACGTGAACGGGAGTGACAATGTGTTTGGTGTGTAATTGGGGCGGCCGTGTCTGCCTCCTCGGCTCTCCACACTCTCTTTTTTTTTCTGGGTTTTTGTGCCGGCTGAATGCCTCCCTCCTTAACAGCAAAGATGGGCCCGCAATCAGCGAGTGAAGAGGGTGTCGAGCCGCGTGTTTGGAAGCGACGCCCGACACCTTGGTGGACGGCAGCAGCAGCAGCAGCAGCAGCAGCAGCAGCAGCAGCAGCAGGTTTTATTCAGAGGTGGTTATTTCGAGGTCTCCGGCTGACTCTGCGGACTGATCTTTCCTCCTCCGATCGAGGGCCGACGGCTCGCTTCACTCCACCGCCAGCTGCCGTTCGAGTGGAGTCAATAAGCGCGTCGGTGGGCGTGAGCGCACATTGAGTTTGCTGCAGACAGTTTATCCTCCCCAAGTTACAGTGTTGCTCCGCCAGTCGCGGCACGACGGGCCTCCAGTTCATTTAGTGCACTTTGGCAAAGCCTGAGGGGGTCTTTGTGTGTGTGTGTGTGTGTGTGTGTGTGTGTGTGTGTCTGCCAGGTCTTCAGCATGTTTTTTGTCTGTCGTCCGCGAGGCCAGTGCTGATGAACAGGCTGCAGCAGGCGAGCAGCTGCTTTTGATGGGCTACCGACAGCAGAACCTCCTCCCACACACACACACACACACACACACACACACACACACACACACACACACACACCTCCTCCTCCTCCTCCAGTTACTGGGGTGGCGCATCATATTCCCCAACTCTCCCCCACTTGGTTCTCCTCCTCCTCCTCCTCCTCCTCCTCCTCCTCCTCTCCTCTCTTCTGCCGCCTTTCTTCTCTGCTGTCAGCGCAGCGTCCGACGGGAGGACTCAATCCCACAATGCCATTCTTTCCCTCCCCTGCGGCTCGCTCTGACAAAGCTGTCAGACGGTGGTGGTGGTGGTGGTGGGTGGGGGGCTCGTGATGGATGAAGTACTGTAACGGCGAGCGCGTGCGTGTGCTCATCTGAGTGTGCGTTTGTGTGTGCGGTCAATCTTTCCCTGTTTGGAGCTTCAAACAACACGTTGATACGTGAGAGAGGTGTGTATTGGGCAGCTCTACCCCCCCCCACTCCCCACCCCCGCCACCACCAGCACCACCACCAGCCACCCAGATTCACTCTCTGTTTAATCTCCTGACTCGCAGGTTGTGCCAAGACAGGCGGTTGAGACTGGGAGCTAATATGCTGATGGCAGCACGGCTCTCACCTCGGCTCTCACCTCGGCACGCTGACACCCACCAACGCAGCCGCCGAGAAATTCATCTTCGTCTGCTTTGTGCGTATGCAGACGCGGGCCGAGGCCGAGGGAGGAAGATGAATGTGCGCGGACGGATAACGTATCTCTAACGCAATATTTGAGGATAAATATTAGAAGGAGCAGAGGCCAGATAAGGCCGGTGATTTAAGCAGCGCCTCCTCAGTCAGCCTGTTGAATTATCACCGCTCGCCGGCTTGAAAGTCGGATATTTGAAAATGTGTTTGTGTGCGCAGAGCGCCGCGCGTGTGTCTTTAACCTCCAGCCGAAGCGCAGGTTCCCTCTTTTAGCTCTGTACGTGTAAGCAAAAAACAAAAAAAAAACAACAACAAACATTTGAAATACTTATTTGCCCTTTTCCAAAAGCAGCGCGGGAGCAGCTAATTTGGCTGCTCAGAAGCAGCTGTCTGGAGGATGAGGGGAGAAAGAGACAGAGGGTGGAGGGAGAGGAGAGGAGAGACGCAGAGAGTGAGACATAGAGAGTGAGACACAAAGGCAGTTTGGGCTCATTATGTTGATTTTTTTTTTTTCTTCTTCCCTCTCCTGCCAAACAAAAACGCCCCGGCACTTCCAGACACACCGCTAGCTAGCTAGCTCGCTCGCTCGCTGCGTGCCTCCTCCTCGTCCTCACCGCACAGACTCACGCTTCTCACAAGCCAACCTAATGTTCCTCTCTCTCCACTGCGGAAGGGAGTTTTGCCCGTAGCCTCTGTCGCGATGGATTTCTCATGGAATCAGCCGGGATTAGATCACAGTCGGTGTGAAAGAGTCTAAAGAGGTAAAACTGGCTGATTCTTGTAAATCTGCTAATGCTGCGCAGCTGAAGCCCAGCTGAGGAGGCGCCTTTGGTTTTTCCCTTCTTTACACCGGACATATACATATTCATGAGTGCCTCTTGTACAAAAACAAACAAACACACACACACACACACACACACACACACACACACACACACACACTTTTTGGAATAACATGAAGTGTCCCTAACCACCTGAGCCTTGTTATCAGTGCCCCTCCTCCCAATACATTTCCCTTTTTGGACACACACACACACACACACACACACACACACACACGCGCTCACACAGAGACAGAGCTCATGCATGAGCAACAGCCCTGAGATCAGTGGGGTGTAACCAAACCCTTCATTTGTATGTACATCATGTACACTGGGAGAGACCCCAAGACAAAGAGAACAAACATGCTCAAACACATGCACGAGCGGGCGCGCACACACACATTCGCTATGACACACATACACACAGACGCACAAAAAAAAAAAAAGCTCCCAACACACTGCGAAGTCCCTGTGCGGATCAGAATTCATTTCTGTCTGCCTTTCTTTCTAAATCAATACCGCCATTGGTCCACAGACAGCTGTAAGTGTGCCAGGGAGGCTCCCCCAGCACGCACACACACACACCACACGTATACACACAGACGCACAAGCCTGTTGATGTGTGATGGCCTCCTCTGCTACCTTATTAACTCCTCACATGCTGACTGGAGCGTACACCTCATTACTGGCAGCGCTGGCAGCCCGGCCTCACACTGAGAGACACACACACACACACGTGTTTGGGCTGAGGCAGACGAGCCGGGGTAGACGGCGAGACAAAAGGGGGCTGCGGGCGAACCGTGCGCGTAAGAAGAGCTTTGATTGACGCGGCAGATAGTCCAAAGCGTCGACTTAAATAAACTCGGCGGCGACGGCGCACCTGATTCGTCCTTCAGATGCGGAGGGGCGGCGGCGGAGGGAAGCGGATGAAGAAGAGGAATAATCACCGCTTACAGGTGTCTGGTTTAGCAACAGTGAGATGTAAGAGTCTCAGCTATGCATCGTTCCGCTATATGGTTCAGTCTCCACGTTGCTGATGGCGAAGCACACAATCTCACTCTATAACCACTTAAGCTCTTTTTTTTTTAAAAAAAGAGTAACTTGAGATTTTTCAGCCCCACTACAAATCTTAATGAGTCATATGAGGTTTTGAAGGACGCCATCAGCATCAGTGCCCACTTTTTTTTTTTTTTTTTTTTTTGCAAGGACGTCAAACAGTGGCTGAGACCAGGGGAGTCTCGAGGTGTAAATGAATCTGGACAGACAAAGACCCGAACCTTAATGAACAGAAGAAGACCACGCTGCACTTGCAGCGTTTGCACTGGTTTTTGCTCTGGCAGATGCAGTTAGTGCGCAGTGTCACACAGAAGAAACAAAAATGAGACATTTTCTGTGTTCAATTTTCAGATCAGCCTTTAAAATAACAGTCAAGGCTGCGCTGCGGAAGACGTCATCCTGGTTTTAGGATCAAGCTTTTGTTCTTGCTAGCTGGCATTTGAGGGGGGCGCCCAACACGCACGTATGCGGGCATTTTGCAAATGCTTTTTGGCACTTTCCCAACTCCCGGCTTCCATCCCTTAAATGTCAGTGTGAGCCTTTAAACCAGTTGCCAGTGAGCAAGCGGGGTGGATGACGGCTGAGAGTTCAAAGTGGCCGAGCAGCGTGGATGTAATCATCTTCTTCTTCTTCTTCTTCTTCTTCTTCTTCTTCTTCTTCTTTCTTTTTCTCGGTCTTCACACTGAGTTACTGCACAGAGAAGCCACCTCGTTCAGGAGACACGCCAAACAGTAGCGCATTGGGAAGAGAGAGGGGGCGGAGGGATGAGAGAGATAAGCAAAGTAAAGGTGAGCGAGGGTCAGGCAAAGTGTCGGCGCGATCATATCAGCGGTGTTGTAACCTCGTATAAGAAGCTTCCAGGTGAGAGCAGGAGGAGGATGTGGAGGTTTTATCAGCCGGTCCTGGTCGGCGCGTCACCCGACTGGGTTCTGGCTCGTTAGGAGTGTAAAACTCACATGTGGACTGACATTGAAAAAAAAAAAAAAAGGAGAAAAAGAAGAAATCAATCTGAAAATCAGAGGTCTCAAATAGGAATCAGATGCGTTTTGAAGACGTTATCCAAGAGTTTTGGAAGCTTTTTTTTTTTTTTTACATGAAAGGCTCTGCGGGCGAGCAGCGAGGAGCACGAGGAATCAAAATCTCGCTGCCCACGTTTTCTGGCTAAGCCGTTCCTTTCGTCTTGTTGTCCAAAAAAAAAAAAAAAAGAAAAAAAAAGTGGTTGGACTCATACATAATTGATACGCTCCTTGCTGTATTGACCGGTTGAATTTTTCATCCTCCTCACTGGTCGATTCCTCAGTCCATTATTTCTGTTCTTGCTCTCTCCAGTGCCTCACTCCCTCCTGTGACTCCCTCCCACTAGTCCTCTAATCTATAATGCCCTGAACACACACACACACACACACACACACACACACACACACACACACACACACACACATTTTAGGATAATTTTCTTCTTCAACTCCTTGGTTGTTAACTCACTGCTTTCAGTCCATTTCGGCCTTGCTCTCTGTTACTCATTCAGCGCTTGTTCTCCTTCTTCTTGCAAGCGGCGTCCGTTCATTCTGCTCGCGCTGCCCAAAATGCATGTCTGCCGCAACTTTTGTCCCCTTGTTTGCCCTTTTAAAAGTGGTAAAACTGCAATTTACTTGCCACCCACGGTTCAGAGAGGGTCAGCATAATTGAGCAAACTCGCCTCAGCGGTGATTAAATCTGCATAGAATGTGACTACACACACACACACACACACACACACACACATTTACGAGAAATCTGAAGGATTTATGAGGAATTTGGAGGGAAGAGACGCCAAAATCCCGACCACGGAGTGTTTCACCGCTGACTCTTCAACAGTGGCTCCGAAACACCGTGAGAAAAAAAAAAAAAAAAACAAGCCATTGGACTGTGCTGCCTCTTTAAATGCTCAGTTAAGGTCCCAGGTTCTAGTGTCAACATATAATGACCATTGAGGAGTTCAAGCTGCGGTCAGAAGGAGCATGCCTGACCTGTTCCCTCCCCTCCTTGCCTGGCAGTTTGTCCCCAGCCAGTCTGCTCCTTCTGATGAGCTGCCAGGGACCAGGCTCGCTCGCCCAGACACAGGGGGTGAGGGAGGCAGGCAGCGGGTTAAAGGCCCAGTGTGGAAACTGGAGAGGGGATGAGGGGGTGGGGGTGGGGGTGGGGAGGCTTCACTTTAGTTTTTGCATACGGATTTGGAAGCAGCAGTTCCCTGGATGGAGCTGTGATAGCGAGATGTTCAGGCAGATGACTCTGGAGAAACACTGAGCACCTGTCTGGCTTCTTGTTGTTGTTTTTGTCTTGTTTGTTTTTGTGCAGTGATGTCACCTCCACTCCTCCCTCCCTCCCCTCCTCTTTTATTACCCTTTAAGCCTCAGCCTCTTGGCACCGCAGTGCCTTTTTAATTTACAAGTTCAAACAAGATTTGCTTCATTTTTCATCAGCGTGTGAACTGGCTGGTTCGCGACAGGAAAGGTTAAAAGCTCCCCGTTTTTACAGCAGCTCATTTTCGGACCTGGCAGCGGCTGTTTGCTTGTTTGTAGATGAGTCGGGCCGTATCGTTTTATTTTGCCTATTTTCCCTCCCGCCAGGTTTTTTCCGCCTCTTAACGTCGATGAGTAATATTTATTCTGAAAGCCATCTCCTCCTCCACTGTAGGATCACTTTTTTTTTTCCTGAAAACCTCCGAATATAAAAAGGCTGCGACCTTCGGAGGGAGCGCCAAGCCGACGCGCACGCAGACGGCATTTCCTTTTGTATTTTTCTCAACAGCCATTTATCCCGAACATATCCGGCATCGGTGCGCAGACAGTTCTTTCAGAAAATGTAATGCGGTACAGGAAATTCAATATTGTCCTTTTCTGCACAAAACTTGTTTTCCTCAACTGACTTGGCACTGACCGTGCTGACATCTGTAACAAGGAGAACAACGAAAACAAGCCCTAGAACAAAAATTCCTCTCAGCAGCAGCAGCAGCAACAGCAGCAGCAGTTTGTCTCCGGGGGGATTAAGGCTGTTTTAGTGTTTTTTATGTATGTGTGTGTGTGTGTATGAATACATGTATGTATGTATGTATGTATATAAATGTATAAATACATATATATATATATATATATATATATATATATATATATATATATATATATATATACATATACATTTTTTTCCACAAGACAAGGAGATTTTCAGTGTGCAGTCATTATGTGCACATGTGACTGTAATGAAATACTTGTGCTCATTATCTCCTGGAATGTGGGTTTTAAACCATCATCAAAGCTTCCTGCTGCTACGGTGTGTTTGCACTGTCACCCGGAGGCCTCCGAGGGATCAACACCCCTCCACCCCTCCACCTACACCCACCCCCCCCCCCACTCCCCATCCAGCCTCTGCTTAATCAAGCTGGGTGTAATTGGTGCGAGCCCTGGGACCTGGCTGTCCGTGCAGCAGCCACAACACCCAAACACAACCCTTCCACACCTCTTCAGCGACTGATGAGATGGATATGAGATGAATATCGTCCGCCGTCGGCGAAACTAATGACTGACCCGAGTCCCTCTGACGCAAAACACACCGGGACTCTCATTTCTCACGTCTTGACGCTTCAAACCTGCCTTAATTGGCTAAAATGGGCCAAACAGCCCTCGTATTTAATGCACAGCATTCCCACAGTGGAGGAAGAGGAAGAGGAGGAGGAAGAGGTGGCCGTTGTCCTCACAGAAAGAGCCTCCACAGAATTACTAGGGAAGATTACAAAGTGACCGTTTGGGGAAGTCGGCAGTCCGTCCGTCCGTCCATCCACTGGTGTGTAATTGAATTCTTCGCAGGCAGCTCTTGGCTGCAGGGCCACTGACTGTAGATCTCATTGGTGTTCATTCCTTCAGTGTATTTACTCTGCTGCCGTGCCTTCTTCGCCGAGCGCACACAAACACACACAACTGGCCGCATCTGCCGTGCTCTCACCGGCTCTCGCTGCTGGACTGGGTATTGTGTTCGTGATCGATGTGCCTCATTCCATTGACGTGGTAGCAGCCCCGGCTAACTCTCATTAAAAATGGATGGGATGTAGTGGAGCCGCCAGTGTGTGTGTGTGTGTGTGTGTGTGTGTGTGTGTGTGTGTGTGTGCTGGTCCATACATGTATTAAAGGAGGTATAGGTAGCAGGAAGTCCCAGAAGTGCCAGCTGTTTACCGTGGTGAATGTTGGGGGGGCTTCAGTGGTGGATGTGGGGGTGTTCCTGAGGTCAGAGCCGGCCCTGTTGCCTTGGCAACACCTTGCAAAATCGCTTCCTCTGCATTACTGGTGACGGTGGGATTTTCTTTTCTTTTTTCTTTTTTTTTTCTCCTTCTCTCTCCTCGTTTCCCTCTCTCTCTCTCTCTCTCTCTCTCTCTCTCTCTCTCTCTCTCTCTCTCTCTCTCGGCACGGCGAGGCACATCTGGCACCTCAGAGACTGAAGTCTCATCACAAGACAAAGCAATGGGCTGTTTCCACTCTTCTCCGTCCTCTTTTTAGACCAAATTTTCCCAGTCTTTTTTTTTTCCTCCCTTCTTCTCTGCCTGTCGAGCCGCTGCGTCCCCCCCGACCTCTCCTTCACGGAGCGGCGGCGAGCACGGTCGAGGCTCAAGGTAGCGGCGGGACAGAGGAGTAGGGAAGGTGTCGCCATTTACAGGTGGGCAGAAATGTGAGTTAAACAGTTTGGCGGATGGACTAGAGGGATTTCATAGCAGCGACCGCCCTGCTTGTCATGGTTCAGGCTCTTTGTGCCTGGACAAAACTTCAACCAACATGATCATATTTATAAGATGGGAAACATCCTCAGGTTTAGAGAAGGCAGCCACCAAGACATAATATCCAAATATTTTTTCAATCGCCATTAAGCTCTGAATTTTCATAGTTAATCACGATTAATCGGGTTTTGGTTTGCACGTCTGAACTTCTGTTATTTTTATATTTGTTTTTGCATCCATGTCAATGCAAAGCAACTGTCACCAGAGTGTCTTATATGTACAATTAAAGTGTTGATGCCGACGGCCCAAGTATAAAATAATGCTCACATTACTGTTGTCATAATTAGAAGAAAAGCAGAATTCTGACAGTCCATTCTGCCGGGGTTTTTACTAAAGTGCCGCAGTGCTTAAATCCTCAGCTATAGGTTTCAGTGACAGACCCACCATTAGCGCTGGCTTAGTAATAATAATAGCAGCTGAGGCCCATTCAGTGTGGGGCTTTGAAAGAGAGGAGGCTGTTGTTTTAACCCGCGGGTGCCAGTCACACAGGTTGCTCCGGAGCGCGACGCCATTGTAGCCCCTCTGGTTGAGTAACCCGTCGCTAAGGTCAACTCAAGTGGGAATTTCATTAGCATTCATTTGCGGCGGAGGAGTTCCTCTGGCTGGGGGGAGGAAGTCCAACTCATGCCAACCCCCGAGTCTGCATTGTGGGTTTTTGTTTTTTTTTTTAATCGGGGGTCGGTGGTGCGAGGGGAGAGGAAGGGGGGGGGGGCAAAGTTGGATGCGACGGCGACTGCGACTCGCATGGGGGGCTTCTTTGTCTTCCCTGGAAACACAGGAACAGCAATCCGCACATCCGTTATGACGGTGCGCACAACCGTGCGTGTGTGTGTGTGTGTGTGTGTGTGTGCGCACATGCACGAGCGCAGACGCACATGCATGTGCAGTTGGAGAAGGGGCTTCATTGTGCAGCCCTGCTGTGTTGAGTGACTGTAGCGTGTGCTGGGCAACAGCTGCCGTGACCCCCCCCACCACCACCACCCCCCCACCCTCCCACTCACCTCTACCACTGGTCCAGGCTGGTCTGAACATCAGTGCACAATGCTTACACACACACACACACACACACACTGAAGACTCTTCCTCTGCCGTGTTCCTTCTTTCACAGTGAAGATCCTGTTTACCTGCGTCGCCTCTTCCTCCTCTTCCTCCTCTTCTCCTCTTCCTCCTCTTCGCTCCTCTCCCTCCCACCGGCTTTGTTGTGCTTAAGTCTGTGTCAGCTGACTGCATGCTGCCTCGGTGTCTATAGTGTTTCTTCAAAACTCTGCTCCTCCCCCTCCTCCTCGTTCTACTACTACTACTACGACTACCACTACTCATGATGAACCCCCCCCGCCCCTGGCAGCTGTCTCCACACTGTAACCCTTTCATGGAAGCTGCATGGAGCTCCTCTGTGAAAGTTGAACTATAAAGTTTCACCAGCTTTGCACATGTTTTGGGGAAGGATCTAAAAATCCTTTTGGGTGGGGGTGGGTGAGGGGTGTGAGGGTGAGGATAGATTCAGAGAGACGCACGTACACACACACACACACACAGGGCCGACTGCCCCCCCCTTCCCTCCCTTAGCCTTGTGTTCCTGGTGGGCTTGTTTGTCGTCGGTTGCAACTTCTGCTGCTGATGTGACCCCGTCTGAGGCTCATTACAGCAAGCCACCTGTTTGTCCTGGAGCTAAGGGACACGCACACACACACACACACACACACACACACCCCCAAACAGAGTTTGTTGAGGTGACAGGGTTAATCTAACATGTGTGTCCGTGACTGAGCCTCCACACAGCGCAGTGGATATCAATGTCCCGCTGTTTTGCTTTTTTTTTTCCCCCCTCCCCTCAATGTAGGGGTGGACGGACAGGTGGACGTTATTGAGCTGGTGAGGGGAGCAAAGACACAATGAAAGAAAGAATCATGCGCAGGCTTAACACGTAGCTCAGAATCTCACAGCAGCTCGCACTTCTTTGCATTTTTTTTTTTTTGTTTTATTTTTTTTTCCGAGATTGAAGAAAAAATGTCTTTGATGGACACCCAGCTGTTATCTCGTCCGAGCTGACAGCTAATTCCGAGCCCGTGGTGCCCTCAGCAATTAATATCACTCACTTTAGTGGGCGATTTGCATAGTGTAAAAACACACACACACACACACACACTTAAATGGTGTTATTTGCACCTTTCAGTCGCTCCGCCCTGCGCTTTGCAGCAAAGTCAGTCATTAGGCATCGATCTGAGCCCGAGGTTTGGCGGCGATCATTATCCAACCAGGCAATTGCCAGGAAACTGACGGACAGACGGGGCTGAAAATTAATCCATGTCAGTCCCAAAGACGCGATCTCTCGCGGCGCCTCGCAGCCAGGCTGCTGTTTGTGTTGCGTTGTGCGGCCCGGTGCGTTGTGTACATTGTGACTAGTGCTCACACATGCGAGTTGCAGGAAGGTGGGTGGTTGGGAAGGAGTGTGTAGGGGGGGGGTGCCCTGGAGACATTTGAAGACGCACACACACACACACACACACACACACACACACGCTGGCCTCTGATTTGCCTCCAGGCTGGACAAACAGAGTGGAGGAACATGTGACTGCAAAACTTTACATGTTGTCATGCTTTGACAAACTGCTTTTTCCAGCACATCATAGTTTAGTTGCATATGCAAAAGTCCTTTGCCCTACATTTGTCCTTATGGTACGTTGGTTTGCTTGAGGATGTTTGGCCTCTATTCAAATACAAGCAGTCTAATGTCCAACTTGTCAAATTCACTGACTTTCAACTGAAAGTTGCAGCACAACACCAGTCAGTTTTGTTTTGTTTTGTTTTGTTTTGTTTTTTCATATCATTTTTACTGTCACGCATGAAGTCAAGAGGAACATCTGCCACTTCCCCATGTGTAGGTGTGTTTGTGCAGCCTCTACCTAGACGGACAGATGCCCCAGTGCAGACAAGGGCCAATTCATGTCGCACAAACTGCTTTCTCTCACCAACTGATCCCAGCTGCTTCTTCTCTGTTTTTGTTGGCTTAAGACGAGGGCAACAGTTGCGTTGGTTGCAGTTGTCGCCTCGCACAATGACGGCGAGGGGGGGGGGCGACGCTCCGCCTGACGCTCCGCGGGCACATCAGCATGAAAGATTCATGCTGGTGGAGCACGTAAGGGAGGAAACATGTATAATTACAACATGGAGTTGCTTTATTTAAACACTGCCAGAGGTTTTTTTGTCGAACATATGCGGTAAAGTAAATGTTTGATGAATCATCTGTCGGTGTTTAAGGCTCGGGTCAGATCCCTAACCTGTGTGCCTGCAGCTTATTGTGCGTTTTTTTTGCATCCGTCACGCAGCGCTGTGACAGCAACACCTTCATTTTATTTCAGGTTGCCCAGGTGCCCATCGAGTCGTGTGAGCAGTACGGGACCTGCGGAGAGTGCCTGAGCTCAGGGGATCCACATTGTGGCTGGTGTGTCCTGCATAATATGTGAGTATCCCTTAACTCTTATCTGCTCTTTATTTCATAGATGAAGAGGGGGAAAAAAATCTAATATTGCACTTAGATCCCAACCTCAAAGGAAGACACCTTTATCTCGGATCAGTCCGAGTTTTAGGAAGAGGCAGACGGCGTCTGGGGAAATGAAGGGTCTCGGAGGTGAAGATGTGCTTTGCAGCCAGGCGTCCATGTGGTGCCTTGTTCTTGATGCCAATATCAAATTTGTGTCTTTGAATGTAGTTAATCCAACCTTTTAATTTTTATTCATCTAATTCATTTGCATGATCTGAGCGTTTTAAATGGACATTTCAACTCGACGCAGCAACAGCAGTTTACCTATGAGGGTGCAAAGAAATCGTGAGTGACACCTGCTGGTTGTCACATGCCACTACAACACGTCTAACTGGAAAGCAAAGATCTGAGCAAATAAACAGGTGACACCAAAACTGCTCATTCAACACGATGCATTCATCCAGTGATTGGCCTGAAACTATTAGTGTATTTAGGACCAAACACTTTTGAAAAATCCTCTTTTCTTTGCTGCTTTTCATGCGTGCACATAAATCACCGGTTTGAGCGTCTTCTGATTTTTTCTTTTTTTTTAATGGCAGCTCCTTTTAAATAGTGCTCTGCCCTCTAAAGGTATAGCATGAATATTTTTGTTTGTCAGAGGCCCGCCGCAATCATCATTATTGTGATGGCGGCCCCTGCAAAGTGCACTTAAAGTAATTTACATCACTCCAAAGCCGGGACAGGGCAAATAATTGCCTCGCGACAAGGTAATTCAGCGTGTGCCTGCAGAGGCGCAGAGGGGCCTGGCTAAACCTTTGAGTGCTCGGCAGCCTGCGTGCCTTCACACCCGCATCATTTACCACAACATCAGCCTGCGCGCAAGACTGTTAATCATCAAGCTTTTTCCCTGCCGCCGTGGAAAGGAGCGGAAATCTTTCCGGTCGGGAAGTTTAAGCCGTGAGCGGCGTGCGTGGCGACGATCTGACGCCGAACACCTGCGAGGGAGGAAAAGCTGTTGCTGAAGACTGGAATGTGTGCGTGCACGCGCGCAGGGTCGACTTTTTGATGAACATGCACAAACACTGCTGGCTGCTGTACTGTACTGTGGGGTGGGGGGGGTCAGGACCTTTGATTCATGTCAGAGAAGCCATCTGGTCTCTCAATACAGCAGAGCCTCGTGCCACCTGTCTCTGCCCCCCCCCGCCCCCATTCAAAATAAACCTTGTGCACTGACTTACTAAGCAAAATCATCCATCCCTTCAAGGGATGTGTAACGTCACCAAAGGCTGGAACCAACTCACCTCCAGGGACAAAGAGGGTCACCCTGGCGTGACCTCATGTCTGGCAGTTTACAAGTTGTGTTAACTGATCACCACCCAGCGGTGGAAGGGATCAGGCGTCCAGGGAGGCTGGCTGGCCGACTGGCTGGGAACCCTGGAGTGTTGTGTTCAATTCCCACGTGTCTGCACACTTCCCTCTCTCTCTCTCTCTCTCTCTCTCTCTCTCTCTCTCAAGGCTAGCATCTAATCTGTGGCGCTCATCTCCTCTCAGCTTAGCACAGATCACCACTTCACTGTCTCCCATTTAGACACTCTTCCCTCTGGAATAAGCTCCTCCACACTCCAGAACGCGGCCGGCCTGCCACACATAAACAACCCTGGCTTTGATCTCCCCCTCTCTTCTTTTACAGCTGCCATCCACAATATCCATCCTCCTTTTCTGCTCGGAACACTGTTTCCCGCTCCCCGCTTTTTTTTTTGTTCTTTCTTTACATTTTGCGTCTGCACGCCTGCTTTCTAAGGTGACTAATTAGGGACGCGGAGGTGCATTAGCTCAGTCTGGGACGATGAGGAGAAGACAACCCCAGTGAGGCGACGAGCTGCCAGGAGTGGCGTCTCCGTCTTCCTTGTCCCTCTATTCCCTTTCTTCATCCTCTGATTCAATGCGGTGTGAGGCTCTAAAGTCCCTTTAATTACCAGCAGCTGCTGGTCTCACTCTGAATGCGCAGAGAATGAGAGGGAAAAACGAAAAGGGATAAGAATGGGGGAAGTTGGGGGGGTGCGAGAGGGAGAGTGTTTGATGTTGCGCACTCATCGGGCAACAAAAACGAGCAGCATTTTGATTGCGGCTCAAAGGGAGCTCATCATCTCGAGCGCTCTTCAGTCACAGCCCCGTGAATGGCTTGTTCAGCCTTCGTCTGACCGCCGTCCAAAAACATGGAGCGGCGTTGATGCGTTTTTCCCTCGTCGCTCCTCTCCATCGGCTCGCCGCTTGTCGTTAGATTAGTTGTCTGATGGCGCCAGAAGAGGTTTTCTCCGTCTGAAAGGTCCTGCACAGCGCAGTCTTCCTTCCTTCCCCTCAGTTTGCTCCAAATTCCAGAAGAACACAAAAGCAAGAGGCTTATCTTTATTTTTGCATCCCAGACACCAGTGGAGCCGCCTTGCAAGATTGAATATGTTGATCTGGGGCGCAGCAGCTCTCTCTTGAACGCTCCCCACGAAAACTCACTCAGTTTTTAGCTGCACCCAAAAAAATAGATGCTTAAATCCGGATGAGGAAAAAAAATCTAACCCACAAGGTGCAGAGGAATGAAGATGGGCTGGTGGTGCTGTCACTGGCCAAGGAGGAGGACCTGTGCTCCATGTGAAGCAACAATGTGCCGGTTTCCTCAACTGTATTTGTAGCACCACAGTTTTCAAAGTGCCCGCTTTTATTTTTTTGTGATATTTAGGTTTTGTGCAACTGTAGGGGAAATGGAAACGAAGCTAATGACAATAAAGAACTGAGCTAAAATACATGATGGCAAGTTCTGGCTACGCAACAACGCCACGTATGGGCAGTGCTCTGCTCACTGTGGCCAAATCAGCCGTAGTTAGTGGCACGGATGCCAGCCGAGGGCCGCTGGTGCAGTCAGACCTCGGCCGAGTGGTGAGTCAGCGCGTGCCGCTGCGTTGTGTTGTGTCGTCAGCTCGCACGCGGCTGAACGGCTCCGATGGGTCTCAGCGACGAGCCCACGCTGCTGGGTCGCAGCTGCTGTCTGCCTGTCACCTACTGGAGTCTGTGCCAAAACCTGTCCAAAACGACCTCGGGACTTTATGACGGTCGTCTCATTTTTTGGAATGTGACCTCTTGACCTCTGAGAACAGAAGCGGGGACCTGAGAGAGGAGGTTGCGGTCGTTATGGGGCCGGGGTTTCGCTTGTTTAATTTTCCCCCCGTCGCCTCCAAATATGAAAACCAGATGCTTTAATGCTAATTTTACAGCCGGTTACTTTGGGCACTTTCTTTATATGGCACGATAATCGTCGTCCCCGTGAATCACGGCAGCCATAAACTTTCCCTCTAATTCACCGCCGGCGTCGGCTATTAGCCCGGCGGTGAAGACCGGCGGCCTCGGCCCATTGTGGATGTCAGACTGTGTGTCTAATGGCCGAGTCATCAACTGCAGCCGCAGTTAGCGGTCGGAGGGAAGCCGCATCCATCTTCCCACTTGTGCCTAATGAGATATCGATCACGAACACGCGGCTCTGTCGATATCGCCGCAGATTCCTAGAAAACGCCGGGGCCGGAGCGGCTCGCCTCCGCCGCGGCTGGAACGTTGTGTGCGTGAAGCACAAGTAATGAAGGAAAAAAAATTGTTTTTTTTTTAACAACGGCTCAGTGGCTCGAGCGAGGATGCGGCCGCACTGAGGTTAACCTGGCAGCGCCTTTGGTTGTTGACTCTCTTTTGGCTGGCAATAGCTTTGCTATCTGTGACAAAAATGAAATGAAAGGCGCTCGGGCCGTTTCTTGCTTTCTCTCCTGTCCTGCGGTGACATTTTCGGCTGCCACGCTGTGATTGGCGGTGTTCAGTTCGAGCCCTGGCATTAGCTTCAGCCTTCAAGCTGCAGCCCGACGTACACAGACCTGAACCCACGCGGCTGCTCGACCCTATGAAGTGAAGTGGCTCTGTGGCGCCTTTGGAAGAGAGAAAAAAAAAATCCTCCCTCTTTTCTTTTTTTCCTCCTGCCTTTACTCCTCCACTTTCACTCACTCGCACCTCCTGCGGTTTGCATTTAAATAGATATTCTCGCACTTTGCGGATGCAGCAGTAAGAAACAAATGCCCTGAATCACTCAGGAGGAGGATAAAACTGAACAGGAGGGGGGTGGAGGTAGCGCGTGTGTGTGTGTGTGTGTGTGTGTGTGTGTGTGTGTGTCAGCCCGGTGCGGCGCAACCCAGGCACATCACTTGCTCACCTGTTTCCTCTTTTCATGTGGAGGAAGCGCCGAGTCCCAGCGCAGTCGGTCCTCATTCATGTTTACATTAACACGCCGTCATTGCCAGAGGAAACGCCGAGTCCCCAGACTCAGGCAAAATTAAACCTGCGCCCGCCGCTGCCACTCCCGCAAATGCGACGTGTCGCCACTTAGGGAAACATAAAGCTTTGTTAAGCCACATCAAATATTCAACGCGCACGTGGCTGCGTCCTCTCGGAGCCGCGTTGCCTCCTGTCGTCCACCCCGGCCTTCAGTGGATTGTCTCCAGTCAAGGCAATCAAAATAATAACAATAATACGTTTTATTCATAAAGCACTTTTCAAAGTCTTCAAAGTCACCTTGCAGAAGTCAGGTTAAAACATATCAGAATAAACATTAGCAATTAAAAGCACATGAAAATATAGAAGCAAATGAATCAAATGCAGATTACAGTCTAATCTAGAATGATCTGCACTGGTGCATCTGCAGAAGGCAGAAGGTGATTTTTCAAAAATCACCCCCCCCCCACCCCTGCCTTCTTTTTTTTTTTTACTCCCCCACCCCCGCCCCTGTTTTTAAACAGGGCTCTCTCAGCCAGAGCAGCAATCAGACAGGCCTTCACACTCTCACTCAAGTGCTTAGATGTGGTAAAGGGAGGGAGGGGCAGGAGGAGGGTGGGGGGGCAGACGTCTTCCCCTGTCGCCTGCCTCCTCCACTCTGCTGTCAAGACCAGGGTGTGTGTGTGTGTGTGTGTGTGTGTGTGTGTGAGCGAGCGCACAATAGCTTGTGAAGGTGTGCAAAAATCACTGTGGGGGTTTATCGTTCAACCGGCGGCTGTGCTCTTCTGCACCCATGCAAGTGCGTCTTGCATGTGGATATGCATTTCACCGTCACCGTGCTCGTGCCAGGCTGTCGGTCGGCGTTCGCCGCAAACACAGACGACGACAGTTTAATCGTTCGCCGAGGACGACGGAGCAACGAGCGGCGGCTTCTGTCTCGCTGAGGAGAAACCCTGAGGCGCCGCCGCTGCCGCAGCGCAACCTGCGAGAAATTCTGTACATTCGATATAAGCCAGTGTGTTTCGCTACTCGCCATCAAAGGCTGACTCACACGCCGGCGCTCCCACGCACACAGTGCACAGCCCACACAGGACCCACGGCCACGGGAGGAGAGCAACGCCGTCTCTATCGCCGCCGCTCGCAGCGTTCAAACCTTTTTGCGGCGCTGTGGCGGCCAAAGAGGAGCAATGATTGATGTGCAGGCAGCATTTTCAGCACCACGGACAGCTCTGGGACCGACGGCCCAGAGCGGTCCAGCTCCTCGGGATCCAATATGGCGGCCCATTCATTTCAATGGGAGTTGATCATCCAGCGCATACGGCAAGAACGTTTTTGGGCTTTGTGGTTTCTGCATTGTCCCCATAGAGCAGGCGCAGTAGTGAAACTTCCCATCATGCCTCTGTGACTCACATGATGCATCAGGATGCATCAGCCAATCAGAATGAGCCAAGACGTCACGCTGGGTATAAACTCTTTTCTGGTGATTTTCTGGGAATTTTTAAAAATGAAAAGTCCATGAGTCCAAAGATTTATTATTATTATAGAGCACGTCTCAGGTCGCAGTCGTCCTATCAGGTTAGGGTTAGGGTTTTTTTTTGTATTGGGGTCTATGGGAAAAATGCTTTTGGCATTTTTTGGCTGCATTACATCAAGTGGCCACTGGAAAAGAAATCCCAGAGCCGCCATCGTGCCAGTCTGGTACCCAGTTCTTAGAATACATCAGTGGTAGCGCCCCCTCATGGCCCCTCATTGCTCATAGATCTGAGCAGCTTATTAAAGGGGACAAGCTGAAAAAATTCTCCGGCTGTCTGTTTCCTTTCACACGTCGAGCCTCGTACGCTCAAGTTCGTGTTTCGGATGTGTGGCTCTAAAACAAACAGGTTCGCTGTTTACACCTCGTCCTTCCCCAACACCCTCACACACACACACACACACACACACACACAGCGCCGGGAATGCAAGTGACAGAACACAAAGCATGTGCAGCGCGAGTGAGTGACAAGCCAGGAGGGCCAGACAGGGGTGGGGGGGATGGGGGGTGTCTGGGAGGATTGTGTGGAAAGGAGGATTCTAGTCAACACTCGGTGGCATGCACTCCAGCTAATGAGAGAGGCAAGGGGTCAGCTTCTAACTACACAGAGATAATGGCCGGCTGCTGAAACCATGGCAACTGCAGTCATCCTCCACCCCCTCAGCGCTCTCATCTCACCAAAATGAATTTTTGTTTTATTTTTTTATTTATTTTTTTAAAAGGAGGGGAGGGGAGAGGGGGTGTGGGGGGAATCGCAGTGAGCAAAATCAATGTGATGTTTTCTGTCCGTTAATGACCATCCAGGAATTTTTTTTTTTTTTTTTTTTTTTTTTTTGCGTCTGCACCGATACAGCTTGGAGACATGCATAAAACATTGTGCTGCATCCTGCACCTGAGAGCATATGAAATGTAATTTTCCAGAGGCATTGTTCAATGCCGAAGCGCCAAATTGCGGAAGGAATAACACCTTTCTGAAGGAAAGTGTGGCTATTTCAAGTTGTGGAAAAAAAAGATACAAAGGGAAAAGACGTGAACAGAAAGAGAGGGAGAGAGAGAGAGAGAGAGAGAGAGAGGAAGAGCGGGAGAGGGAAAAGAAATCTGTTTTTTTTTAAAAACCCAATTTAAAGGGATATTTCGCTCAAAATTGAAATTGTACCCAGTCACCACTCGCCCTTTTGTCAATGGTTGACGTTTTCAAATGCACATTGGCAAGAACGCAAAGTGTAAATCAAGTCTGGCAACTGACTCTATGTAAACTGGCCATGTGACTGCTGGCTGGAAGACCACAGTGGAGGTGTTTTGGCTAAAACATGTTCACATTGAGGTTTTGAGATAAATTCTACTACCGTCTGATGTTACCACGCAAGCAGAATGGTGGCACGTTATGATTTGTGTTGTTGTTGTTTTTTCCATCATTTCCATCATATGATACGTATCCATTGAGAATAAATGGTTGTAATTTAATTTTGATCAAAAACCAGCAACTAGCCCAAAATTATGTTGTAAAAAAAAAAAAAAAACAGCTTTGGCTCGCCGTAAATGTTTATTCCCGCAAAGTTCCCTCTTGGCGATATTGATTCGGAGTATTGATGTGGTTGCCTATTGGAGCAACTCGAGGGTTTGCATGCGAGTGCACGTGCCCATGCGCACGATCGCGCTCAGACCTCGGTGCAGCTTCCAGGCCTGAAAGGGCTTGAACATTTTGACAACATAATCACAGGCGGGGAGCTGCGGATGAAGACGTAGCTTGACGTCAGCGCCAGCGAGAGCGCGTGGTGAAGAGGCGCGATGCCGGCCCCTCCCACACGCGCACACGCACGCACGCAGCAGCGGGAGAATAGACGGAACAGAGAGCGGCTGACCCGTCGGAATGCAATTAGAGCCGCTGTGACCAGACAGCCAGTTAGCAAGACACTTACTGCTGGGGTGGATGAGGATAGAGAGCCTTTGGTGTAATGGGCTGGAGGGAGCGCCGCTGTTTTAATAAGAAGGCGGCGGCGATGGCTGCGTTTTAATGAGGGATGTCGCGGATTGTGTGTGTGTGTGTGGGGAGGGGGGGCTGCAGACGTGCGGTACTTGATATGCCGTCTGACCATTAAGATCTCTCATGAGCGAACACTGTCTAATTTGCACTCCTCACATTTCTAAACTTGCGCCGTATTTGAAGGATAAAATGTGGGCGGTGCGGCTGAGTGGCGCTTTGTCCACTTGGAGGAAGTGATTCCACCGCCGCTGCCAACACTGGATCCTGTGGCTCTGTGGAAAATGCCTGAAGTGTTCATATATGTATATATATTTTTAGTCTTAAACTTGGGGAGCCAGATGTCTAAGAGGCCAGCTGTTTTTGATGGTGTCGGAAATTAGCTTATTTTTCAGAGCATCTCTTTGTAGGTTTTGAATTACGTAGTGAAACAAAAATCAGAAAGAAATATATGTATATGACCCACCATAGGTTTTGCACAGTCTTCTATTGCCAACTCAACAAAATCAGATTCAAGAAAATGTCGGCCTTACTAGCACACCCAGACTGAAAATTGTCTCTGTCATACTATCACTGAACTTACAGTTTCTTTCCTTATAGCTTTTGCCACGACCTGTCGATCAGTTCAAAGGGCTACCTTTCCTTGAAGGCTTTGACTTGACTTGAATAATGTAACCCAATGTTGTTGTTGATTTTTTTTTTTTTTACGTATCTCCTTTTATTTTATTCTTTTATTTAATTATTTACGCCTCTTCTCACCTCCACCCCCAGCTGTTCCCAGAGGAGCCGGTGTGAGCGTGCCGATGAGCCGTACCGTTTCGCCGCCACTCTCAACCAGTGCGTGAAAGCCACCGTCTACCCGGACAGCATCGCGGTGTCGGAGCCCAGCGTACCTGTAAGTTTACGCCAGCGCATCTCTGCATACAGTCCACGTGCACAGCCCGAGTCCCAAACACCTTCGCTATCAACCACCGCTTGCGCGCACACACCGGACCGGAATGAGAAATCACCCCCCCCCACCCATTTGCATATTCACTACCCACATACAGGGACAGAAGATTTAGAAATGATCCCACGTTGCAGTTTGCCTAGGCTTGATTGTGGCTGATGCATAAACATTAGATGGGAAGGTTCATAAGAGCTCTCCGTGGGCGTTTCGCCGTGCATATGCTCACTTGGTTCAGAGCAATCAATATGTGTGCCAAGACGTGTTTGTGTGGGCGGGCGTGGGTGTTAAAGTTGTCCGAGTGCAACAGAGTACAGTGCAGCTTTTCCACATGGACTGAGGGAAAACAGGCAAGATAGTGCAGAGCAGCGCTGATAATGCCCGTCCAAGTTTTCTTGGATGCTGCACTCGCTCACTCGTGAGCACTCTTAAGCTCTTGGAAATAAACAGCAGTTGAGGTATTTTAAACAGAACTTATTTTGTAGATCTGCTTCTAATTTTACCCTCTGCACAAAGGCACTTGTGACGCGTGGGCTCCTTTACCGTCAACATTAAGTCAAATGCCACGTGTGTGTTGTTAAATGGATAGTTCGCCCAATAATGAAATTTCACCCGTTTTTTCCACACCACTTCGTCAATGGGAATCGTGCCATTTTTCGATCCATCTAGAATATCAAGGAGGGAGAAGATTCAGCCTGGTGCCAATTCACTGACAGCCTACAAAAGCCTGGACAGGTCTCGCACTACTGGAGTGCAACTCGTGACTAGGAGGCTACAGTGAACAAAACACAGTGTTGGGATTTCACCGACAAATCACACTGGTGCATTTTGCAGACACTTGGATGCCTCAGGCGGTATGAATGAAGTATATTTGCGTTTTGTTTTTTTTTTTACTTGAGATACTCGGTCACAGTAAGTAGCTCGATTATATAGAATAGGAAATGTCTCGATGGCCTGGCGGTGAGGAGCAGCTTTGACTCTTCCAGCTTTTCTGTAGCAAACAGACAAAAGCCCTGGCAGAGTCCAGAGTCCACTCTGGCTGAAAGCTTCGTCACCTCCTGTTCAGCAGCGCGGCTCTACCGCTGTAGCGACGCAACCTCAAAGAAAACAACCCAACTGTTTTTATCAACTCTGCCACCAATTAGACTTGGTTGTTGCTGCCTTGCTACAAAAACACTCACGGCCATCATCATCACCATTATCATCATCGTCATCATCATCGGGAGAAAACAGGCAAGGTTCCAGCGTCCGGGGACGAGCCCCTCCTCCTCCGGCTGATTTTTGCGAGTCTTTGAGTGTTTATCTGTGCTCGTGTGTGTCTCGACAAAAAAGCTGAGAGCTAATTAAGGTGAGAGGCAACTCTGAGAATTGCGCTCTGAACAAAAGACATTGATTGCCGTGATTGCGGTAATCAAGGGTCTCTCTGACACACCTCAGCGAGGTCGCAACACAAACACGGGTGTGAGTCGGCCCCGTGAAGACGGAGCGAAAGCGCTGCCGCCCTGGATGGGTAGATTCAGATTTAGACAGTCGCCATCTCCGGGAAAAGGCCCTGAGTTAAAGCTGCTTCGCCCGTCCCGCTCGCCCGCCGGCGTTTAGCGAGCGGCGGATAAAACAAAGAGGAACTTCAAACGGTGCGGCCCCAAAAATAACAGCTAATGGAACAAGGCTGTGAAATGCCACGGCGATAATTATCCAGGCCGCCTCTCCTGGCTGGAAAGCCGGATCACACACACACACATCGCACGCGGAAAACACATTTATTTATAGGCTGAGCAGCTGAGTGTTTCAGCCCCGGTGTCACCGCTCTCCAGAGGACGACTTCAAACGCCTCTGCGACTCTGCGGCTCCACGTATATGCATATGCACACAGTTTGCTTCGCTAGCGAGCGAGCGAGCGCCGGGTTATCTCTCACTGGCGTTGTGTCCTTGGGAGGAGCGCAGCCAAGGAGACAAAGTCGATTTGGCGAGGAAACCACTTTTTCTTTTTTGCGCTTCACTATTTGTTGCTACGCGCTGCGTTATCCAGCCTCCGCTGCCAGAGTGTCTGGTGTGATCCCTCCACTGAAGCAAAAGGTTAAGATCCCATGACAGCCCTCCTACTTTCTTCACCGAGTTAAAAAGTACTGTTTATTTTGGGGGTGGGAATGGAGAAGAACAAATTTGACAGTAGCAGCAGTTTTCTTTCTTTTTCCATGCCCGTTGCACTGCTGCTTCATGCTTCAGTCATAAATGTTAGCATCAGGGAGAAACTGGACATCATGGACCGGCATCAAATTCTGAAACTCTCAAAGTCAAAATGAAAAAATAACATTGTTTAACAGTATTGCAATTACATTAAAATGTACTATTTTGATGTATGAATTATTATTGTTGTGTTTTCATTCTCTGTTTGTTTCCTGTTTCATTTTCAAACAACACACAGAATATTGAGAACCGTCTGTTCAATTAGAATAATCCCCCCATGTCTGCTTCTACTTCACAGCCCTTCCCTGTCCTGCCACATTAAGATTGTTTTGTGCTTTTCGTGTCTCCAACAGCTTCTGGTGAAGGTGAGTCATGTCCCAGACCTCTCTGCGGGAATCACCTGCTCCTTCGGAAACCTGACCGAGGTGGAGGGCCAAGTGAACGGCAACCAGATACTCTGCGTGTCTCCTGCTGCCAAAGACGTTCCCCTCATCCCCACTGACCAGGGTAGGCGTAGCGAACACTCACAGCAATCATGAGACACTGTTTGAGGTCTGATTGAAAAAAGAATGCATCTATATATACGTGCAAAATCTGGTAAAAAGCAGTCTGGCGCCTTATTTGTGGTTATCAGTTGTCGCCACACGCTGCTTTTACTGCTGCAATTATTGACCCGTTCATCTGCACACAAACACTCTGAAACATGCCTATTGATCGCAGAGTCCTTTTCATAGGCAGACCACATACAAATAACGGGCTCCCGCTGACCCGGGGTCAGCTTCCTGCCTCTGGAGTGTGCCGCACACGAGGCCAGGCTCCATTAGAGATGATGGAGGATCACGCTGAGGTCCTGTGGCCTGTGGCTGAGCTGCTACCACACCACATTATGGCTCCTCCTAAGATCATTAGGCGACGGCCCAACATGAAGGCTCAGTCAGTAGAGAGGGCCGACTTAGTTAAGGTCATGAAAGAGAAGTTGATGTGTTAGATTAGCGTTTGAGCACAGGCACCGTGCACAGAGCGTCACTTTTTGGGTCCTAACAGCTCTGAAAACAAAAACAAACTAAATATAGTGAAACTTAATGTCTGTTTTTTTGCAAATTCTCCAGACAGAAAGGTCTAGGCATTCAAAACATATATATTCATCCTCTAACCAAACAAAGGGTGCTATCTGTAGCATGAAAAATATTCAGTTTAAAGGTCTATATGCCAATCACCTCGCTGTAATATCCATAAAAATTCTGTGACCTTTGAGGCGTAAACACTGCTGGCATTCATTCATCATAATTTGCAAGCACAATATATCGTGATGAGCGCTCACACCTGTTGTCTGACAATAAATACCTGTTGTTTTGCGAGCGAAGATGGCTGCAGGGCGGCAAAAAAAACAAAAAGCAAACAGCCTGAATAATACATTCCTTGCAGCATGTGGAAATGACTGTGTGTTCAGTGCCGTCTGGTAATCCCCCCCTCCCTGTGAGTAAATGACAGGCCTGTTTGCCCAGAGCTCCCGTGGGGAGTGGTGCATCAGCCGCTAATATGAATGTTCTCCCCAAGGTAAATGTCAGCCAACCACCCCCCAACACACACACACACACCACACACCTTGCGAGCCGTCCGTCTTGCCGTCAATCCATCATTCCCTCCATTTTCCACCCCTCCGTCCTTCCTCCCCTCTTTCGGCCACCGTCCTCCTCCAGTGTTGCCTCTTCACGACGTTCATACCTCAATTTTTCCTCCGCGCCGCCTCCCCAAGGGCTTCTTCCCGGCTAGCTGACCACCATCCTCCTCCATCTCCTCTCCTCCGGCAAAGCGTTTCTATCTGTTTCACATCGGCATCGATCGCACCGTGGCGTTGACCCGAGGAGAGGGGTCGGAGAGGGGGGGCACGGAGCCAGACATGAGATTTAAAAGCGGTCCAAAAAACGGAAAATCAAAGGGGACGACGAATTAGAAGAATGCTAATGAGCAGTGAGGATTGATGTTGAGCGAGAAAGCAAAACAGCACGTTCCTCTCCACCCGGGAAGTAGAAATCCCAGAGGAGACTTTGCGTGGACGGGAGCGACTCTGTCCAGTCCGTTGAGACAAATACATGTGAGGTAGAAGTCGACGCTGAGCCTCGTGCTGCCCGCGCTAGATGCTTTTCTGAAGCACAGGCCTGCTTTCCAACAGGTGCTGTGAAAGGAACGGGGCGCGAGGGTCGTTCGAGCCTCCCACACACTGAATGCCATCTGAAATCCAGGCTGCACACACACACACGCACACACACACACACACACAAACGCACAGACATACACGCACGCACGCATATTTATGGAGTCTGTATTCTCTTGGGGAGAGATAAGAGGCTGTTTTTACAGAGAACAGAAGCGCAGCCAGATTTCTGCTCAGCAAGTTGGAGAGGAAAAAAAACATTTCATCAGGTTAAATGACTCTGCGGGTGATTGAAAGTTGCAAATTTTATGTGCATATTCACAGGCAGCGTTTTCTTTGCATCTGGCCAACATCATCTGCTCACACCAGCAAGCTGATTAGCATGAAATTTAAAGATGACTGCTGCCGTCCTTATCTATGCAAAGTAATGCACCACAAAAAAATAAAATAAAATAAATAAATAAATGCGCGATCATGCTATTTTATTCCTCTGCATTCTTTCAGATTGGTCAGGTGTTGAGCTGAGGCTCAATTCTAAGGAGACCAGTCAGATGCTCATCAGCACCGAGGTCAAGTTTTACAACTGCAGCGTCCACCAACTGTGAGTATTTTCCTCTGGACGCATTCGTTCTCTTTCCACTCACCAAATACCTGCTGGCCAAATCTGCTGGATCAATGCTCGGGGAATTAGTTACAATTTGTCCTCGACCTCAGCCGGCATCAGTCCTCTGAAAGTTTCCCCATGTAAAGACTAATGCGATCTGATCCCTGGCTGCTCCCTGTGCCCTGCAACAGGAAGTTTTTCTGTAGTCTCACTAATGAAGCGTTCTGCTCTGACACGCACTACAGTGCAATACACACAGCTGCCTGCACAACAGGCCTTCAGAGGGGATTTCATGCCAGTTTTCATGCCACGTCTGTCCCTGATTGAGTGATGTTCAGTTGAATCCCTGGTTTGAAGACCTCGGTGTGCGCGCTGCCTTTTGTGAGCGCTCACTTTATTCTACCGTGGCAGATTCTGCCCGAGCTCGAGCCCAAAGACTCGCAGGCTGGGGAGTATTATCACTTAATGGAGAGAAGAGCCGACGAGACGAAAGCCGTGTCCCAAATCGTTCATACACTTTAATGCAGCACACTTCAGTGCCGTCCACTTATTGTGTAGAGCACTAATATCGTCATGGAAAGTGTTGTCTCAAGTCACACTCTGCCATTTTGCACTTCCCAGAAGTGACAATGTTTTTTTCTCAACTGTCTTTTTGTGTTTTTATACAACTGCTATTTGTTTTTAACACCATTCTGCAAACAGACCGTAAAGATAATATGTTAAATAATAATAATTTAACACCAAACCAAATATACTCCTCACCTCCCAAACCACCTGGTTAACCGGACCACCACACTGGAGCCGACTGTACTGGGCAGGAGAACCTACGGCCAAATGCTCTCTGGGAATGTTCTCTCTGCCTGTGGACCAACGGCACACAAGGACGTACTTGAAACCTTCCACAATCCCAGGCAAGGGACTCCAGACCATGGACGTATTGCATGATCTCGAGTCCCATACCAAAAACTCCATGCAGCCTGAAGAGCATTTTTCCCCATAGACTGGCAATACAAAAAGAAACGCCTGTAAAATGGCTGACAGGACGACTGCGACCTGAAACGTGGTTCATAATGAATCTCTCTATCGTAGATTTTTAAGTCATGGACTTTTAATCTTTCAAAATTATGAAGATTTTGAAAAATGTCCATTTCGTTTAGACTCACTCCAAGAGGCCAGAGCCCTGCCAGTGTAAAAGCACCAGCCATGTGCACCCAAGGCAACCATATAGTTCTGTTCGCAGAGGGTTAGGAGATGATCGATGCCTCCACCAAACCACAGGCCACAGTCACCTACCAAAGAAAATCCTTTCGACTGACACATTGATCTGCATGTTTGGTTGGCAGAGGTTTTTATTTTGGATGTTCTTCCAGATACACTCAAAAAACACAGTGCTGGAGTCTTACAGACGTTCGCGGTGCAAGAACAACTGTGTGAGGCCCAATGCACAAAGCATTGAAGAGACATGCCCACCCCAAGAGTAAAGAACCCTGCCAGTAAAAAAGCACCAACCATATTTACCCAATCCAACTTCATAGCTCAGTGAGGAAAGAGCCCAAAGAGGCCTCCAGGACAATACAGCCTCCCATTATGCCAGAGACCACCCAGCACTAACTTCAAGGAGGAGGACACCAGGCCAAGAGCACCAGTGTGAGGCCTGTGACACCACGTGGACCAGGTCAACCCACGAATGGAGTGGGCATGGGTCCACTGCAAGAGGAGGAAGAAGAAGAAACAAACAAACCTCCAAGTCTCCCAAGGGGGGCAATAATATGCACAGAGGGAGGTCCCAGTTAATCTGCAATGACACAAAATGGTCACACATACGTCGCAGCAACCAAGCACTTGAAAAGGGCCAACGCTCTTTCTGACGCCAACCCCTTTTTTCTCACTCACAGACCGTTCAGTGCATTTGCCGGGAGGTGACTCAGCCTCGATTCGTCTGCATTAGTGCGCCTGCCAGAGCAGAAATCTTTTGCACTGATGAATATTGCAAGTGTGAATAACTCAAACTTATTTCGGAGGAAGGGAATGAAATAAAACAGGCGCTCTGAGAACAATTAGACATGAAAACGCAGCGCGGCGTCATGTACAGTCAAGCATTGAGTCGGTCTGATAATAAACAGTGTTTTCTGTTCTTTGTCAGTGTTCAGCGAGAGTGCCGCGTCCTCCCTGCTATATCGTCTGTTTATTGCTGTGGCTCATCTCGCACTGTCGGAAAATGCATTCAGAGTGTTAAATGCAACAAGGGAATCCGTTGCTGCAAGTAGTCTTTAAATATTTTAACGGTGGATGCCGTCCGCAAGGCCACCTTTTATGTTACAGTGTTGCCACGTTTGCTTTGAAAAACACGACGATAAAGAAGCGGCACAGCAGCCTGCACGCGCGCTCACACACACATTTATATATATCCCACACAGAAATGGTCACACGCAGACATGCAGCAAACAGCTGGTGATTACAGCGACACTCCAACAATGCGGGGCTAATGGTAATTGCTGGATCAAGCTGTGCCAGTGTCTTATTTGTCCTCATTGCTCAACGTTCCTCCACTCTTTGCCCTCCTCCCGCTCTGTCTTTGTGCGAGTCTGGTGTGAGGGCGAGTCCGCAGCCCGCGTTCTATTGTAACACACTGCCGCGGTAAAAGTATGCAGGGAGAACTTGGCCCAGCGTCCATCAGGACCCGTGCCAACCACAAGGGCACACGAGCAGCAGGAGCCCACCCGGGATCGGAACTCATTTCCTGTGTGGCACTTCCCCAGTTTGGCAACAAAAAAAAAAAAAATGCTGCCTCTCCTTGACTTTTCCTGACTCTCCCCCTGATTGTGTGTGTCTGTGTGTGTGTGTATGCGTGTGTGTGTCCGTGCAGGTGCCTGTCATGTGTCAACAGTGCCTTCCGCTGCCACTGGTGCAAGTACCGCAACTTGTGTACCCATGACCCCTCCAGCTGCTCCTTCCAGGAGGGGCGAGTCAACGCCTCTGAGGTTGGTGGAACACACGCTTGTGCGCTTATTAGGATTTTTATATTGGTAAAAACTTGATATACTGCCCATAAATACATTGATAAAAGTGTATCATCGCAGTACAATAAGTAATAAGTCATTTGGTTTTCCTAAGAATGGTTCTTTTTTTATATAAGAATATACATAGAGCAAGGCTTTACCTCCCGGTTAGGAAGCCTGGTGTGGACAATCCAGCCCACCTGAAAGTGCGTTTCACTAGATGGTGGACGAGGTATCCAGGTTTGGGTGTGCAGGCCACCGTAGCTCACTGGCAAGCACAGTAGGGGGATGGAGAATGAACGACGCTGCAATCTAATATGTAACCATTTCATATCCCAGTTTATTCTCCAAAATCTCCAAATATCACACTTTAACCTTGAAGACAAACACTACTACGCAAGCTCGCACAATTACAATTGTGCGATTTCCCCCTCCGTCCTTTCCTTTTCCTCTTTGCCTTTTTTCCTCCCTCTTTGCGCGTCGCCTCCTGTCTCCTGTTCTTCCCCCTCAGCTCGGCATCCTGCTCTGCGTTCCGGCGCTGTGTCAGCCCCGGGGGCTTGTCTTCAGAAAGCGAGCCATCGAAGCTCTTCTATTTCAGAAACTGGCGCATCTCACTCGGAGCTCTTGTTCTCTCGCAGAGGAAATTAACACGCTATTATCTGAGGCATTATTGGGCTTAGCGCACCCGAACAATGCACGGAGGATCTCTCTCGGACTCAGTCAATCCTGCACTGTGGAGGCAGAATTGCTCAAGATGTTGCACGTTGGCTTCTCACAGGCTGCGAACACATGCTCCGTGTTCGTTTAGTCGTTTACTTGCACCACAGTATTATAAAGTGCATCAGATCCTCGGTGCCAAGCTGTATATCCGGTTCTACTTCTGAGACCACAGTGGGCAGTATTCAACAGAACTGCTGCTTTCTAGTTTATAGCGTCCCGATAAGCTGCTGCTCTGTGCTGCGTGATGCAAAATGTTCCTTTCATTATAAACCCTTAATGGAATTGACCTCGGAATGCGCTGCAAGTGTAAGTAAGTGCTTATTTAATCATTCTATTTACCAAGTGTCGCATTTCCTCTCTTGAAGCATATTCAGCGCTCGAGGTTTTCAAGGCCACAGAAGTCATATTCAAAATCTCATTTAAGGCTAATATTCAGTTTTGATACACTCATACAGTGTTATGCCGTATGAGTGTTATGCCACATTTTCTCACTATCTTTCCACTTCAGAAAAGAAAAGTCACTTCCAATGTGTTTGATGGTGTTTTTTTGTTTGTGTTTTTTTTTTCTTCCCACTGATCCTTGCTCGCTGTCTCCCCCTCAGGACTGTCCCCAGCTGGTGCGCTCAGAGGAGATTCTGATCCCCGCCGGGGAGGTGAAGCCCATCACCCTGAAGGCCAGGAACCTGCCTCAGCCTCAGTCTGGCCAGCGAGGCTACGAGTGCGTCCTCAACATCCAGGGTGTCAGCCACAGAGTCACCGCTCTGCGCTTCAACAGCTCCAGCGTGCAGTGCCAGAACAGCTCGGTAGGTTGGGTGACGCTCGGCCTGGTGGTGCCAGATTAGATGCATGAACAGCCAAAAACCTTTTTTCATTTTATTTTATTTATTCATCACTGTTCCGAAGGAGGTAGTGTGGAATAGCATTTACTGGAAAACAGCGAAAACCCCAAAAAGTAATAATAGTTCCATGAACATAATGTACTCCTCTTAATTGTAGCGGTCTACAGCTTTCAAGAAGCATCTCAAAATGTACCTTAAACTGCACTTGCATGTGGATCTTGTTCTTTTCTAATATTTGTTCAAATAACATTGCTTAAAATTCCAAACACACAGTGGAAAGAATCCACTGTGTGTGTCTGTGTGTGTGTGTAGTGCTTTTGTTTGTCCACACAGAGTTTGTGTGTTGTGTGTATGTAGCCAGCAGAGACCTAGTAGATGGCGGGTAGGTAATTACACTGGAGAGGACCGCAGTGTGGCTCTGCCCTCCAGTCAAGCACGCGCTGACTTCTGCCATATATTCCCAGAGGAACCACAGACACAGATATTTTTCTCTTCCCTCACTCTCAATCTCTCTCTTCTCTCTCTCACACACACACACACACACACACCACACACACATATACTGGAAATAAGGGCATAGGAGGCACATAAAGGCCGACTCTCCAAAGGCCATTGGGGAAGTTGAAGCTTCTGCTCAACGGTCCCATTTCGTGTGGCTCCTCTCTTTTATCGCATCTCTGATGATGAGCTGATGCAACTTTGATGTAACTCGGGTAGCTTGTGCTGGCGCTGCCTGCTCGGACGATGGTTCATCCAAATGGAATATTCCTAAACCTCCCGCTGAAACTCCCCTCTCTGTCTCCATGTATCACCCCGTCTCTCGCCCCCCATCCCTGGCCTCCAGTATCTGTATGAAGGGATGAGAATCAGCGAGCTGCCTGTGGATTTCTCTGTGGTGTGGAATGGCAACTTCATTATTGACAACCCGGAAAATATCCAAGGTAAGGACAATCAGGTTCTGCAGGTGCTTCCAAATAGGATAAAGAATCATTGTCTCACGCTGTATCCAGACTGTAATTCTACACATCACTGATTTGAAAATATATAACTGTGTTAATTCAACGACAAAACATTTGTAGAGTAAAAAAGACATGGCCATAAATCTTTTGCCGGTGACTTTTGCACCTTGCAGTGCACCTGTACAAGTGCGCAGCCCAGCGGGACAGCTGCGGCATGTGCCTGAAAGCGGAGAGGAAGTTCCAGTGCGGCTGGTGCAGCGGAGAAGGAAGGTGCACCTTGAGGCACCACTGCCCTCCCATCAATCCTTACACCACCCGCTGGCTCAACCTGTCCAGCAAGAATGTCAAGTGTACCAACCCACGCATCACAGAGGTCAGTGCCGCTGCTCCTCCCGCTGTCCTTCCACTCTGCCCACGCACCGTCCAAGGGCAATAATTACCCTCGGATTTAATGGCCGGACACCTGAGCGCACGCTGCTCACACTGTGCATCTCTCATTGATGCTAATATGCAGTTAGTTCCATACTGTAATCAGTCACGGAGGTATATTTTTCATCCAGGATTCCATTGGAGCACGAATGACTAAAACTCCTTCAGGGATCTCCAGGAAATTCAATTGAAGAAATGTTTGGTTTTCTCCTCATGTAAAATATGAATGCTTAACCTTCACAAACACCCATCTGGGCCCGAGTCAGTGAGCTGTCAATGTCCTTTGTGACATCACAAAGTTGTTGCTTTAGCTCCCAAAGCAATGAAGTGACTGCACTGTGAAGCAAGTCACGCATCATTGTCAGAAAATATTTTTGAGGAAAAGTTTTGTGTAATAAAAGAATGTGAAGCTTGCTTTGCAATACTTTATGTTCTCTCAAGCTCATCCTAAGACAGAAAGATGCATCAAATCAATATTACGTAACCCTCGCACGCTCACACAGTTTTACAGAGGTAACAATTCTTAAAAAGATATGATTCTTGACAATGAAGTGTCATTGAGAAGTGTTACAGAAGCCGCTTTGCTCTTTATTTTCCCTTGAGGACTCGAAATGAATGAGCTGAGTGTTAAAGAAACTCCCAGGAGGGCTGAGGCCTGCAGATCAGTGAACGCTCTAAATCTTCCCATCTCGTCTCTTTCTTTTTATATTTCTTCATCTCAGAGAGAGAGAGAGAGAGAGAGGGAGAGAGAGAGAGAGAGAGAGAGAGAGAGGGAGGAGAGAGAGAGCATTTACAGTGTGTTTTTTCAAGGGCTAGCGTGTTTAACTGCATATCGACCTAACAAAATGTTATTCCAGGAAAACTGCTCCTGACATACAAACATGACTTGGGTAAAGTCTGCTGTCATTCTGTTCTGGTTTGTATTCCCTTAGTGTGCACAGTTCAATAAGTCAATCAATTAACTTTTATTCATAAAGCGCTAAATCACATCCAAATGGCATCTCAAAGTGCTTTGCACAGTCAAAGAGAAAACCATCTGATCAAAGTCCATCAGGATTAAATAATACAGGTCTGTATTATTTTTTCCATATATTGTTCCTCTATATATGTACCTATCAGGTTGAGGTGTGTTTCTTCTCCAGTAAAAGCTTAGTAGCCTTCACATCTCATGTTTCCGAGTCCCCGACCTCAGCCGCACTGAGGTCGTGACCTGGAAGGTTGTCTTTGTTTGGCCGTAAGTGTGCCTTCGCTCTCCTGCTTCCTGTCGCGTGGGAGTGGGCCCAGGGGGACTCGCTATTTAATTAGGCTTGGTAACGGACCAGTGCGTTGTGGTTAACCCGGCAGACCTCTCCACCCCCCCGCCCCCACGCTGATTCATTTCTTATTCCTCCAACACATCTCAACCAGGCCAATTAAAAAGTGAAGCAACTTGGTTAATTGACTCTCTGCACTGTACACAGATAAAGCCGGGAGCGCCCAGCGGAGGCGACCATCTTCCCCTCCTCCTTTTAATTCGGCTGCTCCACCACACGCGTCTCCCTCCGTCTCTTTATCAGCCTCGGCCCTCCCTTTGTGCGTCTCCGTGCACCGCTATCGGTGACTCATCTTTGTGAATTAAATTAAGGCTCTGATGGAACAGCGTAATGCCTTCAGTTTGTCAGTCAACGGCACGGTGCAGGGGAACACGCTGAATTCCCCTCTGCGTTGTTAGGACGGCTGTATGCTATTACCGAGGCAGGCACTCAGACCTTCACCTGTCATTTCTAAACAATTAGGATGAAATGAGTGTGATTTGATGACTTCCTTTTTTTTTTTATTAGTCCGACAGCTGCAGCTAATTCAGAATGCTGTAGCTTATGGTCTCACCAAGGCCTGGAGAGTGGATCATATCGCTCTGCTTCTGAGAGCATTGAGTTTCCTTGCAGTGAGTTGAAGAGTTGACTTGAAAGGTCACATAATGTTCAGAATTTCCTCCATATTTCTAACAGTGATACGTGTCCCTCGCTCTCACTGTACAGACGGGTCCATCTCTCAACATTGTGTTTGGTAAAACAAAGAGATTGCGATAGTTCTAATAAACAGCCCTTCCTGATGTCACAAAGGGCACTGTGGTGCTTCCTCATTTACCTCTCCTAGGTCAGTCAACATACGTAATCAGTTGTATTGTGAGAATGGCTTTCAATGGCTAACCCTTAAAACTGAGCATCTGTGCAGGAGGCTGTAAACAAGGGGCTAAATATGCTGTGTTCTGCAGATCTGGGGCTGGAGTCTAAGATGAAAAAATAAAATGGGAAAATGTGAACATTACGGGACCTTTTTGAATACTGCTGTTGGTTTACGAAGTCTTGAATGTTTTAGGACCAAAGGACAACTCTGGCCTTCAGGTGTCACTGGCCATCACCTTTCTGTTCTCCATTGCATTCAGACTTGGATTTTAGTACCACAAGCTGCACGGTAACCTTGGCCTTTCTGCTCGTCGCCGACTCATCTTACGCTTCTGATCCTATGTAAACTAATTTGAAGTCTTGCCTTCATCGTTAATTTCATCTTTATGTAAGGCACTTTGAGCTGCCTCGTGTGTGAACGGTGCCGCAGACATAAACTTGGCTTGTTTCTGCACACGCAATCACACACTTAATCACAAGGACAAGGTGCTGCGTTTTTTTTCGTTCGTTTCTTGGTTCAAATGTTGAGAATGTGCAAATGTGTCCGTCATTGAACGCTCCCAACTGTTATAAATTATAAGTAAATGGTTAGGTTCTAATTACGCACCGAGTGACAGGCCGTCATTCAGGACTGGAAGGAAAAATCAACAGCATTCTTTAAAGTATGGGATCTGCATCAGTAGCTGTTTCTCTCTGGTGCATTGATCATAACTCCTCTCGTGCTTTGAACGGATCGAGTTACAACATCATTCAGAGAACATCGAGTTTATGTGTACATTTATAAGAATCACAGTGAGAGCTTATGGGCTTGCCGATGGTAAACAAGGAGGGGGGAAAAAATCCATTATATACATATAAGCAGAGCAATCTGTTAACTGACAGCAGCTGGAGTGCCTGACACAAGAATGCGTTGACTGGAGAGAAAAATAATCTCTCACCAGCAAAATGAAAAAAAAACAAGATCAACTCTGAAGATCAACTCTCAACTGACTTAAGAGTTCGTAGCGTCGGTTCAGTGGAAAACTGTCGAAAACTGCGAGTTGAGTGAGCAAGTCAGCTTGCGAGCCTGGTTAGGTGAGGCAGCAGCGGGAACAAAAGACAGAGGAGTGGAGGCTGTGAAGCGGGAACAAGGGTTGGAGGAACAAAATGTTGGGGCAGAGGAGCCCCCCCGCGGCCTCTCTCAACTACTCGCTGCCACCAACTCTGCCTTCATTTGCATGATTCACATGAGTGCAGACAGACACACAGACGTTTCCCTCCCTCCTCGCTGCCAGTGGAGCTGGCGTTCATCTGCGCCCCCCCCCTCCTTTGTCTCTCTGTGATTACAGTTTCTTTAAGGAGCAGACGTCCCCCCGGTGGGATGAATTTATTAATAAATTTGGTCTTGATTGTATGCACTGAGGAGCCCATCATGAGCTGATTTGTATACATACTAGCACATTAGTAGATGTGCCTACCACCAGATAGGCCTTTTGAATAATTAATGTTTCTATTAAGTGCTACGGTGCCTCCTACCATGGGCCATTAATATTGAAGAGATGTAAGCCTCTGCTAACAGCAGAGGGAACGACATCAAATAAAGCGGGGACTTGGATGGGTGTATGAAAGGCTTCTCCTCCATAGGCTGTGGCCGCGCCTTCTGCAGAGGCCTTCCCTGCATCCCGGTGACAGAAGAACACAAACATTCAGCTGTTGCCTGAGGATAGCGGGGAGGTGTAGGATTCCTCTGTTTCGACCTCACACACTGCACGCCAGCCTGTTGAACTTTAGAACTCCATCAGGGTAGTGGAGCTCTTGTGCGGTGGGATGCGGCCAAACGGTCTTATTTCACATTTTGAACGCTCAGATTGGCAGGTATTATCAGCCAATGTTCAGTCACTGGCTGGTCTCAAAAACAGGCTGACCAGAGGCGATAATTGGAAACTATCAGTTGAGATTATTACGATGCCCTGTCTGTCTCTCTGTTTCTCTGCAGTCTTGCCATATCCTCCGCTTCTTTTCAGCGCTATTTAAAGCAGACTAAGAACCATCAAATGATCAGTTGGTGCCTGGGCCAACAGCAGTCTTGTGGAACTGTAATGGGACCTGTTTAGTCTGCAAAAGAACGTTGGGAGAAATCATCGAGGGCTATACTATGTTCCTCTTTTAATGTCCGAATAACATCTTGTTCATGTTTCTTGATGCTGAAACCGACACTTTAGATTGGAGCTTGTGATTTAACACAGAAGGCTAACTGCAGAATACAGTTCTGCACAATTACGCCTGTTATCCCTTCATAAAACTCTCTTTGTTATTTTTCTCCGACAACTCAAACCCCTTTTATTCGTGTCCCATATCTTGGGGGCCCACTACTAGACATTTAAGACTCCATAAAGTATTTAGAATGTAGTTTGTTCGGGAACAAGCCATCAGCAGGGGGTTTTATCAAGCCCATTAAATGCAGCTCACAATTAAATGTGACACGCTCAAATTAGTCTGTGACGGTCCAAAGACAAAGAGATTAGCTGTAAGCCCTCGCACTGAATCAAGGTCCATTTTTATTTCAAAGGCAACGTAGTCGCTCGGCTCTGGCAAGGACAACCAGTGACACAGCTTCCGCATGTTCTTCCAAAAAGAGGCCCAATCTTTCTAACCATTAAAGGTTAAGCTTGTAATATTTGGAGATTTTGAGAAGAAACAGTGACATCAAGTGGCTACATTCAGATCGTGCATCGACCTTTTGTTCACCCTCCCTCTCCTGAGCTTGCCAGTGAGCTATGGTGGCCTGCGCACCCAAACCATGATACCTCACCCACCTTCTTCTCTAACTCTATGGGTAGGAAAAACAAGTTACTTTTATTCATGTATTTATTACAATATATTACATTTTTACCAATACAAATATATATAAATCAGGCCAGATTTTACACACTGGACCTTTAAATGAGGTGATAAATGTGCAAAAACATGTTGTTGTTTTTTTGAGAGGTGGACGGACAGCACAGCTGAATGGCTGCTGACAATTGCTATTTAAAGAATTCAGCTGATCAAGGCATCATAAAGGAATTTGTGAATATACTGTAGAATGCCACTCAGCTCTCTCAGCCGTAGCGTTGTTGCGGGGACATGCTATGCTTGCACTGCCTGGGGCCAGCTGGTGCGGTGTGCCCTCTGCTCTGTGCATTAACTTTAGCTTGGGCTGCATCAGCACAACTTTCCCCACCATTACTTCAGCTGAATAAGTCAACACTGCGCTGGCAGAACCTCCCCAGGCCGTTCCTCTCTGCCTCCATAGTCTCTCTCCATCTCTCCCTCTCAAACTAACAGATGCTCTTCCCAAAATACTTCTTTTTTGGAAGTTACTTCTCAAGTCAAATTCCCATTCCTTTTTTGTGTTTTTTTTAAGAAAACAGCAGGGTTTTGGGTAGTTGGGATTAATGCTTGATGCAATGATCCCCCTGAGCACCAGACATAGATGATGTTACAGAATGCTGGAGACCGGGAGTGGATAGCGCAGGGTTCAAGCTGACGGGCTGTTTTGCCGGGAATGACCCTCTATTGACAGTGTGACAATGCCGGGCAGGCGGCAACGCTGCTCCTAAAAGGATTACACGGCGAGTGCGCCATAGCGGCACTGGGCGAGAACGGGGGGAAGTGAGGGCGGCCGGGTGTGCACGCATGTCCAATGAGGTTTCTCTTCGCCTCCGAAAGTCAAGACAAACAAGCGGGTGCAGACGAAAGAGCGGAGAGGATGTTTCCCCTCGCCGGGGGGGCGTGAGATGATGAAAGTCCGAGAGCAAAAAGGCGAAAAGAAAGATTCAGAGAGGGCGATGTTGCACTAAAATATTCAAACAAATCCCCTCACAAACACATTGTCTACTGTACAGTCAGTGACACAGAGTATACCCACTCATTTTTCAGTCAGCACTGTGTATACCTCAGTGGTGTCTGGGAGTCAAGTGGTCTGATTTTCTTTCATTGGAAGAGGCTGCCTCTAATTGGCTGTCAGTAGTTGGCCTCCGTGGTTAAATTGAGGTTAGATTGGTTAAATTTAGGCATGAAGAAGACTGATGAGCCAATCAGAGGCAGAGCAGGGCGGCTGATGCCTGGGAAGAGTTAGGATCACAATGCGTCATTATGTAATTGTCTTTCACTAGTCTGTGGGGCAGTATTGGGTCAGTAATCACATCATTGCATAAATCCTCATTCCCTGAGGTCAAGCAGCAGAAATTATGTGACAGTGTGTGAATACCACAGGGCCATTTTGGGGTAAACTGATTAGCTTTGTCTTACATGTCACTAGCTGCGTTTCCATGACAGTTTTTCGCAAGATAAAAGCGATATTTCTAAAATCTCGACAAAGTAGAACTGTGATTTACAGGTGTTTCCATTGAATGGGCGCATAAGCCGTAATTCTCCTAAACTCTCAGACCTCACTTTGAGGAGGATTGACGTATAAAAGATTTTGCGATAAATCTGAATTTCGATGTTCCCCTGATGCGTAAATGCGAAAAACAAAAAGTGTTTCCATGACACTTTTGCGATATACATGGATACATGGACATGGATACGTCTGAAAAACCACCTCATTTCGATGTTTCCATTGCCAGTTTTTTATTTCCATATTTAGGGTTTTTTTTTTTTCCACTTAATGGTAATGTAAACACAGCTATTGTTCAAAATTTGCTGAATGGGCTGCCTAAAAAAGCGGGACATGAATCAAGAGTGCAGCCTCTTCTCCAGGCAGCACTGCACACCTGTGGACAATGCAGCAGCGTGGTCATTTGTTGTCTGTTTTTTGGCATGAAGGCAGAGTGCGCTTGTCAAGCTGTGTGTGTAAAAGGTACCGTCGGAGACAAAGAGCGGCGTTTCTCTTTCTCCGCCTCTCCCTCTCTCGCCCGCCCCTCGGCTCGGAGACGTCGGTGGCTTTGAAGTGGTGCTTTTGCCGTGAGTCGGGCTTCTCTCTGCCAGTGGGGGGCTCAGTCAAATGGGTTTCATGCACGGATTAGACCGTCTTCTCCCTGGGCCCCGGTCCGTCGTGGGAAGCGCTCTGTTTTGCGGAGGCAGGGGGCGGAACTTCTTAGCGCAGCAGCCAGCCTCACCTGGCACCTGGCACCTGGCACCTGCCATCGGCCGGAGTGGCGTCGGCCGCCTCAGACCTCCGCTTCCTCCTGAGTCTCCTCTCTCTCGGCCACTTTACTGCCGCTTACGTAACCGTCACTAAGTCTACTCGAATAGCTGCTGCCATCGTCTGACATGGATATATTTAGCCATTATGTCCCCCACCCCCCACCCCCACCGCCCCTCTATACCCTGCATGCCCAAGCAGTGCTAAAAGATTCATGTATTCAAAACCCCTTCAGGCTGCGCAGTGACACAGTTACTTTACATCCGGAGCAATTAATGTCCACCGAGTCTAGATTACAATGCCGGCGTCCCACTGGGGAAGCCGCGGCGCTGCAGTGGACCCCAGGGGTGGTGGGGGAGGGGTGGCGGAGGAGAAGAGGGTGCACGGCAGTGCGCACTGGAAGGGTCTCCGGCACTTTGTGCCTCAACTGCCAGGAGGGATTTCATGCCCACCCAGCTTCCCTTTTCCCCTCTGTTCTGTGCTTACATAGCCAGTAATAGCATATCGATTGTTTACACACGGACCCGGCGCTGCACAGCGACAGTCATCCACCTCCCCTCTCTCGCCCCCACTTCCTCGCTCTCCTCCGTCGCCTTAGTTCACCCCGGACGGCACCTTCCCTTGCAGCCTGTCTCCCCTCATCGCCGTTTTTCCGTTTCTCCCCTCCGTCTGTGCTCACTCCTGACAGCTCCTCCTCCGCCCCCCTCCACCCTTTTTGTCTAACGGGCTGGACGGCGGCCAGGTCAGAGCCTCAGCGGGGCTCGGCGGCGCAGAAGGCATGCGCGCCACTCGGTGCCAAGGTCATGCTGGGCGGCCATATTGTGCTCGACGAGCAGGAGGTCTGCGCCGAGCGTCAATACGACCCCTCGTTAGATTCATCTAATAGCCGCGACAAAAGATCCTGAGCAGGCGCCCCCTCCGCCACGTCAATAATCCCATTTTCCTTAATTGTGTGCGGAAGCAGATTTCTGAAAGTGTCTTCATACATGGCTGCGCTCGTGTGAATGCGCCGCTGTGTTTTGGACGGTGATGGCAACAAAAGCTCAGACACAGCGGGCTGCGTTCATTCTCTGGGAACAATGACTCGTAGCGTGTTCTGACATTCTGCAGACGCCAGGCTTGACCGTGCTTGTAATTGCTTGGACTGTAAGAGCACGTTCACCCTTAAAGGTCCAGTGTGTACATTCTTTTCTTCATTTATGATTTTTATTTTGGTAAAAGCTTAACATATTGCCTATAAAACATTCATTAAAGTGTGTACTCACGGTACAATAAGTAGTCATTTGGTTTTCCTACCCTTAGAACTCTTCTCAGATATAGAAGAGTAGACATAGTTAGCTGCCATTTTGCACCGCCATTTTTTACAGTGCTACAAATACAAAACTCACTGTCAGGCAGGCTTCCTTAAATACCGGGAAATTTACACACTGGACCTTTAAACATTCACAGAAAATTGTACCCGCTTATCATGTGACCACAGATCTACGACCCTCCAAAAAAGGTTTATTACCTTCACCTCCCCTCTGACTGCAGCTCTTTCCTCTGTCTCGCAGGTGACCCCAGTGGCTGGACCCCCGGAGGGAGGCACGCGAGTCACCATCCATGGCACCAACCTGGGACTGTCCTTCTCAGACATGGTGGGCAACGTGGAGGTGGCAGGGGTGACGTGCACCCCTGTTCAGGACGGCTACATCATCGCCGAGCAGTGAGTCACCAAAGTAGTTGACAAATTGTTCGCAAAAAAAAGTTTGCAGTGACATTAATGTTGACAGTTTCGCCAAATACCATTGGAGCGTCATAGTCAATTGCAGCACATCTTGGAATGGTTCTCAGTGACTCAGATATGGAATCAGTATTATTGCATCTTTGTACCAATTTGTATCAATCTGTGCGTACAAAGCACACTTTGAAAACATTGTTTCCAAAACGAATACTATAGCCAAGTGTGTGTGTGTGTGTGTGTGTGTGTGCATCGTGACAGAACACACTCCCCCATCTCTTCCCAAATGAAAACTGGACCGGGTCCAGACAGTCTGGCCCTGGCAGAGCAGCGTTGCCCCTGGATCACACCCCCCACCCCCACCCCATCCCCACCCGCCCCCCTCCCCCGCAGCTTCGCCAGTCAACAACAATCCCGCAGCAGCTGTGTGTGTTTACTCGTGTTTACCTCCCTAATTGTCCCACGCTGTGCATATATCACGTTAAAGTCTGGTCCCGCTCACCCTGATTTAATGAAACGTTTGCCCATGCGCCCCCCCCCCTCCCCCCCTCACACACCCACCCACCCACCTCCACCCCTGCGGGCGAGACACGCTGAGGGGGAGACGCTCGCCGCCTTATGGTCGCTCACTCTCCCAGGTGACGCAGACCTTGCGAGGATGTGCTGCCATGAAGTTTAACCGCCATTATTTATTAACGTATCCTGATTGGGTTACGGACCCTGAGGTCGGGGAAGGAATATATTTACGCTTGCATGTATTTAATACATGTAAAGTCATTTAAGATTTTTTTCTCCCTGGAAATGCATTGCCTTTGAGTGTTAGCTTAGCACAACTTCTATCCAGTCCAGTCCAATCTGATGTTTTAACCCAGATTTTGAGATTGCTGACCTTGGCCAGGAGAGCAGCGTAAAACAACAGTGAACACACACAAAGACAGCATACAGAGACAGCAATTAAGTCTGTTTGAACTCAAACAAACTCACCTAATCACATTCAAGACCTTCTGTATATTATTCATCGATGATGGTGCAGCACGTTTAAAAAAAACCCCAACTAAAACTAATTATTTTTAGAAATTTTTCTTTAATATTAAAACAACTCGAAGGATGCGGAGGTTTGAACTGGAAGGCCTCCTGTCTGCCTGTTCCAACCAAAGAGGAGATTTGTGAGCATTGTGAAAGTGGATGTAAGTTAGCTGGGATAGCGGTAGATGTAAGCGTGTGATTGGCTGTCGCCGCTCTGAGGGGAACAGCCAATAGGAGAAGATGATGGAATCCAACATTTTAACATTGTTCATCACATTTCGAATGTCTCAGCGATGATGTTTCGGGTATCGACTGTCTCTGCTAAGTTGATGTGGGCGAAGCACAACTGCACAACTGACACACATGTGCATACACACACATGTACACAATGAAGGCTCTCTCTCAGAGGGGCCTTTTAAGGATAATTCTTTCCTTGGCCTACTTCTGCCCTCAGAACAGCGCAGCTCTGCAGCAGCTCAGCAGACTTCTGTCACACTGTGACTGCACGTCACACACTTTCAGTAACACACATGGGCTATTTAAGCTATTTATTCATTCAAATCAGGAGGCTTCCCTACTTTGGTGAGTTTTGAAAAAAAAAAAAAATGCACTGAATAGTACAAATGGGGCCACCAACTTTTTACTGGGCAGTAGTAATTAAAATTCACTGTGTGCCACTTGGCTGTGGGGCACAATTTGTCAACAGCGCAGTGATCTGACAGCACTTTAATCCAACTTGGGGGACAAGCTTGGGAATTAATTTATATGGCATGATGACAAAAATGGACTGAGCAAAATGTAATATTAGTAATAAAAAGAAGTAGCCCATGTCCCCTTTAGTCCAACTTCAGAGACTTTTGGATTCGTATTAGCTTTTGGTCCATTACAAGCAGATTTTTCTCTCTCTGAGGAAAACTTGTTCTGATTTAAATAAAAAAAACTTTGTTTTTCATCTATAAAATAAGATGTTCAGAGGACTCATGCCACTCCACACAATAGTCCCCAGAAACTAGAGTATGGCAACCAGTTTTTCAATAAATGCTGGTCTTAGTGGTTAAACTATGACTCCTCTAGAGTTCACACACACACATGCATGCACATGCTTGCACATACATAATCATAATCTAGAATATTCAACCAACGGGTGGAAAGTTTATCCAGCTCTGGAAACACTATAATGCTCCGTGACAACAGCAATGAATGGACACCTTTATTTTATTAGGTCACTTGAACTAAGCAGCAACAGTAGCGTGTGACACCCGATCACATGGGATGATAAAACCCTATCGATCACGCGGCAGGATTTTAATGAGTCGAAACAGGCTGGTGCAGAACTGCTCTGTCATTCTGACTCTTGGTGTGAAATCTGCAACTTTTTGGCTGAGAAAATGTTGGGGTCTAAGAGAGAAGCAGCCTCATTTGAAGACCACCAGCGGTGGGATCCACGTCGATGTCTGGATGTGTCCCGTAATGGAATGAGTGCAATAACAAAAGAAGATTGCATGCGGAGCGGCGCGAATGAATCGATATGGAGCGGAGAGTCGTTGGATTGCTGCCTGGAAACTCTGATCAGGGACTGGAGCGTCTTCAGGCTGTCAAGCTGTTTTGAAGGGAGACTGAATAAACCTCTGTGGTGCATCGTCACTGATTGACTGCTTTTGTTTCAACTATAAACATATGTATTTATGTATATTGTGTGTGTCTTGTGTAGGATCGTATGTGAGATGGATCCAGCTCCCGTCGACAGTCGGCCCGGTCCGGTTCAACTGTGTGTGGAAGAGTGCAGACCAGAACTCAGAGCTCGTTCTGCCCAGCTCTACTCCTTCGTGGTAATGACACTGATCCGTATCTTACTAATATCATGTTGTAGGCTGCATGATGAAAGCATGGTGCTGTCAATTAAAGTCACGAGTAAGTAGCACAAAACATGGTTTGTAATTTTGTTTTTTTTTCTCCCTAACGACAAATAGATGTGCGTTGCCATGTCGACCGACAGTGTAATTAAGCTGATTTTTTTTATTTTACACTTGTTACTTTAAAGGAAACATACTTAATGATGATGGTGATGCGTTTTGAGCCCTCACCTAATTAAACTGCATGCTACAACCTAGAAAGCATCTTGTTGGTGCTATAAAACATAGACATATGGAAACGGAACAAGTGATGTCTCAATTACATTTTAAAGCAGCTTCAGAAAAAAAAGTCAGAAATTAATATGAATACATTTATTGGCACCTTTGTAGTTGCTGGAGTGCCTTTTTCATAATTCATTTTTATCAATCATTTATCATGTAAAAATACATAATAATTCATTAATATATGTAAAAAAAAAATCTTCAATAATGTTAAACTAAATTATAACCACAATCACCGCAAGGCTTTTTTCATTCGGTATCCAATATTAAACTCAAAGTTATTATAAAGCCTCCATGGAAAAGGTGACGCGTGAAGTGGGAAGCATGAAATCATTTGTTATGTCGTGTGAGAAAATACAATAATCAACAAAAGGCAATGCAGAGGCTCGAACGTCTAATTTGTATTTTAAAAAAGAGGCTAAAAGGAAAAACAAACAAGAAAAGCACCTAAAGGCAACAGCTACAACTACTTGCAGTTCTCCTTGAGGCAGGTAAACAGAATAAACGTCCCCTTTCTTAAATGTTGACGCACACATTTTCCCCCGTCTCTGTCATCTGTTCTCTGCCGAGCCTGCAGCAAGCAGATAATCTGCTTTTCCCATTTGCACTTTATCACAACTTTACAATTAGCGCTCCCTTAACAATTAACAACAGCCAGTACTTATTATTATTACTGTTGTTTTCAGAGGACCTGCATTTTTTTTTTGTGTGTGTCTTCAGAAGTCACACTTTTTTCTGACTATTTTGAGTGCTGGCGCTCTTTGGTAAAATCTCTGCAGTTTTGGGAGGCCGTGGAAATTCCTCCAAGAATCCCTTCACACAGCTTCCAATACAGCAGCATTACTTCCAATTCCCCGGCATTGCAGGACACCTGAAAAAAACAATGCATCGTGAAAAGCCTTCCTCAGTTTTCCCAGCAAGAGGTTTCTCCCCGTGCGAGCGTCTCTGGCTCCCACAAAGTACTTGAGCGCTTGGCAACAGGGGGCGCTGTGTAAATGACATTGTGCGGCGCATTTAGTTGTTTTCGCCGGGTATTATGTTGTTTTCATGTTTGTGCGCGGACAGGTGGGTGCGCTTGTGTGCCCGGATGACAGGCTGTCCGCTCTGATGTTTCCCCCGTCCGTCTGTGTGATGGAGGCGAACTGCCTGCAGCTGTGAACACTGCTTATTTTCAGACAGTCCTTAGAACGCTTCGCTCAGACACAAGCCCGGTAATGTGTGACACACGGAGGGAGGCGTCTCCCGGGGACTCGGGAGAGCTCCTCGTCTCATCTGCTTTTCAGCCACCAGCGATGCACTCCGCCACCACGGGCACGGCAATATGAATAACTGTAATTTTGCCCGTGGGTCGGCGGAAACACATGAATAGACGCAATAAAAGACGCTCTGCCTCCCGCATCCTCGCTCTCTGAGCTCAGTTTGTCTCTCGCAGCCTCTCTTAACCTCTCTTTTTCTTCTCTGCCGGCTTTGCTTGATAGACTCCCACCATCACGGGTCTGTCCCCCAGCAGAGGTCCAGAGTCTGGAGGCACCAAAGTCACCATCATGGGGGAGAACCTCGGCGCCGGCAGTGCAGTCAACGTTCAGTTTGGAAACCAGACCTGCGAGTTTTTTGGGTGAGGCTCGCCGTCTCATAAAATGGACACTTTTGCACGACATTAAATTGAATTTGAACAAACAGTCAGTCGGGCTTGTGCGTTACTCATGCGGCTCATGGGAGGAAAAAAAATGCATTTGACTGAAATCAGGAGGTGTGGAAATTAGGGATGGAGATGCCGGCTCTAGAGGAACATCCAACACATATTTGGCAGAATTTCTGCCTGATTCTAGCACTCTTTTCTTTCCAAAATGCCAGTATTATTTATGTATTTGTTTAATTTGCGTTGGATTTTATGGATCACATGTATTCATTTTTAAATAAGCCAGAACAATTCTTTGAATCTGTCTTTTCTCTCTTTTTTTTTTTTTTTTGAGTTGCTGGCACATTGCTGCCAGAGCACATTAGAATAATGGAACGCTGCGAGCAAATTATAGAGAATAGAGAAGCCAAAGCCTTTGTTTCTGATATTATGTGGATTATTCTCATTAAACAAGCTGCTGTATTTCAAGGCATTCTCGCCGCTTTTCTGTGATACTATTGCAAAATTCCCCCCGGCAACAGCCTTTCTCTCTCCCTGTCAGCAGCCTAGGTAAATCTTAATAAGGTTTTGATGACCTACTGCATCAAAGCCAGCAATAACAGCTTATGGAAATCCGGGCGCTGCCATAGATCTTCCTGATCCACCTGCCCTTTTATTCTTTTCAATATCTTTCTAGCATTTTGTTCTTGCTCACCTTTATATATGTATATATATATATATATATATATATATATATATATATATATATATATATATATATATATATATATATATATATATATATATATATATATATGTGTGTGTGTATATAAGGCCTTTATTATTTATTAAATGTATATATATATATATAATTCTTTGTCGCCCACTGTTCACCCTCTTTGCTCCCTCTCAGTTCTGCTGCTGTAAGGTTGAGGACTCAAGCTGCTTTTAATGAGATATGCGGCTAATTACTAGATGTGCATTCCTGGCATGAGGAGGAGGGGGAGGAGAAGGAAAGGTGGAACAGGGGGGCGTTTACAACCCGCTCCTCTCTGTTAATGAATGGGAAGAGAACTCAAGGCGGTGGGCAGGTTCATGGTGACATGCAGAGGGGAAGGAGAGCCCGCCGGCACACACGGCACAGTTGTAGGTTGTGCACAGAAAATGTCCGGTGTTTGAGAGTGAGCGGGCGGGGAAATGTGATGTACATTTTACACATCAAGATTTAACTGTGATGATACTAAACCTGCAGACGGACCATGACGGAGATCGTGTGCTACTCCGCCCCCTCCCTGTCTGGGGTCGGCCCGGTCCAGATCAGTGTGAGAGTGGACCACGCCCAAATCAGGGAGAGCCTCACCTTTGAGTACATAGAAGACCCCACCGTCCAGCGCATTGACCCAGACTGGAGCATCGCAAGGTAAGCAACATGCACAGCGTCTACATTCCAGACGCTGCTGTGTGTCAACAGCCAATCCCAGGCCTCTGTGACCCAGACAGGGAGATTTTCCTCCCCTCATTCCACAGCCTCACCGCCAGCCAGCACAGGCCAGTGGCTATAAGCAGACACAAGTCAATATTGCACTTTCAATTACTACTCGGTTCTCTTCCAATTAGTCTGGATCTGATAGAAGTGCCAGAGCTCACAGATTGGACAACGCGGGCACTGGTGAGACCGAGATTCTCCCATCGAATTTATTGTTGATCCATCTGTTGAGTGCGTTTGGCAGATAGACACTCGCGCTCTATACGCCACTAATTAAAAGGAGGAGAGGGACGTGGATGAAATGGAGGCTTTGTAGAACAATGTGCTATCAGAGGTGCGAGACCACAGCAGATGGCTCGAGCTTAGGGACGGAGAGCAAGAGTGACGACACAGACGGAAAGCAGGGAGAACACGAAGGAGGACAAGGACTGAACATTTTTAGAAGGATAGATATAGAGATAGATAGATGGATAGAGGGGTTCCATTTTGGTAGCTATGATTTCAACTGTGTTGCCTGGTGCGTTAATTTATCCTGCCAGTCTCAGGTCTGGAGAATCAAAAACAACAACACAAACAGCTGCAGGGGGCGCCGCAGCCCCTGGCGCTCCCCCATCTTCCTTGTTTGTGTCTGGTCTGGGCTGCAGCCCTTTGGAGTTGGAGACCACCGCTGCATCCTCACACGCTCGAGCTGCCTTTCACACCCAACGTCGGTGCTGTTTTCTGCAAGCGAGTGAAGCCGGTTAAAAAGCACCTCTAATCACCCACCACTCAGAGGCCATTATCTCCAAAAAAGAAACCGGGGACTAAAAAAAGAGGGTTTGATGTGCTTATTTTGACTGAATGATCTGAAGAGAAAGTTTGGTTTAAAAAAATAAATTGAAAGTTGCTCGCTGCTTGCTACCTGCTTTTAATCCCTCATGCAGATTAGAAATAAAGGCAAGAGATATGAAAGTGATCAAAAAAGATAAGATAAAAATCGGAAATTAACTTTGTCTACCTGTTTTCTCTCTCTCTCTCTCTCTCTCTCTCTCTCTCTCTCTCTCTCTCTCTCTCTCTCTCTGCAGTGGCCACACCCCCCTGATGGTGACAGGAACTAATCTTGACGTGGTCCAGGAGCCCAGGATCCGAGTCAAATACGCTGGCCGGGAGTCTGTCAACGTAAGAAGCTCTGTCCTGACTTTAGCTCATAGCGCCTGAGTGCTCCAACTCGGGACGCACGCTGTTAAGTGGATGCTAACTGGTCTTCTCTGAATCACTGGTCGCTGCCAAGCTCCGTAGTGTTTAGCTCGAGTAAAAATAATCTTCCCTAACAGCCCCTCTAGCTTGCTGCATTTCCCTTCCCTCCACTTGAGCCTCATCTTATGCACTCCACTGAACATTTGAATAATGCAGCGAGCTGTGAGAGTGGTCTGCATGTGGCACTTAATTAAGACTTTACCCTAAATTATGGTGGAATTTTGGCCATCCACAAACACAGTTTGCCGTTCTCAACAAATAACAGTGGATTCAGAAAATATTTAGTATTATGCTGGAGGAAAATTGGCCTTGACAAAGAGAGGTTGTGGGTCAGAAAGGGTGGACGCTGGAGGTGTGCATGATAGGGGGCAAAGAGACCCCTAATGGGTTTCAGTGGAAGATTAACTGCGGTCAGAAGTCGCTGGTCAGCATAAAAAAAGCCCTGTATAATCAAAGTCTCGGCTGTGGGAAATCGTTACAAATTGCATTTGAGCTCTTGTCCTGGGGCTCCTTGTTTAATTAAGAGGATGGGATTTCCTCTGTGTGGCTGTTGGAAAGGTTGGGAGATCGTGAAAATGGACCAACGGCGAGGTTAGAGGGGTAGCCAGTGTGAAGAAGAGTGGAGCGGGGAAGAATGACCTCTGCTGTTTGTCTTGGATAGACTGGAGTGCAAGCACAACAGCACAACACGGGAAACATGTTCTAACACGTGTACACTAACCTTGCTCAGCAGCTGCATTGCTAAAATACAAATTGTGAAACACTTTGCAATTAACTTCCTGTCCAGTAGGCGTCAGCTGACACCTGGCCTTAAGTACCTGAGAAATAGAGAAAGAAGGAAAACAGGAAGTGGCTGTGAGCCTTGCTAAAGAGATTAGCATAGAGAGGTGGTAATTCTGTCTCAACTGGATGTCATTTTGACATTAAAAACAGAACATGTCACTGCAATGAAGTTTTGTTTTTAACTTCTGAGTTACCTTATTTAAAATAAGTTCTATGCCTGAGTTCTTTACCCAAAGGATTTGAGCGATAAATCCAAATGAATTTGTCAGTGTTCCATCTGGGATGCCAGGTTACATTTTCTCAACCTTTTGTACTTTCGTCCCCCCATAGCAAAGCAAACCACTCACAGTAGTCAGATGATGTATATTATGTCCAAAAATATGTTGTTTTTTCTGTACTGACCTAGAACAATTAAGCAAAGATGTTGACGAGGTAATCTATTTTGCATGAGTCAAAAGGGAAAACACATAAGCAGGCACACTGTTAATTATGTCACATTTTGTGCTGTCTATATTCTCTCGCCATGCAAATCTCATGCCTTATTCAAAGGAGAGGTTAGAACACGTGCATGCTCACAAAAGCGTCCATAATGCCATATCCTTCTTGTACAATAAACACAGATTTGTCCCAACGTGCCTTTTCGCCTCCTGCAATTCCAGCTTCCTTTCCCTGACATAAGCAGTCTAAAATTGGCCTCAAGTGTCTGACTTGCTTAGTGAATGTTTCTTTGGTTAAAAAACATTGCTCCGCCTTGGGCTTTTTCATTTACTATATATCCACATTTAAGGACACGTTTGCTGCAAAAGACATTGGTGACTTATTGGAAGCTTCGTAATTATAAGTGAAAGACAGATGTGTGCTATTTTATGTTTAGAGGAGATACATGTAGCTTGGCTTGTGTCGGTGTGTGTGTGTGTGCTCGCGCAATCTGATTGTCGTTTCCCAAGGCTTGAAAGAGAGTTGTTCATTTTTACCCTACCTCATCTCTTTCAACTTCCCCGCTTCGCACCGTTCAAAAAGGAGCCCATGTCACCGTCCAGATTGGCCCCATAGCCACAGTGAATGAAATTCTATTAAATACTAAGGCCACAATTACCCGACCCTCGTACCAGCCCTCCACCCTGTACCCTTTCCCCGCTTTTGTCACCGGAGGAAGGCGAGCATCAGCGCGAGCTCGGGCAATAAGAGCTGCTGTCCGTCAGCCAGCCTTCAAATGATCACCTGTCTCCGGCTAAATTGCTTCTCTCCTCTCCTTCCCTTGTGTCACCTGCATACGTAGCTTCACAAAGACACTGAGCGAGGGAGAAAAAAGAGGTAATTTTCTTTGTGAAATGCTCCCTACCTGTCATTCCCTACTGAAGCATTTATCATAATCTTGATTAAAGCTAAAGGGGTTACTTTCTACTACCCACAGCAATGTGTCTGAGATCCTAGAGGGAGATTTGCCGGAGCATATTTGTCAAGCTTAACGTGCCCAGACTGAGCACTGAACATTAGGTGCGTTGGCTGATGCAGATGTACTGTAAACTAGGGTGAGTAATATTTTTTCATTTCCAGAGTCTCCCACTGGCAGACATAAAGTGCACAAGGAGAAACACACATTTTATGATGGGCAATTTCTGAAGGTTTTAAAATGAGACTTTTGTTGTCTGGGTGCATCTTGTAAATTTCCCTACCAAACAGTCATTAAAAATATTATTGTCACAGAAGGACCGTAAATATATTATTCCAAATGGTTATCTTGGAAAACATCGCATTTGCCTTCTATTTCCTTTGCAAGTTATTTCACAGTTATCGTGCCAGACGGAAAAAAAAGTCTCTCAATGTTATGTTTGCACCTCTAGGCCTCTCCAAACAATTGAGTTCTTCTCCTCACTGTTGCTTAATTGACTTGTCAGTGTAGGAACACTAGTCCAATGTCCAACGTGTGCGTGCTTTTAGCTGGATAAAGGCACAAAATGTACATATTCCCTATAATTAGCATCTATACTAATATAAAAATATTGATGGTGGGGGTTTTACTTGTAAACCGGCGACGATATTACACCACCATATTTCCCCAGTAGTGGATCAACAGTATATACAGTAGGTGTTGGTGATTCAACCCTGGACTGCATCTTTAGTTGGAAGCAAGTGAAGTTAAAATGCTCTCATTATTGTCAACATCTCTTCATTTCAAACGAGTCATTAGTCATTGGGGACACTGGGGTCGGAGCTGTGTTGTGCTCATGAGATGTCCAAAGTGTTGCTACGCAAACATGTCCAGGCCCATCAGGCTGATTGTTTTGCAAGCCGAGCCCTCGAGGACGCACCATCGAGACGAGCAATCAGAGCGGACACTTGGAAGTCGCAGTTTACGTTATTGAAAAATAATTTTGTACCATTTGCATGTTTTCTCGAAATGTCAGACATGCCACTGGGATCAGCAGCGTGAGTGGCTCATTGAATCATCATACAGGATGTCGAGTGTCCACAGTTTATCAGGGCCGCTGCCTAACGACTAAAGACAAAAAGCCACTCGTCAATGCATCATGCCTTCGAAAATGAATCACACCCTCAGCACGAGACAGCCAGCAAATGATTTTTCACTTCTCAGGCAAACTACTGCCCAAGCTGGACTGCCATACGAGTCGGTGGTGGACTGTTTTTGAACTGAGAACGGCCAATAAGAATAAATAAGAGCAGTTTGTCAGCAGGCGGGAAACACACTGTGCAGGAGTGGCCCACTGTGGGAACAGCCAGTGACCAGCGATCGAATATCAGCCTCCGTATGACCTCTGACACCGTGACCCCTTCGCACATCTCTCCCACGCACATCTCCACAGCCACTCCATCTTGTTTCTGACTCCTCTCTCTCGCGTTCTCTCTCTTTGCTACATCGCTGGCCAAAGACCTTTGAACACTTGAGAAGGCTGTAGGATGAGCACAGTAGATCACTATAATGTATTCAGCCGCAGGGGTTGGTGTGCTGCTGCCTTAAAACAGCCAGGCTCCGTCCAGCGCTCCATGAGGAAGACATATGAGGCCAAGATTCCAATTATTTTCTCTATCTGTTGACCTCACTTCACTTCATCAATGCTGAACAGTGTGCGGCTCCTCTCCCTACACGTCCCAGTAGGCTGGATTGCATACCCGGTTTTTCTGTCAGTATTCAAAAATGTGTTGGACTGGGATGTGCTCAAGATTGAAATACAGTATTTGACCGAGACAGCCAGAATACAATGGTAAATCTGGTGAGATGGAGAATTGAGTGTTTGTAAACCAGGTAATCCAAATAAATCTGCTCTTGTTGTGTGAACAACATGGTGTTTACATTAATAAAAAAAATAAAAAATTGTCTCTGTGCCCATACAGTATGTTGGGAGGCAGGAGTCTTTGCTTCACAGCCCTTTATTGCCTCACCCAGAGAGGGGAAAAAAACTAAGTACCCAGTTTCCTTTAGCAAATCCCACAATGCCCTATTTCCCCCATCGCTATTTACAAGCTCATTGCTTTGGATTTGGGCACGTCACAGTCACTGCCATGCGGGCTGGAAAAACATCCTCCATGACAGCAGCAGTTTTTCTATCCTGACAGGATTCAGCGCAGGAAAGGATTTATTCAAGAGAAGAGAAAGCGTGTGTAAGGAGTGAGGAGGAAATGCATAGAGAGTAGAGGGGGAAAAAACACTTTCTGTGGATCTGGCAGAGCAGGAGGGAGCCGGAGCTGTAGTTGACTTGCAAATACCCTTCTGTACCGACCTGACTGTCACCAGGATACCGCAAGAGCATCTGGGCTAATAATGTATGTTACTATGCCAGAAAAAGAGGGCCAAGGGGAGACAGGGCTTGTGTTAAACTTAACTTGAACTTTTTAAGTCATTGAACAGTTTCAAAGTCATTTGCTTATTAGTTAGAATTTGTTGTTTTTTTTTAAAAAAAAAAAGAAAACATTAGATAGATTGTATATATATATATAAAAAAATCTTGATATCGTTGCTGAAAACATCCTTCATCTGCAAACAAAAACACTGGTTTTGAAGTTGAATGTTCAGAAAACACGTGACTGCAGTATCTTTTTATAAAAAAGAAATGTGAAGTGGCTTTAAGCGAAGTGATTTGAGCAGCCAGGTTGAAACGAGTCAGGATTCCTTTGCACTGCTACTGCAGCTGCTTGTTGTTCTTGTCGTACACCTTCCCTGTGGCTTTTTGGGTGTAAATTCTATGGAAAAACTGTCACGACAGCGGAACCAAAAAAATAATAAATAAACATACTGGTGTGGCGTCTCGCTGCGTCTGTCGCTGCAACATCGTATTTCTTTCACCTTGTAGGTTTTGATATAGCAAAAGGCGTTGACGGACTGCGAGTCACGTGTACTTGAAGTGATTAGACAATTAATCAACGCTGACATGGCAGTGAATTAACTGCACAGTTTTGCTTTGAATCATGATATCATTTATTTGTTTAGTTTTGGCTGTAGGGATTGCCTCCACTGTTGTTGTTGTTGTTGTTATACTAAGATTTTTTTTTAATTCTTTCTACTCAGATGAAAGATAATATTTTATCTTCCAATTTCTTTGTGTCTGATTATCAGAGACATTTTTATTTGAAAAGTGAGATTATCTTGTTGAAAAGGAATAGTTGCCCAAGAATATTTTATTTTTGTGTTCCAAAAGAAGTGATTACGCGAGTAAGACGTTTGTTTGTTCATAGCTATCAACAAGCTATCAAAAAAAAATCTTGTACCTGCTCTGGATGTGTAGCAAGAAACGTTGTCCTGCTGAAACATCCAGTTTAGACCTGGATGTAACAGTGCAAGTGTAGAAGGAAGGATGTGGACTCTTGAAATTCCATCTTGTGACTGGTTCTTCTTGCAATGTACCACAATTACACGGTGGTGTCCAAAAACATCTTGCCACCACCGTGCAAGTGAAAGTAAACAGAAGGTTGCAGAGCTCCCCATTCCAGCGATACTGTTCCCTCCACTCACTGGGCCCCGTGCTAGTAGAGTACAATGGCTGCAGCCGAGGGAAGAATGAGTTTGCATCGATCTCCCTGGTCGGCTCCGGAGGCAGACAACAGGTAGGGGGCGTGGCGGGTCGGTGGCGTTCGCAAGCTTTGATGATATTTACTTCTAATTAAGTTTCTTCCCCAGAGAGAGAGCTGGGAGGGAGTGAAAGGAGATAAAAAAAAAAAAAAAAACCTCTCTGTGCTGAGTTCTAAGCAGCAATCAATCCTCTCTGCCCGTCCCTCCAGAGCTGAGCCGGGGAGGATGGATGGAAGACGGCTCTCTCATCTGGGAGAGGCAGAGAGAAGTAATAAAAGAGCCGTAGCTCAACCTCCGCCGGAGGAGATAGAGGAGCTGCGCCTCCATCCCTTCTGGTTGTTGTCCTCCAGTGTTTTTTTCCGCCAAAGCAGTATCAGCAATTTATTTTCCATCTTATGAAGCCTTCCTCTTTTAATAAAGGCGGATTTAACGATCCTTTTCAGCGGCAAAGCGCGAGAACGTTACGTGCCAATTACCGAGTGGCGAACTGACTTCAGAGCTCGCGTCCCACTTACAATCGCACTTAAAATATTTTATTCTTTTGAGAGCGCAGACCGCGACTCTGCCGAGAATGTATTTTTATTTCACGGAGCTCGGCCTGCCGTGGTGTAACGCCAAGACCAAGGCGTGTCAGGAAAAGGAAGATTTAGTCCTTCACAAGTTTGCGTTTCTTCTCTTCCCCAGGTGTGTAAAGTATTGAACACCACCTGCATGAGCTGCTTCGCCCCCTCCCTGATGGCTGAGTACCACTCGGGCTTGGACACGGTGAAGCACCCGGACGAATTTGGCTTCATCTTCAACAACGTCCAGGCGCTGCTGGTCTACAACAACACCAACCTGCTGTACTACCCCAACCCTTCCTTCGAGCCTCTCAGCAGCAGCGGCGTCCTGGAGCAGAAACCAGGCTCGCCCATCATCCTCAAGGTAGTGCGGGACAAAGACAAAAAAAAAACAACTCCTTTGTTCAATATTTAATGACATAGTTGTGTATTATATAATTTGCTCATAGCCTCGGCATCATTTATTGTCGCACAAAAGCAGGAAAAATAACGACAAATGTGTTTTGTGGTTTGGAATTGATCGCCAGCTGTTCCCACTTTGAGCCACTGGGAAGCAAATTACCTGTTTGATCTCAGCACGGGGCCACTATTTGGCCACAGCTGGGCCCAAAACCTTGGTACATAATTGCCAGTGTATGTCGGGGCACGTGCAGTTTTGGTCTTTTCGGGCTGTTAGAATGGTGTGATGTGCCTGCGCGTCTGATTTCCTTTTCTTTTTTTTCTCGCCTGCAATTTCACACCCCGTTGACTGTCTTTACATGGCCACAGGGCAGAAACCTGGTCCCCCCGGCGCTGGGAGGCGTGAGGCTTAACTACACCGTGCTGATTGGAGAGACCCCCTGCTCCGTCACTGTGTCCGAGAGCCAGCTGCTGTGTGAGCCGCCCAACCTCACCGGACAATACAAAGTGGTGGTCAGTGTCTGTCTGTTCCTGTCTGTTGATCAAACTCTGTCTGTCCGCCTGCATTGCAGTTGGCATTTAAACTCTGCGGTTCCAGCTCTTTCGTGGCTGCTCGTGCAGCTGAGGGAAATTCAGTGAGCGAGCCCCAACTGTTAAGAGGTTCTGCCAGAATCCATTGCACTTTTCTTTTTTTTTTTTATTGGCCTTCTCGTTTACTGGGCGCACTGGCCAGAATGTTTCCCTCAGCAATATTTACCTTTGTTTTGGCACTGTTTTTTTAAAAAGAATTTTTTTTTTTTTTTTTTTGCAATTTGGCTGACACATGCTTACATATCAATTGTAGTTAATGACCAGGAAGTAGAAACTCCTGCTCCACCTCCCTGCATTTTCCCCCAAAGGCAAAACTGACTAGCACTGATAAACAATTAAAGGTCCAGTGTGTGAAATTTGTCTCGAATTATGAGTTTTATATCTGCAAAAGCTCAACATACTACCAATAAAATACATGAATCAAAGTGTATACTCGCAGTACAATAAAAGTAATTTGATTTTCCTACCCTTAGAATGGTTCTCATAAAAAAAAAAAAATTTAAGTATTGAAAAAAAAAAAAAAAAAGAATGGTTCTCATATATAGAAAACTATACATATAAGGGCAATACGGGTCTTTCTGCTAGTTGGTTAAGGAGGCCCACCTGACAGTGACATAAATACGAAACACGCTGTCAGACAGGCTTCCTGAAATACCGGGCTCCCTCAAACATTGTACACGCTGGACCTTTCAGTGCGATGAAGTGTGTTCCTCACTCCCTTTAACTCACAGGTTCAGGTCGGCGGCCTCCACGTCTCCCCCGGCGCAGTGCACATCATGTCCGACAGCCTGCTGACCCTCCCGGCCATCGTCAGCATCGCCGCCGGCGGAGGCCTCCTCCTCATCATCGTCATCCTGGTGCTCATCGCCTACAAGCGAAAGTCCCGGGAAAATGACCTCACTCTCAAGCGCTTGCAAATGCAAATGGACAACCTGGAGTCCCGAGTCGCCCTTGAGTGCAAAGAAGGTTAGTAATAGAAAAGGCTTTGTCAGCAGCCGGCGTGGCAGCTTTCTGTCTGCTCTGGCTCTTAAACCAGCAAACGTCTTTGGAGCTCCAAAACAGACATTTATTTTAAGTGACTGCGCGTGTTAAACTGTGAGTAATTTATTTCTGATATGGAGAAAAAAAACTTTCCATATCTGGGTCAGTCGCTCTCGCTGACTCCCTGTATAGTCTGTGACAACAACCAGTTCAGCATTTCACAGCAGCCTTAACACCAGTAGCAACACGTTGCCATTTTGAACAAAAGTGGGTGTTTGAATGCTGTTGCACTCGGCTGAGTGTGTCGTCATCTTCACCCAAAGTGTAGCTGGGGGACACGAGCGGTCCAGCTGACCTCTGACCTTCTGCCCACCCAGAGGAGACTGGCTGACCTCCACACACTTGGCAAAAGAAACATTTTTTTCAAACAACCATTTTTTTATATGCTCCCTTTGCATCAAATATTGAATTATTAAATTAGACAGCGTTTACGGGTTATTGTTTTTTCCCTTACGCAACCAATTGTTGTAAGTGTGGGAAAAAACTCTGTCCTAAATGAAAAACTTTCAGAAATAGTGACTTGATAGACAGCGGCGGGCATTGAAACAGAGCGGCTGAACTGGGGGAACCAGTGGCTCGCAGGCAGCCTTGGGGAAGAAGAAGATTAATATTTCAACTATTAGTGGTAGCCAGGAGTGAATTGCCTTTCGGGGTGGATTTAGATGGATACCTGGGTTCCTCCTCATGAGTGTCTCTCCTCCGTGTGCACGGCTCTGAGCCCGTGTGTTGGTGTGTTAACCCACGGGTCGCGGGGGGGCAGGCAGGCGAGGGCTTAGTCTGCCTGGAGTCTGCAGAGTTTTAAGGGAAGCGTCGGGGGACTGCTGCTGCTCCTGTGATAGGCTGCAGACGGGGAGCCTTTCTTCCCCCGGGCCGTGGAGGCAGCTCAACTCTGCCGACGGACTTAACGGGAGTCGGTCTGGATGGAGCCAATTAACTAGCGCTCACCTGCAGCCCCACGCTGCGATGGCACGCGCTCTTAAGGGCCTTTTGCAAAGAGCCAATTTACTGGCTGGTAGATTAAGAAAAATTAGCAAGAGTGGAAGGTGGTGTGTGCCTGTGAGAACGAGAGAGGGAGAGAGGGGCGGCACTGCAGAGGAGTTAGTTTGTCGCTATAAACAGGAACAGTTCATAAGATGATCACATTTATGTGCATTATTCCTTATAAAGACAAGGAAGAGGAAAAGGAGTCGAACCGTGTGGATTTTCTTCAAGGAGGAAGTTTTATATCGTTTGTCCTGAAACAGAGACTAACACAATGAATATTAGAGGGTTTTTTTTCCTGTTTGTGCCCTTTTTAAGAATGTTTACACCCCTCCTCTCGCAGCCTTTGCCGAGCTTCAGACGGACATCAACGAGCTCACCAGCGACCTGGACAGAGCCGGCATCCCTCATTTGGACTACAGGACGTATGCCATGAGGGTCCTTTTCCCAGGCATCGAGGATCATCCTGTCCTCCGAGAGCTGGAGGTAAGAGGAGAGAGCCGGGGAGCGAGGAGCAGAGGCGGCCAGCAGGAGGAAATGCAATAAGGAAGGGCAGGAGAAAGTCGAAGTGAGGTTTAAAATAGATATCAGGGGAAGGCAGGAGAGCCAGTTTGTCCTTCCTACTTTCTCTGCAGTCACCTCCATGAGTTGCAAAAAAAAAAAAGCTGCAGTACAAAGTGCCACTTGTCCTTCCACCCCTCTGCTCTGACATGTATGCCAGCAAGGGAATCATGCTAAGCAGCATCCCTTCACATTCACTCCTTACATCCAGGAGCCCCCGTGGAAAACAGGCTCTTGTCACATGGCTATTTCACTCACCAGTGGCTCCAGTATGGGGGGTAATGAAGTGAGTAATTCCCAATCGTCAGACCGGTCTGGAGGTTTTTCCACTATAGGGGAAAAAAAAATGTGGCTGGCTAACACTTTCCTCTTTACTTCACGGTGCTGGTAACGAGTTTATTTGCTGTGAAAGCCACAGTGTAGCTTAGATGATGAGTAAAGGAGAAACCTATCAGGCAATCCATCTTCTTTGATCAAGGGCTGCAAACACCTACTAGTCCTCGTTTAGTCTGTGGTGGTTGAGATCAGATCGGCACTATTAGAGAGGGTTGAATATAATCACATTAAAAATGTTCACGTCACTGACCTCCAAAGCAGTCGGGGTCCACAGAAGGATGGTCTTATCCGAACAAATGATTTACCGTTTGACTTACAGCAAAATGTCAGCTAACTGTAGGCACACGGCCTTTTAGCAGCCATGGGTCAGTAATTGATCAAAATCCTCTCAGTCCTTTCATCATGGGAGGGTGAGGGGGGCCTCTGTCTGCCAGTAATGAAACATGAGCGTGGCTCACAGTGCTTTGGAGAAAATCTTTATTTTGCATCGGGGAAGGTCAAGATGAAAGTTGAACGGCTACGAACACTTTCCAACTTCTGCTGTCTAGAATAACCTGGAAAAAGAAATTCCAATATTCTGATAATGTCAGATGATGTCTCCCACCAGGTGTTTACAGTCACTTTTATGTCAGTTGGTTTGATTTGATTGATTTTTTTCAAACTGAGGGATGAGTTCAACCTGTTCATGTGAACTCAATAAACTGATGGGATTGATTTGTGTGTTCCCCTGATGTAGATCACATGATCCCACACACTGCTGAAAACCGGAAGCTCGCCAGTTTTTCATATAGAGTTGTTTGCCAAACTAATCATTTTGCATTTCTTTTAAAGCTGTAACACAAATACTCCATGTTCATTATTCCCTGCCCCGCCCAGGTGTCAGGGAATGGACAGCAGAACGTGGAGAAGGCCCTGAAGTTGTTTGGCCAGCTCATCAACAACAAGGTGTTCCTGCTCACCTTCATCCGCACGCTGGAGATGCAGCGCTCCTTCTCCATGAGGGACCGCGGCAACGTGGCCTCGCTCATCATGACCGCCCTGCAGGGGCGGCTGGAGTACGCCACCGACGTCCTCAAGCACCTGCTGTCAGACCTCATCGAGAGAAACCTGGAGAGCAAGAACCACCCCAAACTGCTGCTGCGCAGGTAGAGTGACACTCCTCCCTTTTGCCATCCATTTGATAGATTGGTAGATCCTTGAAACTCAAGACTTGCAGGGGATTAGAAAGTGTCACCAGAGCCCACATGCAAAAAGTGTTGAGCGTCGGTTGAAGCAATCCTTGAAGCAACATCCTTGGTCCTCCTGCCTGGCAGCTCCAACCTTCAGCATCCTTCTCCCAATTTATCAAGCAAGACTTTTACTACTTCATTGAAAATGAAATATATTAAAGAAGAAATATTAAATATGTATTAAAACTAGTTGCCGTCTTCCTCTCCTTGAAAGGCACTGAGGTGCCCAACAACTTTTGCATCAGCTAAAAACAAGTCAAATTGGAGTCTTTCTGAAATTTCAGCAGTCTCAGCCGTCTGCCCCAGGTTATTAAAGCAGTTCTGCACAGATCACGTTCAGAAAAAGCTGATTTGGCACAATGATAAACACAGGTGTTTGCTCTCATGGTAATCTGCTGGAAAAAGTCCCCTGGCTGAAGCACTGTTGAAATCATGTTCGCAGACACAGTGTTGTTGTGGGAGGATGTTGACACATACAGTATAAACAGATGAATGGGGACTGGTCCAGAGCTTTCACATGCTTATTCTCGTGGGCGGATGTGTTCTGATTTTTTATTTATTTATTTTTTTCCATTTAGACGCTCAGCAGAGCAACTCTGGTAATGAGCGCTGCAGTGCATCAACAGAGCGCTGACACAAATGCCACGCGCTCCTCACATCTTCTAAAAACCTCGCAGTTTGATGCATAATTCCACTTCGCGCTCCCGCTTTGTCTCTCGCCTGGCCTGTCCCAGAGCCAGTGTCAGTCTCACTTATCCTCCAGGCTCAGGATGCTCAGGATGCTTATGAAACATTCAGAGGTGGTTCAGCCCGACTACTTTCTCCCCACTTCTCTCCGCGTCTCCAGTGTACATTGTCTTCCAGGGGAATTGTGGGAATGTGCTAAAACTTTAAACACCTGCTGGGTCTTTGTCCCGAGCGTCCTCAGCTGCTTCAGGACAGGAAGCTCAGAAAAAAATGGTGGCAGGGACGACGACACTCGGCTGGCAAAGTGCAAGCGGTACAAAGCGCAGGGGCCCGGCAAAGTGCCCCGAGAAAAGCACGATAACTCTGTGATACTAATTATGTTTTTACATTTTTAGCAGAGAGAACAGGCACTGGCATTACTTTTAAACAGTAGCTCACACGCTAACCGACTGGCTTAAAGGCACTTGGGAGTTTTTCAGGTTTGGGTTCGGGAACTGAAAGACTGCGGATCGCACATATGACAGCTTCACCAGATCGAAGCCAACTGAAGTCACCACTAACCAGTTGTAATACGCACTGCAACTAAAACACTCGCCCCCCTGTCGCCTGCCACCATCTATCAAATTCTCTTCGCCAATCCATTTCCTCTGTTTTGCTTCTTCTCTTCTTCCTCCGCATCTTGCGACTCTTTTTGCAGTGTCCCACTGCTTTTGAAGCACACACCAGCATCTTCTCACATCACACACTTGCTAAGTGGCGTCTCTACCCCATCAGGCACAGCACAGATTTCAGCAGATTTCAATCTGCCAGGCCAGCTGTCCCCAACTGGTCCTGACAGGTGGAAAGTCGGCTTAACTATGAGTCGAGGGAAAAACTGGCTTTAAAAAAACAAGAAAAAAGTGTGTACTTGCAGTGGGCTTTAGTCACAGGATTGACAAATGTTCCCCATTCAACTGGCATAATAACCACAATAACATCTATCAATCAAGGACAAAGTTACCAAATATCGCAAAAAACACTGAACATTGAAATATGCAAAGTAATAGTTGATAAATAGCTAGCGATTAAAGGAGATGGGTGAAGGACTTTAGCTTTAGCCAGAAGCTAGCTAGTAGCTGTCTCCACTTTCCTCGGTCGCAGCGGTGCTGGATTCCATCCCAGCTGTCATGGGGTGCAGGTGAGGAGAAGTAGCCAGTTTACCACTCTCAAACTCACACCTGCACACAATGTAGAGTTGCCAGTTTGCCTCACAGGCATGTGAACAGAGAAAAGCCCAGAAAGGCCCAGACCCACAACCCTCTCCGGCTGTGCATTAAGAGGGTCGGACGTGCTGTTTTCTGAAGCTCTTTGGATAATTACCTCTGGCAAGCTGCTTCACTGCAGTCCAAGATTTGAGTAAAGATCTAAAAATTGGTAGAACGTGGAACCTTTTAAGGGATCATCGATTGTCACGGCTCTCTGCTGCCGCCTTGTCCTCTTAGCTTTATTACAGAAGAGCGGATGAGCCAAGTCCCCGTTCTGTCGCACACAAACAAAAGCGAGTGCGTCAATGGTCACGTTGAGCACATCTTTACTAATTCAAGTTACCACCTCAAAAATGCAGTTTTCATCGTTTCTCAGAGAGAATTGCAGTTTTGTGGTAAAGTTAAATCTGATGAATATCAGCAGTTGCTTTTTCTTCATGCCGTCATGGTTTGCATACATGGAAACACAGTATGTTGCCGCTCTTGTTTGCTTTCAGGAAGTCAAAAGACAGAGCGGTTACTTTGGATGTTGTTCTGAATTATTAGTAGGCGTGCTTGTCCCCGCACCAAGTTAGAAAGACGAGAGAGGAGAGAGCTGACATAAAGGAGGCACCTCCAGGTCAGCCAGCCTCTTCCTCTTCTCATTCATATTACAGTGGGTAAAAAATGCATCCCAAGACATGTTGGAGGCTTTCTGAAGGCCCTCGCTTTTCTCGCTTGGTTCGGCTCTTATAAAATGATTTTCGCGTGTGAGGGAAACATGTCCACAAGCCAGCGGGCTTGACCTTTAAAAGGAAAAACCATAATCGCACAGGCGTTGGAGATGGAGATGCAAAAATAGCTTCATCTGTCATGACATTTTCGCATGTTCCGTCAGTGACCTACAACGCTCATCAAAATTTAACGTGTCCAATGGATCAAAATGGTTGTTTGTCCGAGGATGAGGCAAAGCTTATCTCTCAGTTTCAACCATCTCAGTGGGTCAAAGCCACCCAGTCCACTGCAAGTCTGTACAAAACCAGTCTGAACCAAAGCAAACTGTTGTCCAACTTTTTCACTGATCTGATTCTTTGATTGTCAGATCTGAGGGGAGCAGAACTGAACAAATCACTGTCTTTCATTGTTTTTTGTTTTTTTTAAGAAAATTAAAATTTAAATGTTTTTGGTTATTTCTAATGCATTTTGATTTTAGTAGCATCTTGTGTTTAAGAAAAGCATTGACTTTTACTTTTCAGACATGGCAAAGATTATACCCATGTGTCATGGGCTAATTTGGCCAGATAAAGCTGCCATTTAGCGTGTGTGGCAACATTAGCTGTGTCTCCTAGTTAATAGTGCAGGTTTCCATCATGTGAAGCCGTGCCTTGTTCTTCTTTTAATGTGAAAAAGCCACCAAAATGCATCTTCAAATGAAATAAAACCAAGTTGACCGGTTATGACCGGATTCAGAAAGATGAAAATCTGATTTGCCTGCCATGGAAGCTCATGAGAAAAAAACACTTAACCTTGCAACATTTTTGCGTTTATTTTGCATTTATATAAACACTTAGAGAAAAACAATCTATCCTTTAAAGAAGCCTCGGAAGTCTTTGCCAGTCCTTGAGAGTACCTACAATTTTCTTCAGCATGGAAAAAAACACCTGGTGAGAGGTGTGGCTCCAAAAGCATCTGAAGAGCTGGGAATTGTAATGGGCTGTAGGTGAAACACAGCGGCAGCCCAATGTGATCTCCCAAGCAAGGCCCTTAATTATTGAGCCCTGTTCTCAGCAGCTAATTCTAGTAATGGAGCACCATGCCATCAGCAGCCACAGAGAAAAAGAGGGGTGATGGGTTGGGGGATGGGGTAGGGTGTGGGGGGCGGCAGGAGAGGGAGGATGTTTGGAAAAGTGGGAAATGGAGCGACATGCTCGTGGATTCCAACAGCGTTTGAACACTCAATGAGCATATTAATTGGGCAAAGTGAACAGAGGCGCCGCTTGTCTGCTGCTGAGACAGTTCGCTTGGGCAGCGCAGCAAAAGATGCGGCGTGGAAACTTCTCCTGTGATCGACGGCGAGTCTGCCGCCTCGTCAGCGCGCGCCTCCTTCAGCACGCGCTCAGTCTCTCACGGACCGATCACCTCCCATTAGTGGTTTTTAGATTTGAGTTATTCGACTGCTGACGTGCAGTCTGTAACACACACACACACACACACACACTTAAAGTGTCCGGTGTGTAATATTTGGCTTGATCTATGATTTTTATATTGGTAAAAGCGTAATATGCTTCCCATAAATACATTCATTAAAGTGTATAATCGCACTACAATAAAAGTCATTTGGTTTTCCTTCCCTCAACGGTTCTCATGTAAGAATATACACAGAGCAAAGGCCGTGCTCCCAGTTTGTTGCCATCTTGCGACGCCATATTTTTACGGAAGCCTGGCGTGGACAATCCAGCCCAACTGACAGGGCGTCTTTCAATAAACCAACAAATAGGAAGGTGGACGAGGTATCTAGGTTTGGGCGCGCAGGCCGCCGTAGCTCACTGCCAAGCTCAGGAGGGGGAGTGAAAGACGCTGCAATCTGAAATGTTACCACTCGATGTCGCTGCTTCTTCTCCAAAATCTAAAAATATTACAACCTTTGCCTTTAATGCAGAGCCCCAACCGTAATATCAGTAAGTTTAACATTGAAGGAAACCCCTATTGATTAACGTTGGGAGGAATTAAGCACTCGCATTTTCCTCCAAATACAGTATTGCTGTGCTTTTCAAACCTGCCATCAACTCATCTAGTTTGTTTTTTTTTTCCACTTGGGCAACTTGTCGATTTGCATTCATTTGAGCTGGCGGTCCTCTCCTGGGCCACGCTGAATGGGATGAAAGGATGCATTATTGAGGGGAAAACGCAGGTGGAACGTTCTTAGCATAATGGAAAGCAAACACAGATGCACACATGTATAAATATGTCAGTGGATGAGTTCTGCGGCGGCCCGCATGAGCTCGGGGTGCTGATTGGTTGTGGTGCCGCTGCTGTGTGCGCTCCTTCTTCCACTCTTTTCTGAGTCCAGTGAAAAACCAGTGATGTAGGTGTGGGCAATATCGCACTCGTAGCGATACACTATGAGTCACTTTTCTTATTAAAAATAAAAAATAAAAAATAAAAAAGACAGAACCCAAACTGTCTTGTTGGTTCTGAACGATTGAAAAAAACGTCCTCTGTCTTTGTCTTGATTTAGGCTCACCGACGCTTATGTTCCCCTAAAAGCTTTTTGAGAGCCATCTAAAGCTGTGGCAATACGTTTCATATCCCCACCCTGCAGTGCACTAAGTAGATCTTATGCTGGATCTGATGGGGGCTAAAAGTGTATTTTTTCCCCTGCCTCAGTGAATCATGTGCTCGTGTTACCCTCAAAATTGTTCATCTCCGCCCACCCAACAGTTTGTGTGTGTGTGTGTGTGTGTGTGTGTGTGTGTGTGTGTGTGTGTGTGTGTGTGTGTGTGTGTGTGTGTGTGTGTGTGTCGTTATTTAACTGTGTTTTACGGCCCTTTTTATGCCCGCGCATGATTGCTCAAACTCCTCGGGTGTTTGATCAAGCCCATCAAAACATTTTTGTACAGCAAGCTGCTTCTTGGCACATTAAGGTCTATTTTCAACCCTCTTCGGGTTTTATCTTCCATCTCTGTTTTGTTTTTTTCCGCAGCCAGTCTCCTCGCCCGCGTTCTTTCTCTTCTTTATATTGCCCTTTTAATGGAATCACAGAACATTGCTTCTATCACCTTGAGACTTTTCAATCTTGTATTATTTTTCTCCTCAGCATTTTTTCGTAATGAGATTTCCGCCCATGCAGAGCAGCGGAGTACAGGAGTTATTAACAGAGCGAGTATTGTGTTGGGCGTCAGCTTCATGGAAAGACATTCCGCCGCCTGCTAATATGGCCCCCTCCCCACCAATCCCAGCTGCTGTTAGGAGGCCGGAGAGGAAGATGGGGGTGGGGGGGGGGTGCGGAGCCTCTCTTAAACACTATGTGGGATAATGAACTGCTGATGTTCATTAATGAAACTCAATTAATGGAATGGAGGCAGGGTAGGCAGATGAGTAGGACTAAAGAGATCAGAGAGGGAGGAGGACGAAGTGTATGTAGCCCCCACCCCCAACCCCAACCCCCCAATGCTCAGAGAGAGCGAGAGAGAGAGAGAGAGAGAGAGAGAGAGAGAGAGATATTAAGGGGGAGTCAGCACAGCCTCCACAAAAAGGCTTTATTTGACTTCCTTCTTTGGGACTTGCTGAGCTTATTAAAACGCTTAATAGGTTCCATTAACTTCTAACACACTGCAGTCATACTCCTACAAGGTGGGAGGGGGTGCATGGTAAGCATAGGAGGCAAAGCAAAGAGAGCTGAATTCAAACAGAGGAAGGAGGGCAATTACAATGGGATTTGGGGTATTGTACCAAAGAAAATGCACAATATTTTTGGTTTTTGTGCAGCCCATCAAAAACAACCTTGTGCTCAAAAAGAGGCTTTGTGTTCTGTTCTTGCATCTACTGCAGTATTTGTACTTTGTTACCTCCCACCTCTGGCAGCCGCACACGCCCCTGCGAACAGAGCCGAGTGCTGCCTGGTCTCCTGCTGCTGCTGCTGCTGCTGCTGCTGCTGCTGGAAGTGGTTTTGTTGATGCAGGTGGGAGGTGACCTCACAGGCCTCGCGCTCTCTGATCAAGGGGACAAAAATAATGATGGGCATTTTCACCGTTTTTAATGGCTGTTGGCTGTTGCAACCACACCTTGCTCTGCCAGTCCTTCTGGCCCTTCCTCAGACTCCAGCTCGCAGCCGCCTCAAACACGACTTAACGCAATTATCTCCGTAATAGTCATAATCTCCCTTTAGGTTCATTCACAGTCTGAATGGGTATAATCATCGGCAGCTCTATTTAGCTTTAAGGAGTCTTCTCGCTTGTTTTTAATACCTGGCTGCTTTCGATTTCTGCTAATCCCCAGTTGAGCGCGGTGCGTGCAAAGGCCCCTCCATCCATACACAGCGAAGTAATCACAGTCATTTTCTGCCACACTGAGAGGAGGGTCACTCTCTTTTTTTCAGCGCCAATTTAGAAAAGGCACATGTGCAAGCTCACGGGCTGACATTATTTTGAGCCCCATGTTAATCACAAGCAATCATGCTCTTGAAACCAACCCAAGGCAGCCTGTAATAATGGAATCTTAACTTGGGATTTAGTCATTTTGGAGATGTTTTATCACTTTGAACGGCCAGTATTTGTCAGAAGAACCGCCTTCCGCGGCTTAGGTGTCTTTCAGCCAGTGTTTTGTGTTTAGCCCTGTTTAATGGAACTCTAGTCTGTTCATGCAGCTCCTCTGGGTGAGCTGTGAATTCGCAATCAAACTCTTGTGGAGATTGTCGAAGGAAATTCTGGTCCACCTGAAGTTGAGTCAAGTCAAAACGTACGTCTTGATTCCTTCAAGTGAACCAGATGCAGAGACTACAACGCAGGGCGTCGTGGGTAAAAACAGCTATAAACAGCCTGCCTTTCATTAACCAACTGATGAGCGATGTCTCTTCTTCGTTGCTTGTCTTGTCCTGCGTGGAGCGCCACCACCAGGGCAGTATTGGTTATGTTGCTTTGACCGAGTGCAGCCGTGTGACCGCACTGCCGAACTTTGCAACCTCAGCTGAACTGAGTCTACTGAACTGTTGGGCGCGAAAGTGACTTCAATTTTGTCAGCAGGATGACGTGTGGTCGTCAAACTGACGAGCCGCTGCAGAGCGGCGCATTAACCTTTCATCAAAGTGAAGTGCAGGAGCTTGTTGTTGCTATTCATCTCAGGTGTTTGTCCTCACAAGCGGTGCGGAACCAGCCCTTCCTTCAGGTTTTGTTCTTTTGCACGCTCCATAACTTGCACCTCTTTGAAAGCAACCTTTTCAAGTTTCAACGTCTTTGTCTTTAGAGTTCAACCAGAGTGCTAATGAAGCTGGTTGGGGCGATGGGGGAGCGGTTTGTGCAGTTCTCAAAGATACAGGCAGCGGTTGCTTCAAATAACCAAAATGGAACAGAAAAAAAGAGAGAGCGGCGCCTCTCCTTTGTGCGCTCTGTGTTGGACGGATTGGAGAGGTGGTCGCACGCCCGCCGTGTTTTCACGCCCAATCGAGCTCAGCAGCAGCAGCAGCAGCAGCAGCAGCAGCAGCAGCAGCAGCAGCTGGCGGAGGAGACGAGGTCGTCACCGTGACGCCGCTCGTCTCCCTCCGCAGCTGAGGCCGCCCGTCACCGTTGCAGATGCCCCGCTGTGTTCAGCCACACGCAGGATCGCTGCCGCATGTGTGACACGTTTGCGTGCCCGACCCCGCGCTCGCACTCTCTTTTTACACCCCGTGTCCTCCGACGCCCTCTCTGACGTTGAAGATCATCGTCATCCGCTTCCTCACGAGACAAGATATTCTCTTCCTTCCACGGTGAATCATCAGATAAACACAAAAGTGTGAAGTCACCTGGGGATCCTGATACACGGATCACGGATTTTAGAAAAATGTAATAAATCAATTTTGTAATCATAAAACACGTAAAACAAATGCTTTGGAAGAAAGAATCCAGTGCTTAAATTTGCTTTGTGTCTTCAGGGAAATTAGCAGTTACATCACACGAAGCCAACAGATTTTTGTACTTGGAGTGCGCTAAAAACATCCACCCTATTGCACAATTATTTAACCTGCCAAGTGGCCCCGCGGTGCCGTCGTCAGAGTGCTAAGGAGGCGGAAAGCTTCAGGATGTGTGCTATTCTGGAACTTGGATGTTCTTTTTCTTAATGCCTCTTAGTCTTCCTGGAGAACGAAAGAAATGAAAGCGATTGTGGATGAGAGGAGCCCTTTGAAGGCGCTCTAGTCCTGCACATGCCCTTATTAATTATGAGGCTTCTATTGTCTGAAGGTTTATATGAAAAAGAGAGAATCAAAAGTGAGACGCTGCTCACGGTGTTTTGTTTTATTTCACCTGTTTTCCCTTCAGAACGGAGTCAGTCGCAGAGAAAATGCTCACAAACTGGTTCGCTTTCCTGCTTCACAAATTCCTCAAGGTCAGTATGTCAGCAAGCAAAACGACCTGCTGTTGCTTTATTATCATTCTTCTTTGTTACGTGAGTGCACGTGTATTTATCGCTGGTTTGTCTTTTCATATTTTTCTCCTCCTCCTCGCAGGACTGTGCCGGCGAGCCCCTGTTCATGCTGTACTGCGCCATCAAGCAGCAGATGGAAAAGGGGCCCATTGACGCCATCACCGGAGAGGCTCGCTACTCCCTGAGCGAGGACAAGCTCATCCGCCAGCAGATCGAGTATAAAACCCTGGTACGTCACAGGCCATGTGTCACGCAAACTAAACCACAGTAGATTGTTAGCAGAGATTTACTCACAATTGTTTTTGCTGTAATGGAGACCGAGGAATTTTATTTCTAGTCCTTTTGCGTTTTCAATTCTAAAGCCAATTACACCAACGTGTCCGGCATTTTTCTTTTTTTACGCTGAAGTAAGATGCAAGTAATGATGCCGTCCAGTCCCGCCGTCGGTGCAGGTGGGCTGCAGAGATTGGAACGTGCACAAGCAGCAGTTTCAACACACACACACACACACACACACATACACACAGTGCAGGCAGAGCGTGTGTAAAGACACACCAACACGGCCAGCGTGTGACGCGACAGCGCTCCGACTGCTCCGGCTGGGAATTTGGCTCATTACGCGCTAATACCCCAGCAGAGCTGGAAATTGGTGCCCCGCCGAAGGTGTGAAATTAGATTTTGGGTTGCCAGCGCGGGCGGAAATGGTTTTTCTCCGAGCTCCTGCCACGCTCTGAGGAGAATATCATCAGGACGGAGCCCGGAGGCTGGACCGGGGAGTCCAGCCGGTAACGGGACGCCACCCGCCACTTTTTTTCTCCCCCTCCCTCCTTCTTAATTGTGTCTTATTTTCTCACCCCGTTGTCTACAACTCAGATCCTGAACTGCGTGAACCCGGACAATGAAAACAGCCCGGAGATTCCGGTGAAGGTGCTGAACTGCGACACCATCACCCAAGTCAAGGAGAAGATCCTGGACGCCGTTTACAAGAACATGCCCTACTCGCAGAGGCCTCGCGCCGTCGACATGGATCTCGGTAATGGCAGCAAAGGCGCCGCATACGAGCACAAACCAGGGGAGGCAAAAGTCTTCTTTTATGTACTTTTATTAAAAGTACTGATACTCGTGCAAAAAAGAGGTCTTGCATGAGTATCTGGATCATTTTTTACCAGCTTTGCTTCTCTACTGCAGCACAACCAGACTGTAATCAGTATTATTTATGACCAGTCAGCCATGATTGGATATTACTATTAACAACAGTAACCAATGTTATTTTCTACATTTTTATTTTTCTCTGTACTGAAAACCAACTGAACAGTGACCCCAAAGCCGAGGTCCTCTATAATGATCTCCCTCAAAAATGTATATTTAACTACACAACAGCATAGCTTAAATTGCTCCATTTCAAGATAGAACTGTAATAATAAATAACTTCATTTCTTTGAACAGAATTTGTATGTTTTAAAGGCTTTTAAACACAAAAGTAACAAGCATATTTTTTTCAATGTAAGGAGTAGAAAGTTCAAATAATTGTGTACAAATGTAGGGAGTAACAGTAAAAAGTCGTCAGAAAAAAAGAAACTGAAGTAATGCACAGATACCTGAAAAATCTACACTGTGTTACTTCCCACCTCTGGCACACAATGCATCTGGCAGGTGCAAAGTCCTTTACACCCAGCAGAGACGATCAGCGAGAGAAATACCAGGCCGCACATGCAGATTATCAGTGCATTAGCGTGATAGAAGCCGCACTGCAGCAAGCCGGCGTTGCTGCTGCCCGACTGCCTGTCCACCTGACTGATGGACCTGAGCAGCGGAGGATCCTGCAGCTCCGCCTTCTTCTCCTGAGTGCTGGCGGCACCAGGAAGACGGAGTAGCTTGAGACAGTGAGCCAGCCAGTGGAAGAGCTTCCAGTGGAGCCCGCCAGCCAATGGAATCGCTCCTGCAGCGTCCGTCGCTCCCAGCTCTCCCAGTTGCTCCAAATGCCCCTCCCCGCCCTGAAAAGACAATAGTTTGAGTTCGAATGAAAGTTAGAAGCTGGCGCTCCAGATGGGATGCCCCCTGAACCTTCTTGCCTCATATATCCAACAGCGAAAGGGCCACATTCAAACAGATTTCAGACTTTTTCTTATTTTTACTTTAGCCACCTAGCTTATAGCTCAAGGCTCCTACTGGCACAAGGAGTTGCAGGTTGCAATCCAAAACGTTTAACACTTGCAGAAGCAGGAAAAAACAAAACAGAACCATGTTATCCGCTGAGACATTGTTCTTATTCAATGTGAAAGTGCCGTCCGGTTCTGATAAAACTGCCTCAACTTGCAGCTCCTGCCTTCCTGCTTAGCACCACCGGGGGCCTGCAGTCACTTATTTCTTCATCTCCTCCTCGGCTGTTCAAGGGCTGCAGTTGCTTCCTGGGGTTGTCGCAACAAAAAAAAAGAATGTTTTTTTTTGTTTGTTTTTTCTTTCTTTCTTTCCCTCGCAGCGCAGGCCAGGCGATGATGTCATCCAGTCGCCTGGCAAAGACACAGAGTATTGAAACTAAGTCACCAGAGTAGGAAATCAATGATCAGGCCCAGCACGAGAGCCACACTGGCTGTCCACCACTCCGTCGACACCCTTATTATCATTTCATTACCCCGCAGTGAGCCGTCAGCCCCCCCGTCCCCCTCCTCACTGACTGTGGCAGCCACCACCTTTTTTTCTTTTAAAAGGAGGTGATTTTGTCATCGATAGTATTTTTTCCTCCTGGTGCTCTTATCTCCTCCCTGACCCTGACGGGCCCACTGCTGCTTATGCTAATGGCGCTCCATTTCAGAGATACAAGCACCAATTACAGCGCGTCGCCTTCCCCCTCGTATACATCTCGAAATTGTTCGTGTGCAGTGTTTAATTAAGACGTGCGTCACTCCGGCTCTGAGAGAGGAGCGGCCGCTGATGCTCATTGAGTGGTCGTGCAGGTTGGCGCTCGACTGGCGGCAAAAGCAAACGAGGCGTTTTGAGAGTTTGCTGTTGTGTCACCAGCTCGTCAATGTTTTACTAGCTGGCTCCTCCATTTGCTTGCAGGGGAAATGGCTTATGAAGGCACTGCTTGAGGCATGCAACACCAAAGTATTATTTTTTTCATTTTTTTGTTTCGCAATTTAAGCTGATCTTGTCTCTCTTCAGAGCAGATTACGGACAAACGCGGCAACCGGAATCAGATAAAATATAATTTGAGGCACAGAGTTTGCATAGCAGATGTGTATAATTCAGCGCACGTGTCTCCGTTCTCAGAGTGGCGCCAGGGACGAATGGCTCGTGTGGTGTTGCAGGATGAAGACATCACCACCAAGATAGAAAACGACTGGAAGCGGCTGAACACACTGCTGCACTACCAGGTAAATATGGAGCTCACGCTTTTGTCCAAGGTTCCAGCACTGCTCCCTCTCAAACGTGTCCTTTTATGTATTTATTTATTTATTTATTTATTTATTTATTGAATCAATCTATGCTTCATTTCCGTAACGTGTGATGTGGCTTTTGTAATGGAAATTGCACCCCACACCTTGAACAAACTTTGATGCTACGTGCTCCTGACTTTTAGGCAGCCAATTTTCAGCTCCTCCTCATTTGCATGTCCTTGCTGGATGTAATCCAAGTGACAGAACAGAGGACAATTACAGTGCAGGTGGCAGGAAAGATGAACTCTCAGTATCTCAGCCAGAGACGGGAAGCTGCTCCAGTCAGGTGGACGCCCTTCCATTTTTTTCTCCTCTCCTTTGCTGTCTGCCGGGTTGACTTTTGCAATTAGTGCTAAAGAGGAGATAAAGTTTGGAAAAGAGGAAGTATTAAGTTTTGTAAAAATTAAAAAAGAAAGAAAGAAAGAAAGAAAGAAAGAAAGCTACTGTTTGGATACCCAAACATGTCAACAAAAACAAAATCTTCAATGTGTCATTGTGAACTGTTGCTTTAGTCTGACTTCCACTGTTATTTTTTTTTTAAAGAAAAACTGGACATGGCTCAAATAACTCATGTTTGCTTTGAAGTTGCAAAAATAATCTATATCAAGTTCAACACCAACAAATGGTGAATCAGATTTTACATGCGAGCTGCATGACACAGAAGATGCCAACATTAAAAAAAAACAACAATATTTTCAATCAATTGTTGCAATTTAAAAGTTAAATATGGGTCTTAAAACTATGAACATACAAATAAAGCTACAGTATCTTCTGTGGCCGTCCACTGCCAAGCAATGTTACGTGAGTTGCACATTAAGAGGTTTTTTTTTCAACCATCTCCGGTATGATGGCACCTTTTACCTTCATCTTCATCCTTTTCTCTTCTCTCCCTGTTTTGCGGCACATTTTCACTCTTGTTCTCATCCCAGGACAAACGGCGCCAGCCGGACGTTTCCGTGCCTCTTTCCTTCATCTCGCCCTCTTTCATTGGCTGTCACGGCCCGAGCACCAAGTGTCTGGCTGCGGCCGCGGCTCCTCTGGTTCTTAATGAAGCGTCGCAATATGTTTGCTACGACACCTTAATTGGCCCCCGTGTTGGGTTTTTGTAATTCCTTGCACCACGGCCAGTCTGCCATCATTAGTCAAGGGAGACGTTATTGGGCGCGCCGCCACCGTGCGTGCGGCCGCTTCGCTCACTCACTCGCTCGCTCGCTCAAGTGCCGCTATTGATCGTTGGGACCCGAGAGACTCGTGCACGCCGTGTAACAGAGCGGCGTGCGCCAGTCTGCGAGTTGAGAGGAGGGAGAGAATAAAGGGGGGGTGCGGGAAGGCGAAGGACAGTTGTGGAAAGAGGAGATGAAAGCGGGGCGCGGGCGTGAAGCGTCGTTAGCGTTGTGATTCGCTGGCTGGCAGTCGCCCCCCGCGTGGGAGCCTGCGTGTGTTTGCCTCACACGCCGTGGCATGCCATGGCATTGGCAGCGCCAACAGCACATCTGGCTGCCTATCACAACAAGGGAGCGCAGCTCATTAGGCCCCAGAGTGAAGGAAGTAGCTTGAAGGGAGGAGGGGAATAAAGGAGGAAAGACGCGGAAAAGGGGGATTTGAAATATGCTGCGTGAGACAAAAGCATCACCTTGAGTCTTTGCTAATTCTCCCAGAGCAGAGCAGAGGCCCGGGCACCAGACAGAGGCATTAAAATTCATGGGGCTCACAGAATCCCCAGAAAACCCCACTGGCTATTTACCCTGCCACATGGGAAATAATGGTTTACATAACCTGGATGTGGAAAAACACACCTTCCCAGTTCCCTCGCTGCACCTAAATTTGAAGCATAAACGTGCGAAAGTTCAGAATCCTTAATCTTGACTCAGGGGACTGAGATATCATTCTCCAACCTCGGAGCTCACAGTCCTTTACTTTATTTTGTGCATTTTCCCCCCATATTTTAAAAGTTAAAGACGCTGTCAAAAAAATCTGTTGCGTGAAGTGACTGGCAAACTCAAGGACTGCACTCAGATGTTGCTTTAACATCAAGGGGGGGGGGGATGAAAGATGTATGATTTCGTGTTCAGTTCATTGTACATTTGAACTCGGCGGCTTCGTAACTCAGCACATTTTTTGTTTAGTTGTGATACTGAACTGGTTTCTGGTCTCTTATTTCTTTGAGTCGCTTTGACGAGAAGCCTCCGACTCCTTCCTGCCGGACAGAACCAAGACAAAAACAATTCTGCGCATGACCCTGCAGAATTTAGAGGCAGGCAGTCACATGCTGTGTTTACTCCTGCATCTGCAGATCCCCATTTTGATTTTATTTTTTTTGAAAGCTGCTTTTTTTCTTGAGGGCCTTTTTTTTTTTTTTAAGCCTCCTGATTTTGATTAGATTCTACAAATTTGTGTTTATTCCCACTGCATTACTCACAGTGCACGTTTCCCTCAGCTTCCATTTGCAATATAGAAAATGTTTTTCTTCCTCAGATTTTATTCATTCTGCCTTCTATTTATCCTCAACGTGTTTCTTTTCCTCACCTTCAGTCTTAACGTTTTGAAGTTTTAAATGCCGTCCTGACGTGTTCATTCATTCTTAAGCTACAAAATCCATTCATACAGCTGCATGGCAGAGGGGCATGATACTGAAAAAGTCTTAGGTTGCAACGCTCCAGGGGAAAAGCGTACATGTGCAGTGGGGAAGTCGGGGCGGGGGGTGCGGGTGTTGGGGTGTTTCCAGCCTGCTGGCCAGAGTTGACAGCCACGATAAGCATCGTGATCCAAGGGCATGCGTCCAGGAGAGATGGGCCAGACAGGCCAGGACCAGGGCCGCGGTCTGTGTGGGGCCGGCTGAGAGGAGGAAGATAGCGGCTGACCACACTCACACACTCTGCTGCCTCGTCGGCTCTGCACCAGCTAATGGAAGGCGGCCTTATCACGGACTGGGCCCACAGCCCTTATCACACCTGCCCACTATCGGCCCCACACTGGATTATCCCTGAAGGGCGAATCTGCACGCCTTCAATCATTTACTCTATCGCAAGGGCCCATCTCTGCTTTAGCCTCTCTGTCAGCCATGGAAAGCGGAAGAGAAAAAGAGAGGGAGATGGAGGGGGGGGGGTGGGGAGGGGCCACAGAGGCTATTTCATGCTCCCCGGAAGAAAATGTATCACAGCGATGAGGGTGGAAAGTTTCACCCGAGTCCAGCGTCGCCGCATTAGATCCGGCCGGCCGGCGAGAGAACAGCGTGGGATGGAGAGGCCGTTAGACATCAGGTTTGGGGGAGAGCAGGTATGAGAGAAGGGGGGGGGTCGGAGAAGAGGAGGGCTGTGGATAAGTGGTAGGTTTGAGAGAAGACAAACAAGTCATTTTCCGCCGAGAGGCCCGCAAAACAACGCCGGCGCTGCGTTCAAGTGCTCCTGCTCCGTGACCAGTGAACACAGCAGCAGAGATTAGCTTGTAAAGAGGTGGTGGTGGCGGTGGTGGTGGTGGTGGTGGTGGTGGAGGAGGAGTGGGGGGTTGGATGAGGGAAAATGTCCAGCCCACCACCACTGTCAGGGACGCTAAAAGCATCATTCATGCTGAAGCCGGTAATAGAAGGAGTTACTTCCCAGCTTTTCCACGTACTGTAATTTCTTTGAGGTCTATCTTTTGGAGCTTGGCATTTGCCTTTTCTTTTTAATTCCTTGACTGGAGGCTCATCACTTTAGAGGCAGAAATCCCTCCTCGGGGTGGCCTGCAAATGCCAGCCAACAAGCTGTTTGTTCTTCTGGCTCTCAGAAGAAGAGAAAAAGGCCACAACTTTTGTTTTTCCTCCTTTTTTCTCTGTCCGTGTTTGCAACATCAGCTGTGGCCTACACGTCACCGTGTGAACAATTCCACCGGGGTTGAAGGCTGCGTTGAGAAGCTTCTTAAAAATAGACTTTTGAAACCGTTCTTTTTCACGTCCCCGCCATCGTTTTGTCTGCGTTTATCTGACGTGACTTGAGCTTCGTCGCTCGCGGCCCCGGAGCCCTTCGTGAATGTGAAGTGTAGAAAGTGGGTGGGGTGGGGGTGGGGGTGGGGGGCTCGATATCTCTTAGCGAGCCCCCCCTCTTCATCTTCATCTTCCTCTTTGATGTCAACTGTGCGCCGCTCTAATGCTATTATTACACCTTTTCTTGAGGGGAGTGAAGTGCACACCAGATGAGTTATTCGCCATTCTATTTTCTCTCTCGTTCCTCCGTCTTGCCTTTATTTCTCACTCTTAACCCCCCTCACACACACTCACACACACACACACACACACACACACACATTTGCTCGCTTCTCAGCCATCTCGTCCCCGGTTGCAAAGCTTTGCGGCGTGTCTCTGCTGCTTGTGAAGGAGGAAGATGACAGCGACAGTAGTGATGAGTGCAGCCATCACGCCGACAGAAGAGAGAACAGCAGGCGGCGCAGATACGACGCGCTAGCAGGGTCGGGTGGCAGAGGTGGCAAAAGTATTCACATTCTGTACTCAAGTAAAAGTACGGATACTTTTACTCGAGTACCAGAGTATTTTTTTTTTTTTATTGTACTTGTGTTTAAAAAAACACTCTCTCACCTCCCACAGCTTCGCTACTCAAGTAAAAGTGAGAAAGCAGGTTGTGAAATGTCCCCTCGTTGAGTCGAGGTTTTTTTCTGGGTGGGAAAAAGTGTGTTTTTGTTTTTTGTTTTTTTGTTTTTTTAAATGCATCGTGTTAATTTGTGTGTCCTCAGGTGTCGGACCGCTGCGTGGTGGCGCTGGTGCCCAAACAGACCTCGTCCTACAACATCCCCACCTCAGCCAGCATCTCCCGCACCTCCATCAGCAGATACGGTGAGTCCGTCCAGCACAGCGCTGTGTGTGTGTGTGTGTGTGTGTGTGTTTGGCATCGCCTGCACAGTTCAAACAATACGTATATCGGGGAAATGTGGATGCGCTTGCTGGCTCACTCGGCAGTTAATTTCATGCAAATGTAATCATGTTGTCTCTCAGGCATATCAAAATGTTTCGCTGTTTCCGATATGAACAAAGCCAACTCCTCTCTCCTCAAAGCAACGGCCAGCTCTGCTTGCTTGGAGCTGCCAACAGCCTTTTTTCCCCTCTTCCTCTCTCTCTCTCTGTCTCTCTCTCTCTCTCTCTCTCTCTCTCTCTCTCTCTCTCTCTCTCTCTCTCTCTCTCTCTCTCTCTCTCTCTCTCTCTCTCTCTCTCTCTCTCTCTCTCTCTCTCTCTCTCTCTCTCTCTCTCTCTCTCTCTCTCTCTCTCTCTCTCTCTCTCTCTCTCTCTCTCTCTCTCTCTCTCTCTCTCTCTCTCTCTCTCTCTCTCTCTCTCTCTCTCTCTCTCTCTCTCTCTCTCCTCTCTCTCTCAAACTGCACGTGCCGTAGTTTGTTTTATTTTACTCTTGTGGTCCAACCTCCCTTGGCTGGCGTAGCAATGGAAACAAAGGGAGAAGGAGAAGAATGGGATCATCATGTATCATCGGGACGCGGCTCCCCAGTTAGGGAAAAGACGCGCACTTGCTGGGGAAGCGGTGATGGGCTTGTAGTCTGTGACAGTGCGTGCCAAACGTGGTCTTGTGCCAGAAACAACCTTTAGCGGCTGCTAATGATTCTGCGCGAGAATGATCCTGTAGCGCAAACAGCGGAAGATAAGTGAGCGCGGCCAATTATCCAGGTAGGAAGCGAGTGGCGAGCGGCACCTTAGAAAGGCCCAGCAACGGCTCCATCACTCGGAGCAGCTTCGAGGCTAATTAACAGAGACACCCGTGTAGAAGTTCACCGCTAGCGTATGTAATTGTGAACTAATGCCGGTTGACATTTACAAACCCGACGGGCGAGGATTTACAGTAATTCCTTCAACGGCAGTCACGTTCTTCTGAAGAGGTGATGGAGGACCGACGGAATGACGACACCGGAGGGACTCGGCTGCGTTGTTGCTTTCATGTTGCGCCTTCGTATTAAACTTCAGGGGCTTCTCCACCACGACGCTCCCTGTGGACCGTCGCTCCGAGTCGTTTGTTGTGAAGATGACGACGTGCTGAGCGCGATGCTCCGTTTCCCCTCCGTGTCTTGGTCTGTGCGCTCTGGCGCCGGTTCCTCGGCCGAGGCCGTGCACCGCCGAGCGAGTGGACGCTCCGCTGGTACGGCCCTCGTTACTCATCCATCATGGGCTGGCACAGCGGGCGCAGCTGCACCTTGACACCAGCTGATGGATTCATTTCCATTTAATAGTCAACACTTAGCATCTGGACTCAATTTCTCCATGTAGACCTCTCCCGCTTGGCCTCGCAGCCCTAAAAACCAACCGGAACAGCACACTAGCCTACTTTCTGGTTGACTGCTCCTCCCGACCCCTCCTCCCTCCCAGCCCGCCCACCCCCCTGCCCCCAGGCTCCCCAACCCCCTGCGCTTGAGGCGAAGGAAGATGGCCTGAAAATGGACCAAAACTATTTGTGAAAACCTGTAAGAAAGCCGCCTGCAACTGGATTAAGACGGACATTGGGATCTCAATCCGCCTTGCAGACAGACACACATATAGACATAGCTATAGATATAGACATAGATATATAGATATAGATATAGATATAGCTTTTGGGAGGAGGCGGTGGGTTTTAATTGACTGCAGGACTTTAGTTATCAAATGTTGTTTTTTATCTTTATTTAATTTTACATTTAATTTTTTTGATATTATGTCTGAAAGGTATAAATAAACTCTGATATTGATACAGATATAGATATATATTTATACATATATTCATCTCCTCCTGCTGAGGGTCCGGCCCCCAGTGGCCACCCCAGATGTGCAGGTGGCTCTTGTTTGAAAGGTGTGTGTGGCTGTATTGGCAACAAAAAAAAAAGTCTTTGTTGTTCACCTCGGCCTTTGAAGGCTGGTCAGAGAGATCCTCATTGAGACCCTCAGATCCCGAATCTCCAGAGACCCGTCTGCCGGCAGGAGGTGTCGGCTAATTAGAGGAGCTGAAGGCAGCCTCACTGAGACCTTGTGTAGATGAAGCAGGCAGGGGAGCTGCTGCACGCTGGACGTATGGATGAAGGAGGTGCTTAACAAACTAGGCAGAGGTTTTTTCTGTCTTGTTTTTTTTTTTTAATTTGTTGATCACAGTGTGACTGGAGTCTTTTCAACGTGGTTTAGATACAGTTTAGTGCATGAGAGCCAATTACAAGCAGTTTGAAAGGACACCATGCAAAGGCAGGCATTCATGTTTTTCAGAGTTTATCGAAGCAAATCAGTCCTGCTTCAGTAGAGATGGAGGAAGATGATCACAGGTATGTAATGTTGAGAATGTACTGCATTACTAAAAACTGGTTTCAAAGGCCCCGGTGGTTGTGGACAGTTCCAGTTTCAGCATGGCCACTAGCGCTCGATTCCGACATCAACTCCACTTCCCTTTTCATTACACACTGTGAAATTACCCACCGCTGCAATTTCCTTTACGGCGTGGCTGAGAGCAGGCGGCAAAGCGCAGCAGATCAAGCCTTGTAATGAGCGGAGATGGCGATGAGTGGCCTGGCCCGGTGGTGTGAGCGTGTGCCTTATTTACGCTGTGCCGCCGCCGCCGCCACTCCGATAAGCTTCATTCATAGTCATTTAACCTTATCTGTGTTTCTGCTTCTCTGTTCCTTTTCTTGGGCCGGACAGACTCTTCGTTCCGCTACACCGGCAGTCCTGACAGCTTACGTTCTCGCGCCCCTATGATCACCCCCGATCTGGAGAGCGGCGTGAAAGTGTGGCACCTCGTGAAAAACCACGAACACGGGGATCAGAAGGAGGGCGACCGCGGCAGCAAGATGGTTTCGGAGATCTACCTGACCAGGCTGCTGGCCACAAAGGTCAGTAAATTCCTCCCCGTGTCTGTGACCGAGCCTGATCAGCAGCTGCAGCAGCTCACTCATATTGGCAACATTCAGTACAAATATTTTTGCAGTCAGTCTTGGGATTCTTCAACTGATCAGATTTCCTTTAAGGTGTAGTGAAAGTAGAAAGCATTTGCTGAAAGCTGCAGTTCATGGCTCTAGAAAAGACAAATCTAGAAAAGATAAAATTTTCACTCTTGCACCAACAGGAGGCCTCACTCTGGCTCTTGGCTAAACCAGTTTCAAAAGTGTGATTGGTCGGCTCGAATGTGATAGTTAAAGGCATACATAGATGCCAATCACATTTCAAGTTCATCAAAACTTTTTTGTCTTCATCAAAAATGAAAGAAATGAAAACGTCTTTTCCTTGTGTTAAAATATTAGGTAGCTCCAACCAAAGTTCGCCTATTCCAGTCTGGTGCTGCCACGTGTACGCGTATTGCTAACTTCAGTTTCCGCTCTCCTCTCAGGGAACGTTACAAAAATTTGTTGACGACCTCTTTGAGACGCTGTTCAGCACGGTCCACCGAGGCAGCACCCTGCCACTCGCCATCAAGTACATGTTCGACTTCCTGGATGAGCAGGCGGACAAACACGGCATTCATGACACGGACGTCCGTCACACGTGGAAGAGCAACTGGTGAGCAACTTGAAGTGAGAGCTGCAGCCGTGGCGGCAGCAGCTCCGGGAAGCTCATCGCTGGAGAATTTGCTGTGAGATTCGCTTTGCTGATGGAAAGAGTCCAACGCGTTGTCTTTGTGTCCTCCTCCCCCAGCCTGCCGCTGCGGTTCTGGGTGAACGTGATCAAGAACCCGCAGTTTGTGTTCGACATCCACAAGAGCAGCATCACGGACGCCTGCCTGTCTGTGGTGGCTCAGACCTTCATGGATTCCTGCTCCACCTCAGAGCACCGCCTGGGCAAAGACTCCCCGTCCAATAAGCTGCTCTACGCTAAAGACATCCCCAATTACAAGAGTTGGGTGGAGAGGTAGGAGTGGATACGCTCGCTGTGCACATCACTCTGATCCCCTCCGTCACAGCGATTCTATGTCCTTTTCTAATGAAGAACACGGATCTCTGGGAAAAAGATTCCTAATTCTCTTTCTTCTCCTCCGTATTTCTCAAACTCACTTCATTAAAGCCTTTGTGGAGTTATAAGTAGTGACACTACTGCTTCCAAACTATCTGTGAGACCGTGCATGTAATGGCTCATGTTGCCCCGTGGCTGCATCCCCAGGTACTACGCCGACATCAACCGGCTGCCGGCTATCAGCGACCAGGACATGAATGCCTATTTGGCGGAACAGGCGAGGCTCCACTACACAGACTTCAACATGCTGAGCGCCCTCAACGAGATCTACTCTTACGTCAGCAAGTACAGTGAGGAGGTAAGTGATGTGTGCGTGTGTGCGTGCATGTGCTCCACCAGGCGGGTCACATGAGGACCTGCGCGTTCTTTAAGTGCTACTATAGCATTCTGCAAGTGTGTTTTGGAGGTGATCTTTGAGGAGAGTTTCTGGGTCAACAGACACCAATAACTAAGACTGCATAGACTCTGTCCTCTGTTTGAGCTTCTGTGCAAAAGAAGTCCTTGGCACCGATAGTGCAAGAGGGTTTCAACCCCCTCGGTGTGAGGGAAAGACGGACATTTACCACTTCATCAGAATCCATCCTGTCAATTTATACAAAGTGCGCACAGAAGCAGTGAAACACCTTCATAGCTTTATTTCTTATCTGAATAGCGTACCTGCCTCCAGTTGTAATACCTGTTGTAATATAGCAGTCGACTGCTTTTAAAGGTCCTAGATTATGACAATTTTTAATTTTCCAATGCAGATTCCTGCAAAGCAGCCTCACCCAAATAATTATCAATAAAAAAAAAGACCTTACATTTAGCCCTTTGTTTGCCACCTCCTGCAAAAATGTTTGAATACATATATGTATACATATATGTATGTATATATACCGGTACTGTATGATGTACACATATGATGGTTATTGTGTGTTTCTGGGAGTCCACTGATGTCATCATTAGAAATCATTGGCCTCGGGTCAAAAGGCGATTGCTTTGCACTCAACTGTGCCTAACAGTTTTATTTTCTCAGATCAGTGATTTGTAATAAATGCTGCTGAACTTCATTCTGAGCCCCACAGATTTAACCTGCAGGGCAGTGGCAGGCGCTGATTGCATAACGAGACGACGCCTCAGTAGATCAGCTGCTAATTACGGCCAGATATGAAGTGCAAATTGAACAAAAGACCTGCCATAAATATGCCATAATGTACATATATGTGTGTGTGTGTCGGACCCTGGTGTTCCCAAACGCTTCATAAGTGGTAAAGGTCAGTGAGGTCATCACTAGCCGAGTCCTCGGTCGACTCCGCCTGATTCCCAGAGGTCTAGTGAGACTTGATCTGAAACAAGGCGGCTCCGTCTGATCTGCAGATGGAAGCGAATGTCTGCCGGCTCTCGGCTGCGCTGCGCTGTCCTTTTGTCGGTGCCGCACTAGACCGGTTCATGTGGTGGAGCTCTCCATGGATGGAGGGAGGATGGAGGGAGGATGGAGAGAGGATGGATAGAGGGGGAGGGGAGGGCACATTTCTTGTATGAAGACATTGGGCCTCTAATGTCAACTCTTCCTCAGGGAAGCGTTAGTCTGACCTTTATGTTCGACCACAATCTCTCTCTCTCTCTCTCTCTCTCTCTCTCTCTCTCTCTCTCTCTCTCTCTCTCTCTCTCTCTCTCTCTCTCTCTCTCTCTCTCTCTCTCTCTCTCTCTCTCTCTCTCTCTCTCTCTCTCTCTCTCTCTCTCTCTCTCGCCCCCTCGGCTGCCCTCCCCCCTGCCTCCTGTACGTCCCTTCATTTTCGCCCATTATCGAGTCCGCTTCTCTGATGCTCACCGCGCAAATCTCCCATGTTTACTTTTGCTGCCTTTTGCCTTTTGTATTCCATTTGATGCACGCGTGCACACGTATGCATGCAAAATGCTCTACTGTGGGTTTATGTGCACGCTGCATTCCAAGTGCACTGAGCGTCTGCCCTCTCTCGGCACGTGAAAAGATCACGTGGTGCCTTCCTCCTCCATTCCGCACACAAAAGAGCTGTGTGCAACTGCAGACCACTTAAATGGATTTGGGAGAATGTAGTGGGAGCAGCACCTGCATACAGTGCTGCAGATTAATAATAGATTGCTATCAGGCCCGATGAAGAGGAGGAGGAGGTAGAAGGAAGACGAGGAGGAGGAGGAGGAGGAGGCGGCACACAGGCTGTAGCTGCCAGTCTTTAAGAGCACTTTAGCTGATGAGTGGAAGCTGGTTGGTGGGCAGGCGGCTCCTGTGTTCTGTAACAGGCTGGGAAGCCAACAAGCAAGATTTTGCTGTGTTATTCAAATAGCTTTTTTCTTTAAAAAAAAAAATTTTTTTTTAAATCTTTCCTTTTTAAGTATGAAGCTCTACAAATTGAACTTGAACAATAAAGGGGAACCCAAAATGGTATTGTCCTCAAATTCACAGTGGCAATGAAAAGTGCATATAAAACAGTTTTAATACGAGTCTCAGAGCAATTTGTTGGATGATTTGAAAAATGCAGAAAGGCAATCAATAACCTTTACAAATGTACAGGAGGGGGCATTTAACAGAGATCTATCACTGATTCTCCAGGAGACCCAGCAGTTTCATTACGTACTTTGATATGCCATGTATTACCCATCAACCCTATTTTTCATTGCAGCTTTTTACACAAACTAGATCATTGTGGTTGAGAAGCCTTTGCTGCATCGTAGTTTCTACAGCTGGCAAAAAAAAAAAAATGCTTGATTGTATTTTTTCAGAAAAATAGACTCAAATAACAGACAAGCAACAACTAGCAGTCAAATGTACGATTGACGATTGAGGTCATTTGATTGACAGTCTGGTGAAGCAGACATGTTCTAGTGGCGCGTAGCCACTTGACCAGCGTGAGCAATCTGACAGTTGCAAATGTTGAGTCGTATTTTGAAAGAAAAGGCTCCAGAGAACCGAAGCCAAAATGATGAAAACCTGTCCCACGCCGAGATATTCTGATTTAGAAATGCTTTTTTCTCCCATATATTAAAGGCCGTCTCCATGCGTGTCGGTGTCACTGTGACACAGATCAGTCGTGACAAGGCAGACGCCAGATGAGAGAGGGGGGGGTTGGTTGGCTGTCTGAATTCCTTTTGAACCTGACGTGACAAATGCCAAATTTACAAGAAATGGCTTCAGAAGATAAAAAAAAAAAGTGGGAGGGGGGCGGGAGGGGGCTAATAGACAAACACCTTTCGGTGTCGTCACGGACAAAGGCAGTGATGTAATCCCTCCTCCCTTTGTCTCTGAGGGCGACAGCCGCCGAGAAGCCGAGCTGCTCTTTGAAGAGCAGCGTCGCGGCGGTGCTCTCGCTCGCACACCCAGCGTCTGGCTCGTGCTTTAACTATTTTTTTCTTCTCCTCCTCCTCCTCCTCCTTCTCCACCTCCTCTTTTCTTTCCTTCACAGATCACCGCAGCCCTGGAGCAGGATGAGCAGGCGCGGAAGCAGCGGTTGGCCTACAAGGTGGAGCAGCTCATCTCTGCCATGTCCTTCGAGAGCTGAGAGCCAAAAACTCAGAGAGACGGAGGCTGAAGCTCGGAAAAAAGAGGGGGGGAGGGGGGGGGGTGGTTGGGGGGTCCCGGCGTTCACTTACCTCTCAGCGTGGGGAGCCGGAACCACGAACGCAGACCTGTTTATCCACGCGCCAACAACAGACGCTCGGGCTGGTTAGTTTGCAACAATGGCTCGCCACATCCTTCCATGATGGCAAAAACCAGCTGGACGAGCGAGAAGCTCCGCAGCCGCGAGCTCGCAAACACACACGCCGGCCGGACAGAGTGAAGGGACATCGGCAGAGGAGGCAACAGACTGTGAACAGTGAATTTATTTATTTTTTCTCGTCATCGGAAAGTTATTTTCTCCGGATGGAAGATGTGTGTGTGCGTGCGTGTGCGTGCATGAGTCTGTGTGTGGACATGTGGTGAGGACGACACACAACAGGACCATAAAGGACAGACAAACGGAGGAAATGGAGGAACTTGTGAAACGCAGTCAGAAACAGTCGACTGGTTGTGAAAAGGAGATTAACGGTTTTGAAAAATGAGGAGAAAAAAAAGAGAGCAGAGTTAACGTCACGACGGACAAGTTCGCAATCAGACTGGTCAAATTTTATTTTTGTACCTGTGAATATTATCAGTTGCAGTTGGACACACACACACACACACACACACACACACACACACAGGAACTGACGAGTGGTCAAGAAGGAAAAGAAGAAGGGAGGCCGCTGTCACTCATCCCACCCCGGGACGGTCACATGACACGGACGCAGCTGCTCGTGGGCCAATCAGCCGTGTACAGGAAAGCTTTGCGCTCATCATCGCCACCGTCAGTGGAAGTCGTGGAGCTCACGGCTCAGCCAGCATGCTTGCACCTAAAGACTGAGGACGACGGCGACCGAGTCTGCAGCGTGTTGAGAGGACGGCGTCACGTCGATGACCCAGGCTGGGTTTTGGTTTTTGGTTTTTTCGCTTTTCAGCAGTTAGCTCATCAGTGTTTGCACCGGTTGATATTTGCCAATCAGTGTATGTGAATGTAAAAACATTGGTTTTGTTTGCTTTTGTTTGTTCTTTTGCGTTTACGTCTGGGGATTTTTTTTTTTTTTTTTAAAGGGGCCTCAGTTGAACTGAAGCTCCGTGGGCTTGTCTAACCCTCCCACCGCCCCCACCCATCCCCCGCCCCGACCACCATCTCATCTGACTGCTTCCCAAATCATGACCCCCCTGACCCCCCCCACCCCGACACCGTTGTGGCTGCCCCTGATGACACGAGCGTCGGCGCTCGGTCGTGTTTTTCCCCAAATCAGCTTCACGTCTTGTTTGCGTTGCGCGCTGTCACTCATTCAAAGCGCCACAAGGGTCCATATTCAATTTTATCAAGTGCCAACAAGTCGCACCAGCTCCAGCGGACCAGATCTCACCCGGCAGCCACTCCACGCCCTCCTCCACCCACCCCTGTCCTCTCACAGTCGATGGGAAGCCGAGCTGCGTGGCTCCACTACCACTGCTACCGAGTGCCAAAAGATTCTCTCATTTCAAATTGTTCATTTGTTGCTAACGTGTCCGATATCGGTTTATGCTTTACGAGGAAGGCAAGTTGTTTTTTTTTTTTTTTTGTTGGAACGGTGAGCCGATCGAGGTTGAAGTAGGTCGGGTGCTCAAGGTTGAGCCGCAAAAAGGTACGAAAACACGGGCAGGAGAAAGAGAGCATCCAGAAGGAGGCAGCGACGTGACAAAAAGGATGAACAACAAAAATGCAACGAGTGCGTTTGGTGCTCCGTGGATGCGTCTTGAGCCAAAATGCCGCGAGCTCAGTGCCACCGCCCGTCCCTGCAGCTGGACCACAGCAAAACTGTAGATTCGACCCCTCGGCCAGGCCATTCCGGTTTTTTCCTCTGAGATTACGTGTTTGCTTGTTGTTTACATCAAGTACTTGAAAAAAAAAAAAGTGTTGTATTAAAAGCTTTGCGCGGTATCCTGCAAACTGTTGTGCGCCAAAAGCATGACCAAGACCAGTGGTGGGTGAAAGGTGCTTCTTTTCTCTGTGGCCTTAGATACCCACCTGCTTAGTGATCCTCATCATCATACTAGTCCTTCTCTCGGGCACACTCCTTTCCTTCAGAGGGCACGTCGTCGCTTTTTTTTTTTGTGTGTGTGTGTGTGTGTGTGTTGTTTTTTTCTCTTTTTTTTCTTGCTGTTGATACCTGGCCTGAGCGCTCTGCCCAGAACTGTCTTAGCGAGATAAAGCCGAGGGAAAGGTGAAGAGGGTTCAGCTTGGCTCGGGCGGCGTGGCAGACACGGCCTCGCTCAGCAGCCGCCTCGCCTCAGCTGTTTGAAGAGAAGTGTCGGAGAAATGAGGGAGGGAGGGAAGGAGGGAGGGAGGGGTAGAAAGAGGAGAGAGCGAGCCCCCTTAGCTCTAGTTTCCTGCTTGGGCTTTGAAGCTGCTCTTTGATCTGAGTGCAGTTGTGTGCACAGTGTGATCGGTGAGGGGGGGTGGGGTGTTGAGGGGGGATGGCGGGATGGGAGTAGGAAGGGGGGAAAAACATCAAACTAACAGGTGAAGAGAAAATGCAAGGATGAGGCGATGATTGACAAGGCAGTACCGTGTCTGGCCAGTGGGGGGCCGAGGTGAGGTGAGCCCAGGTTGTTTCCCTCGTGGTGGTGCAGCACCTTGTCGGCCCCAGGTGAACATCTGAAGGTACACAATGGCGCGTAAAGCTTCCTCCTTTTGATTAAGGTGTCTTCCCAACTTCAGCGAATAGAATTGTATCCTCCTCATACCTCACATTGCTTGTATGAAGTAATGCTTCTTATCATTTTGAACAGGACCTAAATGCCTTCTCCTCTTTGCAAGGGATGAAATGTATGTTTATTAGAGTCTTTCCAACTCTTTGATGAGCTCTTCTGTGTTCTGAATGGTTTCAACGCTGATCTGAAGCCCCGCAAATTGGTCAAAAGTGGCTTTGATTTTTTTTTTTTTTTCTTATTTGATTTTTTTTCTTCCTCAGTGGTGTTTTATATCACAATGTTTACTTTGGTCTTGAGTGAGATTTGTTTTGCTTGTTTTAATTGTTTGTTTCTGCATGCATTTTGACCCATGCTTTAATTCTGCCTGGAATTCCATATCGATCTGCCATTGTTAGTCTGACCGCAATTCTTCCCGAAGGCCCATTTGTACTTGTCTTAAATCACAGCTGAATGCACCTTTTATGTGAAAAAAATAGTTTGTTTTTGTTTTTTTTAAAGTTACCATATGTAGCTTGTTTTCATGCTGTACATTTATTTTAATTCAGTTGAAACTGAAAAGAGAAAAATGTGTTTACTCTTTCTGCAGCGCAGAATCCCATTAGACTGCCACTAGTGTGAGATCAGGATCGATCCTCACAAACTCAACCTCGTTTATGCTGATTTTGTGCTGATTGCTAATTGAACATGCTTTGTGCACTTTGTTTAAGACCTTGGTGTAACGTGTTGCAGAAGAGATGGTGTTGGTTTTGGTTTTTGACTGGCGCGTGTCATTCCTTATACAAAACAAAGCATTTAATCAGCAATTTTGTTTGCTTGTCTGGTTTCAGACCAAAAAAAAAGAGAACGAAAACCCAGTTCAGTGTATTCCACTCAGATAAAAGTAATCACCAAGTATCCAATGAGTATCCTTCCATTTTAAACACGTTGTAAACAAACCCTTTGTAGACACTGGAGTTCTGTAAAATAGTAATTACTGGCAATGATGATGATGATGATAATAATAATAATAATGGCTGTCTTTTTCTTGTTTTATAAAGTGTTGTGAAAATTGTAAGAAACTTAAAGTATTTAAAAAGTTTGTTCTGTTGTTTTTTTATTTGCTTTGTTTTGTTATGATAATATATTATTGTGTACCTATTGTAAATATGAAGCACACCTATTTTGCAAGCCAAGGATTCACTTTTTACTGTTGTTATATATAAATAAACTTTGCTGGTTAAAAATTGCATAGAGCCAAAATATGCATCATGTCTTTTTAAACTATTGCCAGACGCGAGTGACAGCAAAAGACCATCTCAAAACTCTTTAGTTGTTTTGGTGATTTAAAAACAGGACTAATCGCTAGGCTATTATCATTATTATTATTATTATTATTATTATTATCATTATTATTATTATTATTATTATTAGGCTCTTTTTGGTGAGCAACCTGCATTTCACATTCACTACTGGCTTCCACAGAATAACCGACGGCCAACAAGCTGTGTTTTGGCTGTTTTTCTTCATGCAAGTCTGTTTGTTCAGGCTGCACAGCTTCTCTGTACCCCTGCAGGGTCCACAATCACATTAAGGTTGCTAATGGAGGTCTCTGTCAGTGCATTTAGATGGACCGAAAAGGCCCCAGGGTCAGTGATTCAACGGAGGGAAACTGGAAAACAGTTGAGGCACAAGTGTATGGAGTCACCTGTCTGTTCAGAGCATGGAGTGGCCACTCGGCACTCGGTTTTCCAATAGACCACGATGCAAAAATAAACGCCTGCGACCTGAAACCTCAGACTGGTTCATAATACATTTCCTATTATATATATTTTAAGTCATAAACTTTTAATCCCCAGAAGAGTTTATTCCAAGCGTGACGTCACTGCTTCCCATGTGTCTCGGCTCAGTCTGATTGGCTTATACATTTTGATGCATCACATGAGTTACAGTAGCATGACGGGAAGTCACTACAGTGTTCATGCTCTAGGGGCGTAGGCGCTGGGTAGGCAACCCGATTGAACGGAATGGGCCGCCCTGCTGGATCGTGGTTCCCTGGGCTCAGAGACACGAGTGGGCAGAGACTAAAAGTTGAGTGGCTTTGGTGCTTCACAGTGACATCATTCAGCAAAAGTCTCTGCCAGCTATTCTGAAATGTATTATACCACTCGGATTGAATGCTACTAAAACAAAACCTCTGGCAGCCTCACCTTTTTATGGACACAGTCACATGCACACATGCACGTACAAATACAATCAACAATGCTGACAAAAAAAGAGGTATGAACTTGTTGCTTGTATAACATCCAATATGGGGAATGATCTATAGACGCTATTCCACGTGCAGCCAGTGTATCTGCTAAAGCGTACCTCTTGAGTCCGTCGGCCACCCCTGCTCCTGTATTTCCTCCAGGGGAGGTCTAATCCCTGCTGCTTCTAATCCTGTACTGCTGAGACCAATTCAAATCCAGGCGAGACTTAACGCCCTGTAATGCCTTTACAAGTAGTTGCATAAAGCTGACATCCCATTCGTTGCGGCTAGGATTCTCAACATGGATTACAAGGCAAATTCTGAAATAATTAATGGCAAAAGAGGATGCCAGGGGTTATTCCAGCCCTGGGTTGAAAAATGGAGGGGTTTTAATTTCACAGTGAAACTTCAGGGGACACCTTGCTGGACTTCAGCATTTCAGTGTCTGATCTTGACTGCTTCAATTTAAGCCACATCTATGATTTTGGGCAAGATGGGTAAGTAAAACAAATATGAACCGTGATCTAGATATATCTGGCAACAACCCCATGCATGCAACAAAAACAGTCACAGCAGCAGTGTGGCTCATGTTTTATGACAAACAAAAGACTTCCAGTGCACAGATGACTGGGTTTTATCAGATACAGAATGCACTGCCAGCATTTCTTTTACACTCGTTTGCTGATAGTAAGAAAAAATATATGAGCCACAAAGTAAAACTACTTAGTAATGCTTTAGATTTATTAAATTTATTATTTAATAATGTCCGCTTTGTATTTCCTTTTAATGTACAAATAAAATGCACTTAACAGTATCTGTAATATTTCCCAACAATATGTCCTTGTAAATTTCATATATATTTCCTTTTAAATACATCTTGACCCCTCCTTTAGATGTGCTTTTAAAAACTGAAGAATGATTACATTAAACTGATTGAATGTTACAGATTTTTTTGTATGTATCTTTTCTTCGATAATGCAATTGGAAGCACGTTGGAACAAAATGCAGGCCGTGACTGATGACCAGGCAAAATGAGAGGGGATGCAATAAACGAGCAGACGCTATTAAAAGAAAAAGATGTGCAGCGTAGCTGGAATTTTGTGAACTTGTGTGAACGAAGGTGTGGAGCCTCAGCGCAGCCTCTATTTTTAGTGCAGCTACCTGCTGTTTGAGTCGTCACTCTCAGTGTGCTTGGCAGCCCACTTGCCTCATCCTCATTGCACTGCAACGTGGCACACCGTGACCATCGGGGGCGCTCTGCATATCAGTGCCGTCACAAGACAGTGCCACGGTGGGGGGGGGTCAAATGGTGCAAACATAGAGGTGTTTCATCGGCAGGAGGGGTCTACTGAGTGGAGCACCGAGGAAAGAAGCCCCCTGCTTCTTTCACACACATGCTCATTGAAACTTTCCTGCTGACTTTTTCCCCCCTGGCAACAACTTCCTCCACTTTCGCACGAGAGTGTGACTGTCCCAATCAGCAGGCAAGCTGTCGATCTGCTGGCTCTCTCTGGGGCGCAACTCACTCCTGCTCCCTGGGATGATAATGAGACTCTCCCTCCCCAGCAGGCCCGCTGACAGCCTCCTGTTGTGTGGTCTGATTCCTTTTAACACAACTCAGCAAAAAAAAAAGGTGGGTGGCTACTGTCCTTTCGCCCCAGTGGCCTCTGAGCACCCCAACCAACTGTGCAGCCAGAGAGGGCAGGCGCTCTTACTTTTTTTTTTTTTTACCATGCAAATGTGCAAGGGCATTAAAAGACACAGGTGCACTGAGATAACCTTGCAACATAGTTGGATCATAGCAACTACACCTGGAACTCCAGTTGAAATGGTTTTAGTTCAGTCTTTTCATTGTCCAACCTATCAGCGGCCTTTAAGTCGTGACAAAACTAGGAGAGACTGCGGCAAGCTCCTCTTGAAACGTTTTATTTTGTTGTTTTAATATGTCATTGCGGACGGCGGCCACCAGGTGGCAGTCACTTGCTGAGCCGTGAGCGCGCCACGGAGTTATTCTTGGTCTTCTTCTGCGTTTTCTGTTTAGGCTAGCAAGAAGCACGATCCAGCGGCCGTGGACGGTGCGGTGATTGTTCCATGTGTTCGCAAGGCGTCAGTTTGGAAAGTGGCGCCGTTACGGCCATCAAGAGGTGTTTTATGTTCGGTTTACTATGAGACCGTGCGCTTTAGCCGCGGCTAAAGTGGCTAACCGCGAGAGCTAAACATGACTCAAAATGTCGCACATGCAGAATACTTTCATTTCTTTTGTAAGTCGACCGTGTGGAGAGCAGTGACCAGTCCTGCGTGTCAGTTTGGTCCTGTCATTGTAAGTCCTTTTTAATTACTGTTGTGTTGTGTTGTGTTGTGTTTAGATTTTGAGTTGTGTTTTTTTTTCCAACCACCGCCTCATTTGTCCCCTTTTTATTTTATTTTATTTTTATTTACATCTTTTAATAGAATGCTGTACATTTGTTTGTTTTTTTATACCCCGTATGCAATTACAAAAAGAACAAACATACAGCTGACCTTTTTATTATTTTTTTGCGTTTTGTGAAGTCTTGCCACCACAATAATCCTGTCCAATGATCGATCAAACAAACAATCAATCAATCAACCCAATGGATCTGAAATGTATTCCATCTGGCACTTTAGGAAGAGCAGAGTTACGACATGCATACATTTGCCTTTTAAATGTAATGTGAAAGCATTGAATACAGGTCTGCTTTGTTTAGTCTGGGTCCTGAGGCGCACACGTGACGGTAGTGACGCAAACACAAATCCCCGGCCGCTGTCTCTGGGGCGCAGGGGGTTGCAGGTGAGAATCTCCTGCCAAATTTCCCTAGCCTGAGCGCTCGTTTGCATATGCAGATGTTAATTACCGCTGGAGCTTGTACGGGCCAATCGGCAAGCGGATGGAACAGCTTGTGTGTCTCCCCACCACCACCACCACCACCACCACAGGTCGCCGTTTCCACAGTTACGTCCCTCCGTTGATAATAAAGATAATCACCTCCGATTTCCTTCATGGCTCATTTTCTCTGGCTTCGCTTCTGAAAGGCCAGAGCGCCGCTGTCTGATTTTGCACGCTGAGCGCTTATCAGCACACCGTGGGCCAAGGTTTTTTTTTTTTTTTTTTTTTTATGCGGGGAGGCGGGAGGCCAAGTCGACGCACCACCTGCCACAGCAGAGGGGACGCATTCGTTCGGTCGGGGTCTCGGATATGGAGCGGTGATGAGTGTGAGATTATCCATCCGGTATGGTGTAATTGTGGTTGTGGGGGTTGGGGTGGGTTGAGGCAGGTGGGGATAAAGGCTTGGAGATGAGAGTAAGGTCAGATCAGATGAGATCAGGTGACGGTTGTTATCACATGGCGGAGCGACGGGCTTCAGACTGGGCCGTTGAGCACGAATGAAAGCAAGTTGGCCACAACCTTGAAATGAAGACACGTTCCAGCCGATCGATAGATGGCATCCGTCAGGAGATTTCCAGAATAGTTTGGTCGCAGCCTCACGTGGAGCTTAAATGTGCACAAAAGGTATTTAATTCGGATGTTGGAAAGGAAGAGAATCCCACTCTGCTTTCATCTGTTTTCTCCCATAATCTCTTGTCGTTAAACATGCCCCGCTGCTCCCTGCGTGAAACCCCGTCGATGCCTCTTAAAAACGAGCCATTTGTCGCGCGCCAACACAATGGATCGCCACCCGCCTCCTCCTTTTTCTTCTCCCTCCATCCGTCCTGGAGCACCCTCCGATCTATATTGTCCAGACGGGAACGTGCCTCGGATAGCAAGGGGCCGCACTTTTGCCGCACTTCTTTGAGAATTATTTAAGGCTCAGGAGTTTCTGTGAAATGAATATTTGATGTGGAGGACCTGAGCGTCTCCCAATGAGCCCAAAGCAACACTTCAGAGAACAACTGGGGTGAGGTGTATGGATTCCTGCTTCACACACACACACAGAGAGACAGACACACACTTATACTCGCACACCTTGTCTACTCACTTTCGCTCTACCTCAGAACACGGCAGACGTTTAATGATCGCTTACGGACTGTAAAGGCAGCAAGCCTGTCTGCTTTTTACATGCCTGTTGTCTTGTTGTCTGTGGTCTTTTTTTACCGGCTGACCACAGTTTTCCTTGACATTTTATGTTTAGTCTTCATTTTGCATTTTGCATTTGCTCCTATGTTGTTTCCTTTCGCTGTGCTTTGCATTTTCATATTTTCCATCATCCACCCACGCATGTACATTAACATGTTTTTGACAGAAAGGTGGCTCAGAGGGGATCTCTTAAGTTTTATTTTTACGGCCACAGGAGGGCAGAGTTGAGCCACTCAGAAATCTCCCTCTGCATGGCAGATGGAGGGTGCTGTAGAGAAGACTGGTCCTGCAGTGCCATCTCATGGTTTCCTGTGCCAACACGTTGACCTTGTGGATGTGCATTTTCACTGAGAAATCCCAAAGGGTTCTGGTTTTGAGAACACACGTTATTATAAATCAAGCCGTCTGATTGAACACTTTGATTTGAACTTTGTTGGATTTTGCAGAGACCTTGACGTCTCTGTGTCACAGTTTTGCAGAGTGTTATAAGAATTGCTGTCTTGTGCAAAACGCGCACTCAAGCTGCCAAAGACTTGACTCATGCGAAAGTTCTCCAGAGATGAATCAAATGCATGCATGTAATGAGATCCATGTGTGTAACCAGCTCTCTGATTAACTGGACCCAATGACCCTATTTGGCCTTGTTCTTCCAGACCACATACATGACTATGAATTTATAACAACTACTGCTGTGAGCATTCCTCTTACAGACACTTACCTGTTCACTGTCATCACAAACAGGAGCCTTGCAGTTGCTCTGCTTTGCTTATGTGTGGCCAAGTGATGGGCCAGAAGTGGTAAAAGCGTTGCACTCTTATTTTTGTCATGGATTAAATTATCCAAGTTGTGTAACGAGACGGAGCAAACACATCATTACTCGGTATAATTGGAAAATTCTGATTCAACACAAAAATATGCAGCTCTCGACCGTGACCAGTTTGACATACATGTTGTTGTTTTCAGTGCCTTTCTTGTATTATCCTCAAGTTGTGTCTTCTGCGACTGCATGCCAGTGCATTTCTAATGTGAAAATTTGGATTAGGCATTAAAACCTGCGCTGTTGTGAATTGAAATCTCCAAACCAGCCGAGATGCTCCCTAACCTTCACTATCGCCTCAACTTTGAACAGAAATGACTTCAAGATGTCCTCTGACTGAACCGCCCAATCAGAATCAATTAGAGTTAGCTGCGGGCCTGCAGAGTTTGCCCTTTAAAAAAAAAAGAAGGAAGACGCACAAAAGGAACCCAGAGGGACAGAGATGGAGGCACGGAGGAGGAGGATGTGTGCGAGTGGTTTTCTCAGAGCTCGGGTTTTCCCAAACACAAGTGTTGCTACGTACGTTGGCTAGCCACGCTACATGAAATTCTGCACAATCGTGTGCTCGCCAAAAAGAAGAAGAAAAAAAAAACCGCACACAGCCAATGTGCCTGCATGCTTTACGCAAAGGGCTGGGTCTGCAGCGACCTGGGGATTTATTTTATGAACAATAGGAGTGGACTTCCTCCAGAGGGGAGTGCTAAAGAACAACATCTGTATGGCATCAAGTCAGTGGAGAGAATGAAGGAGATTTAAAGGAGGGAGGAGTAGCAGGAGGAGGATTTTTGGCTTTTGGGTTTGCAGTTGTGTTGGAAAGCACGTCAACACTGAGTTCTAAATCAATTAAGCCAGCTAGTGAGGCGCAGAACCACTGGTTGAAAACAGAAAATGGGTATTTATCCCTCTCTCTCCAGGTTCTGAAGAGACTGGTTTAGGTTACGACCACGGGATGTATTCTGACATTTTTCTATTTCTAAAATCTTGTTTACAAGAGACATTCTTTCCCAGAGCTTGATGTAATCAGTCAAGGGGAGGCCCCTTTGTTATGCTAACCGTTTGCTTTCGTCCTTCTCCGGCAGGACTTGTCAGTGGTATCGAGATAATGGGTTTACTGACATCATGTCCTGACATCTGTCTCGGTGCATTCGGGCTCCGTCCCTCGCTCATGTGCTCAGGGTAAGAGATAGGCCACTGCATCAATTCTCCAGGGTGTTGAGCGGAGGTCTGACCGTTGCCTTGCACTTCAACACCACCCCCAATTCTGTCTTCCTGTGTTGCTCTTTTCTCTCGGATTCCGACACTCGACTGCGTCCATCTCATTTCACACGTTCTTGTATAACAGCTGCAGGAGGAAGGAAGTGCGCCAAGAAGCGCGCCGCAGAAAGGTCAAAGGTGAATATAAATGCATTTCCGTGTTTGGCTTTGGTTTGGGTCGAGGTCATCGCCGGGTCTGTCTGCACACGTTTGGACATGCAGGACAGGGTGAGCGGCCGCTCGCTGTGACTCCCGATGCAGAGGGAGGACGGGAGGAAACAGAAGAGGAATTTGGATGTAGGCAGCTGGGAGGCGGGCAGGGCAACAGGAAGCAGAAGGAAGATTGAAGCCAATCGCACTGCGTGGAGACCCATCTTCGCTGTCACCACGCAGAGCTTGTGGTTTTTTCTTGTTTCCTCCATTTCATTGGTCAAACCATTAATGGTGTCCTTGGGGAAAGTCTCTCCCAACTGCGTTCATCTTCCTATGGTACAATCAGAGTTAATGTGGCGAGCCAGACGGAACATTTCCCAACATTGTGTTTGGTTGTTTTTGTTTTATTTTGTTTTTCTCATGTCCACTTTGAAAAAAAACAAGTTGGGGTGTCCTGCCAAAGAGCCAGTGTGTGAAATTTAGCATTAGCAGTGCTGAAACATATTGCAAATAATGCAAATCCTGAGCGGCTGCTGCTGCTTGAATTAAAATGTGTCTCATTAGTGACTGAAAACATTGTCAGTTGCTTCTGTTCAGCTCCATGCCAATAGAATCCATTTAAATGTTACATGTAGGGCCTTTAATGCGGAGAACAACATTGGATGTGCATCACTGTCCCATGGCTAGTTTCTATATGCTGCTGTTCTTAATTATTAAACTCTTGCCAAAGCCAGTTTGGATTCAAGCGAGAAGACGTTGTCCCATGGGACAACTCTTCTTTAGTTGTGAATATGAATCAAATGGTGATATAACTGGCACTCTTGCAGCAGTCCGAGTAGTCTTGCAGCAGCATCCTGTTTTCTTCTTTCTCTAGGGGCTGTCAGTGGCAGATACCAGCAGTTGCTTCCTGGTTTCGTCACAACCACAAGGAAGCTGGTTGGTTATGGATTTTAGTGGATTTGAATGTAAAAAAAAAAAAAGAAGAAGAAGAAGTTGAGCAAAGGAGTGCGTCCTGGCGCACACTGAAAGGAGTTTTCGTCCAGCTGAGTATCTTGTGGTTGTTGATGAAGAAGAGAAAGAAGAGAAGACTCAAGCTGTGAAGTCAAACCCAGTTCACTTCCTGGTGGAGGTTTGATGCCAAAACATGTCAAAGTGTGTTTCTGAACAGCCATCTGACATTTAACTGAGAAGGCCTTGCCTCGCAATTTTAACGTTTGATTTTTTTTTCTGTCAGTTTGACCAGAAATTTTGGAGTTCAAACTTGAACCACTGCTGTATTTTTTTTTTTTATGTATAAAGGAGGCCATTAAGTCCTATAACCTTCAAAGGGACCAGGCAGTTTTGATCTGTGGCCTGGGGCCTTTCTGTGTGGAGTTTGCATGTTCTCCTTGTGTCATGTGTGGGTTCTCCTCGAGTTCGCCCGCTTCCCGCCACAGTCCAAAAACATGGATGTGCATATGAGTTTAATTGGAAACTCTAAACTGCCCATGGATGCAAATACAAGCGGGAATAGCTGTCTGTCTTTCTGGCCCTATGATAAACTAGTCACTTGTCTGAGGTGTGACCCGTCTTCACCCCAAGACAGCTTTGATAGGCTCCTGAACACCCTGAGTGCAGGATCTTCAGCGGGCACTAGGAAATGAATGAATGTATTGTTTGGGTTTGAAAAAAAAGCTCTTTTATTCTTTTTTTAAGCCCCAAGACAGAACAAGGCAGCGGCAGGATAGCACTTGCGGCGATGAGACGGATGAGGGTAAATAAGGCGTCCAAGGTCTAATATTGGAAACAACAGCAGCTCCACCCTCTCAACCTCTCAGTCTTCACAAATGCATGCATTTTAGCAAAGCACTGGCTTTTAATTGAACAAATAATACTCTCATTCAGGCTTGTTGGCCTCTGCGGTCACATGGCAGTCACGCTTCAGCATCTGCTTCGTCGAGTTGGCACTGACATTCACCAAACACCAAACCCCAGAGGAGGCCCCCCGGGGGTCAGATCCTCCGCCACCATGCGGCGATCCTCGTGATGTTGTGACAGCGAGACCTCCCTACCCCCCCACAGACGCTTTGTGCGTCTCAACCAAAACAAAGGGAAAGGGAGAATAAAATACGCAAATCAAACATGGCTAATCTGGACTGGCCAGCTGTAAACAGTCACATGCTTTTCATTCTAAGAGCAGTAATTGTACTCTGAAAACAAATATCATGCTACAGCATTTTTCTTTTTGGCCCGCTGCAGCGAAGTTGAATGTCCTGATAATGGGAGCAGTTTAATTGGGGCTTGGATGATGGGTTGGATTGGACTATTTCTGTGCCATTTGTTACCCATCTATCAACCCCGCCCATTTTCTATCACTGTTCATCCTGCACTCAAGCTCACCACATTCTCCTCCAGCTAGTCAGAGGTCCCACAGGATGATGTCCGTGAAGGTTCTCAGTCGTCCAGGTCATCTTAATGTAGAAGGTTAAGTTGAGGCAACTGGACTGGTTTTATGACCTTTAGAAGGAAAACCAGTCCAGTTGCCTCAACTTAACCTCTCTGCATTCCCACAGCAAAGCCACACGGAGATCAGCTCTACCGTCACTGCTCACAGAAAGTTAACTCTGTGACCATGTGAAAGTAAGGTTAGGTAGGAGTATAAAATGTAAATTTATTCATCTCTCAAAAACAAACACGGCGGTGGCTTTACTGCAGCCAAACAAATGTTGGTGTCAATCATTTTCCCATGCATCCTTTTTGTTGGGTGTCGGCTTGATGTCTGGATATCCAAATGTGAACAGCATGAGGAAGGGGACTGTTTACGTATAGTTTGTCATTGTACCAATCACCAGTCACATCTATTCATCCACATCCACTTGACTAATGCTAGAGAACATGTTCAGCAATAAGTACTGAAACACTCTGCTGGACACGTCTTTTCTGGAGTGTCAGATCAAGTTTGCGTGTGCAGGTGCATTTACAGTGCATTCTGAAATGTTAATATCCTGAACTTTTTGTGAGTGTAGTGTCATCCAGCGGTTATGCTATTCAATTTATTCAACAGGACTTGAAACTGTGGCAGTTAATCTACATTTAAAATGTCCTTGCACTTCCTGAGTCATGAGGGAAATAAAATTACCCCTGGACAAAGTTAAAAAAAAAAAAAAAAAATATTGATTTCTTATTTTTGTTAATCACGGGTGGCAATGTCAGTAGCAAAGAAAACCTGAGGATATTGCGACTGATGTAACACTGTGCCGTCATACTTCATACGTTTTTACTCTTCACAACCCCAACAGCCAGTTGTTACTGCGTTTTATCGTTTGTATGCATGTATTCTATGTAGGTCTGTTCTGTCTGTCATTTTCCTTCAACTTTTAGGTATTTAAATCCCTGTGGACTCTGAAGTTGAACCCCTCTTATTTTTTTTGAACCATCTTCAATAAATTGAATAACTTTGGATTATTTATTTTTTACTTGGATGCAGTTTGTGTCAGGAAACGCATCATCCAATGAAAAACCTATGTAAAATCCAACACACAAATCAGTGACTGCGATTGCCACAGATTATTCACTGCAGAAAGACATGAAAGGGAAATCTGAAAAGAAGAAGTTATATTAGTGAAAACAGATTTTTTTTTTTTCCTGTGTGTAGTAGAACATACGATGAGGAAAACATTGAAAAGTACTCTGGTCTAAAACATGAACCTTGTCGTTCCCACAGAGCAGCTTGGTGCTGCCGCGGTTCTGACACAGATGGTTACAGTGTTTGACAAGAAAGTCTCCAGGTGGTCCTCCAGTACCAGGCAGTGGCTTCCAGATGTGGTCTGCCTGCATGAGTAGAGCATCACATCTTGAACTGCACATGTACAGTTATACAAAACAAAACAAAAAAAAAAAACGGCATCATACTTCCTACAATTCCAAAGCCCGACCCTCTGGCTGGCCAGAATGTCGCACATGCTTTGTCCATGATATCAACACTTGTACAGGCGTGTTACACTGCTGTTTCAAGGGGGAAAAAAAACTTTTTGGAAAAAAGGCATGCACAACATATGGACTTGTAAATACTCTTGAGCAGTGCAGTAGATGAGTCACTGAGGGGAGTTCGTCATCTGGCCAGGGAAACACCAGGCTCAAGCCTTTGCACATGACGTGTTGAGGTTTTACAGAACAAGTGGGAGGAGGGAGGCGCACTTCCTGGTCACCAGGTGCATCTCCAGAAGAAGCTGGAACTCACGTTGAAGCTCCCCTGTCACACCCTGTGATTGCTCAATCTTTATTTCTCATCCTGGGATACAGCGAAGGAGCCGTGCACGACTGTTCATCCCCGAAAACAATGTAGCTCTCTGCACGATAGAATATTTAACCCTCTGTTTACAGCCTCCAAGGCAGTCTTGTTTCAGCTTCCCGCTAGAACGGCTACTCTGTTGGATCTTCCATCTGTATCTGGAAAGAAAAACAACCGCAACAATTAGGGGCCTAGGGCTCGACGGCGTTTGTGACCTCATAAAGGGATCCAGTTATCAGAGCTGCATTTTCGGCACACGCTCTCTAAAAGGCAGAGCTTGAAGGAGAAGGTTGGACGTTTCTCATTTCTGGCTGTTCCATCAACCTTTTAACCAATACCAATACTTTAACTATGGATGCAACAACATCGATACCAGTATCAGGTATCTGTACTGATACCAGGGTTGAGTGCTCTACTCATACTCCTAAAATATGTGCTGATACCACAGCAGCGATACCAATTGGGTATGTGTGGATGACAATTTTGAGTTCGTAACAGCAGTGAAATTTGTGACAGCTGCCCATGTTCTAAAAAAAACATGCTGAGGAATGTTGTTCAAATGACTGAACATCTGTGGAAAAATAAAAAAAAGTCATCAAAGTAATTCTATGATGTGTCATGGTCTCATTCAGAACTCAGTGTCATCATCGGTGAGTAGTGAACTGCAAGTACTCTTACTTTACTCGTCCTGTAAAGCAGTGGTGTTGTTGCGTCCCCACTTTTAAACTTTTGACTCATTTGCACTGAACCCAACACGAGGAAACTCAACGGTGCCTGGCCAACGTGTGTGTGTGTGTGTGTGTGTGTGTCCCAGGAAAGAAGGCGGCGACGCTCGTTCGTTGGGGGACAGAAGGCAGTCGGGGGGGGGAAGGGGGTGTGGACGGAGCCGACAGAGGGCGGGAGGGGACCGTCGGAGCGGAGCCGTTATAAAGAGCAGCGGAACACAAGCCAGGCTTTATCCTGCTTGTCTGTCCCGCTCACTCCAGACCTCACAGGAAACTCCCAACTCCCCCCCTCAGGCCCCCCACCACCACCACTGACCACACTCTCTCACTCTCACACGCAGTCCCACCGGCTGGCTGAGTCTCACCAGAGAGGATGGCGGCGTCCCTGCGGAGAATGAATGGGCCCTGGAGAAGGATGGCCGGAGTCCTGGTGCTCTGCGCTCTCTTGCTCAGCAGTAAGTGCCTCCCGTCGCGTTGACTGCATGCAGTTGAAAACACTGCCAGTGATCCCCGCCGCCTCCTTTTTTTACACGCGCTCTGTCCACGCAGCCTGCTAGGTGTTGGACGATGATGTGCGTGGAGGGAAAAAAAAATGTTCTTTCCGCTTGTCCCCTTTGTTTCTGTCTCCAAGAGTCTGTGTTTAACAGTGGTTCGAGAAAATGCACCGAGTGTGTTTACATGAGGTGCAGCTTTGACAAACTGGTCTGCTGGGTCGGTCTTTGATGTGTTCTGCCACGAGGTTTTTTCGCGCACATGCAGAAAGGGCACGGCTAGCGGTGGGGCTGCAGCTGCAGACACAAAGGGGGTCTGCACGGCAGTGGGAACTTGCCGGTGGTAATTATCCTGCTTTACATTATGCAACGCTTCTGGCGGGACCGCGTCGGAATATCGAGAAGAAAAATGTTACAGCCTCAAGATAAAAAAAAAAAAAAAAATGCAATTTTCAAAGCTACAAGTAAAGTAAGAAATGGAAACGTTTGATCCTCTACTCTACTGCCCGAGTGCGACTTTGTTTTGTGTCTGTCTGTACATGTGGTGTGTGTGTGTGTGTGTGTGTGTCTAACTGGGCAGTCCAGCTCCAGATCAGTCTGAGGCCGGGTGCTAATTGCAGGGTGAGGTACGGAGGCTTGGATGCTGCCGCCGGCTCGCTGGGATTTCTTTTTTTTTTTTTTTGAAGTTCGGCGAAACAACTCGTGCAGAGCCATTAGGACATCATGTCTGTATACACAGAGAGGCCTGTTTGACGTCACATGGGGGAAGAAGGAGTGACCCGGGCAGATGAAAAAATCATCTCGGCAAGTCTTTTAAAGAGGGAAAAGATCATGAGATGGCGGGTCGTGTTTTTTCGCAGTTTAGCAGAGAAAAAAAATTTTTCTTTTTAAAAAAAGGCGTCCACTCCGCATCAGCTGCCCAGCAGATGGTAATTAGATTGACATTGAAATGTAATTACTGTGGGTGCTCCACACCAGCAAATTAAAGCCGCTACGCAGGGATGAAAATGATCAAACAGTTTTAAACAAGCCGTGTTTTTTATTGTTTTGTCGTCACAACTGGAACTCTGTTCTTTTTCCCCTGATCACAACGAGCTTATTCCCCAACCCCAGCCGTAGTTTAATCCTAACCAACTTCAAAATCTTCACTCTTAGGGACACGGTGAGGTGAGGTTCAGCACGAATAAGGATTTATGGTTCAACTTGACCTTCTTCCACAATGTGCGAGGAGGGAAGTTTCAGGACTTGACAGCTGCAGCACGTGCTGCCCTGTTGTCCTGGTCGGGGTCACGCTGGTCTCTTTACAATTCAACCTTCAGCGAGAAGCCTCTGAATTCTTCCTGGCGAGAGCGTCACAAAGATGATGTTCTCCTCGCTGTCCTCGCTCCTGCCACATCTGTCGGCATTCCTCGCATCGCGCGGACCTGCTACAAAGCGGGGTCCAGCTGGCATTGCGGTGTGAATTTGCAGAGGTGTGGTCACATGGAGCTCCGAAAACAAAGACGACAAGGGAAAAAGGGCAATGGGCAGTGCCTTTGTTAACTGGATGCTGCAGTTTTCTGCCCTTTGTGTGTGGATCACTTGCACGCTCCCGCTGCTATTTCTGATTTTGTTTTGATACATATTTGGGAGCCGCCGGCCACATCAACATCACAAGAGACACAAGTGTCCTTATGTTGAAGCCTCTGCCAATATTTACGACTACAGCACAACAACAGCACAAGAGTCAGACGTCCGCGGTGACGTCCTTCAAAGATGCTTCACGCCTCATTACTGGTCCAGCCGGCGACAACTGAAGATCCTTTGTCAAGTCGCACAGACGCCTCGTCTCTTGGTGTCACGTCAAACGTGTATCTGCAGATTTTAACCACTGCCGGCTCACATCTGGCGGCAGTGGCGTCTAGAAAGCCCCATGACCGCAAAATGGGCAAAGCATCATATCAGAGAGAGAGAGAAAAAACTTCTCCTCCCTTGTTGTACTAATGTGCCATCTCTGTTTCTCTGACACAAAACACAGCAACACAAACTCGCGCCTCTGAAAAACATCACCGTGGCATTTTATACGTAATAAAATATTAATGGAAAAAAAAAAAAAATTCCAAACTCTGGGCTCCGTTGAAGGGGGCGTGCGGCCCTGCCAAATAAATGTTGTAATGGCGCACTGTAGGCTGCGGCTGACATCACTGAGGAGGAGTAATTAGTTCCATTTGAGGATCCCAACTGGCTCGATTTTTCTCTTCGAAGCTGCTCTCGCTTCAGAGACACGAGGGCGGGACACGAGAAGGAATCTGATCCGTTCCGCTCACCTGCGATCAGCGCAGCGAGCGTTGCTGTCGTGCACCGGAGGCCCAGTCACCCTCCAACTCCTGCAAAGCGCTTTTTTAGTTTACGCTCGCGCTGCCGAGGGGCTGTCGCCTTGAGGTTATGCAGGCGTGCAACTATGCAGGCGCTGAGACGGGCTTGTGCAGTAACGTCAGATGATGTCATTAAACGCCTCTTCAAGTCTGTTGTGAGCTCCCTCGCTGCCTCCCGCCCTTCCCCCGCCCTCCCCCCGCCCTCCCTCACTCCAGATTTTTTGGGGGAATACCGCAGCTTTAAATCAACCCCGTGAACGAGGCGGCGAGAAAAAAAAATTCTTCTTGATCATTCCAGCTTGTCTCCGACAATGACTGTTTCTGCTGCGAAGTCGGAGCCCGCGGCCGAGCGGAATGAACTGTGACAGCTGCTGTTAGGAAAGATATTTGCTGGCGGTTGGATTCCAGATCTTTAATGCGCGACGTCTCTCTCTCTGTATGTTTCGCGTGCAGGATAAACCGTCGGCTCTCTTGCAGCTGCACGGGCAACAGTTAGCGTCTCGTGCAAGTTGTGAGAGCCAGCGCGGCATGAAGAGAGTCGATGCCGAGGAACAAAGAGAGTCCGAAAGAAGACCGCCGGTCAAGACTGCGGTTCTGAAACGGCCGTGCGTTTCTTCCTTCACCATTGTTCAAAACCCTGTTTCCCACAGTGCCGCCTGTCCCTGCCAACACAAACATGGGCCAGAATATTGCCCCTCTGCTTCTTTCTCATGGCCCTGAGTTATTGAGCAGCATTCTTTGGGTCGCACATTGTGATGCTGGAGTTTTTGGATTCACGTCATTTGCTGGAGGGCGTGGGCCTTTTATGTAAGTGTTGGCTGATAGTGGTCTTATGTCAAGCTGGGGTGTGTGTGTGTGTGTGTGTGCGTGTGTGTGTCCACCAGAGTCCACCCATAGTTATGGCCAAGGGGCCATGTGAGCTCACAGTGTAATTAAACCTGGAAGCCTGCGTTCTGTCAAAGTGCCAATTTAGCCCGGCGATTGCTGCAGTCAGTGAGACGGCCGGGTCGGCGCGGTGCAGCTGAAATCACTCAACTGCCTCTAACTAGCGCCGCCTGCCATCATTGACCCTCCCGTTCCGCCTCCACCAGCCCTCAATCACTGTAACTTGAGTGGCGTTTGACGTCGTGCCCCCCCGACCCCACCCACCCCCGCTTCTAAATGATCTTGGTTTTGCGGCGACTCTTCCCCAAAGAAAAACATATTAGCGATAAGGAAAACCGGCCCTTGCTCAGCTAAACGAGCATCCGGGAAAATGAGGGCTTCGCTCGGACAAACAGATCGTCTAGCAACAATATTTACCGAGCAAAACGCTCCTAATGAAAACCAGTCGCCGGCGTTCGCATTCAAATCTTCCCTTTCCAATTACGGGCTGCTCCGCCTAGCGTATTGTTCCTTGTTCCCCCGGCACCCCGCTGCAATTTTACAGCTGTTGATTTTCTTACCAGTGTGAAGGAGAAAAGAAAGGCAGCACTCTCCTCTGGTTTCCGCCACTCGTCAGCCCAGAGAAGTTTTTGGCGGCAAAACCCGGCGCTGAGGCGAGAGAGAGACTCCAGGCGCGCATCGCACCTCCACTCGAAAGTCATCTCAGCCAATGAGCTTCTCCAGGGTTGTGGTGTGATATTACCAAACAAGAACCTCTGAGTTTTCCCCGTCCTGTCGCTTTCTCTTTCACCAGAGGTGAAAAGGAAGGCATCAGCTGGAGCGAGATTTTATTTGCAGTGCCGTTTACATCAAATAAATGATCTGAAAGTGCTGTACAGTGGATAAGAGCATTCGTCAAGAAATAATAGCCATGTAGCGCCAGGCTTTTTCAAATGATTGGAAAGCAATTGGCGCTACTGGTTCACAGTGTATGTAGGACAAAGCAGGTAGGCAGTCTTATGAAGGGCTTTGCCGTTTACTCCACACTTAATGAGCCCCGGACTGAAGCCTTTTGACTGCCAGAGTAATTGCTCCTGGTAATTAATGCTGGTTAAAAGCCTGTACTGAAGCCGAACTTTATACTTGCTAATTGAAAACACAAGGCTGCGCCCCTCGGCTGCTCCGGGACGCAGCGTCCTGATGTTGGACACCGTATACGAATAAATTCTTAGGAGGGTTTTTTGTTGTTGTTTTCAAACTGACAGAATTGCATCAGATTATTGTCATTACTTCCTCAGCCTTCTCCTCCTCCCACTGCGGCTCCTCGGCTCGTCTGAGAGTTCGCCGGCTGCAGGTTTTTCTTTTACAACTTCTGCCCACACAGTTCGTGTAAAAACAGCAGCTGGAATCGTTTCATGTACATCTGCCGCTGCGGTGCGGCGGCGGCGGCTCCGACGCACTGGAGAGCAGATACTACTGCTGCCGAGCCTCTGAAGCAGCTGCTGTTTCTAATCCCATAAAAGAATGGACGGGCTGTCTAGGAAACACTGGTTTAAGGTTTCAATGCTCGACTCAAATTGTTTTTATCAGCAAGTCAGGAGGTGAGCAGTTGGCAGCTGCTTATTGTTACCTTCTCATCAGTCGGTGTTAGAGGTGGGACCTGACCAATTACAAACCCTTGAGATGTAGATTTTTCAGGCATCAGTGCGACTTCTTAATTTTGCTCCCTACATTTGTGAACAAATGTCCTCACTTTCTGATTTGATTTATTACAGCTGTTGTTGCTAAAAGCAAACATTTTTTTTACACAAGTATTCATACTCCTACATAATTATAGAATGTGAATACTATTGCCGCCTCTGGTTTCATTTCATGGACAAACTGTGCACCAAGCTGGCCTCCTGAGCAGAATGACCATATCCCACCACAGCTTTCCAGAGAGCAGCCGCCACCTGATGAGGGTTAATGGTGATGTAATTCCAGCCCAGGAGTGTGTTGGTGGTGCAGTGTGGCAGCACCTCCAGGCCAGTGTGTGTTATCTGTAGCCTCCAGCCTGTTCACCTCAGCAGCTTAGGGAGGTCACGGCAGTCTGCGGCAGCCACATCCTGCCCTCGGATGTGCATGGATAACATTCCACAAACCTGTTGCTAATTCCACTCCACTTTTTTTTTTCAAAACTATCTCATGTTTAGTTTGAAAACACGAGGGGTTTGGGCAGGGCGTAAAAGTCAACTGTGGCCACCAGTCTGCTCAGAAACAAAAATAGTTCTCATGTTGCTTGGAGTTGGTTCCTCCTGAGAATGTTTTAATTACTTGTTTGTCACCAGTGTAGGGACAGTAATAAATTTTACTTGTTTGCCTTTTCTCTTACATTTGTTCTGTTATGAATTGTCATGAGACAGTGGATGCCATAGCCTGGAGAAGGAGTGAATACAGGTACTCTTGTTTCAGCCTGTGTGAATGAAAGGTTTGCGCTTCACCTCGTGTTTGAAAAGAACTAAACGTGTACTTTATATAATCGCTTTTTACCAGAAAATAATCACACATTCATAGTTTGGCCACAAAATTTCCTTTAACAAGGTTCATTTGAGAATTTTCCACTTTATAGACAACATTTAAAATGAAGTTGTGCATACATTTTGTAGTTCTTAAATGTCGAAATTAACTGACAAGTCAAGTTGAATTATAAACAAATCCAAGGTTTATTTTTCCATCTTTGCTGCACGTTGAGAGTGTCTAGCCTGAGAATATTTCCCAGTCCCGGAATTCCCTCGAGGACCTGAAAGGCTGAAAGAATTCCTGACTGAAGCTGAAGTGGCATTTTTTTCCTCCCTGCTGTGGAATGAAACGAACGAAGCGAGCGCAGGCTGTGTCTCTTCTGTGGACATCTGGAGGGAGGCAGTGGGTCGGGATGATAAACAGGAGGAGGGCGTGGTGCACCCAGACAGTCGAGGTGTCGTCTCCTAGGTCTGGGCCGGGTCAGATGAGCCTTCCAAGATTTGAGAACCTGGTCCCCTGAAGGGATGATGTCAGAGGATTCGTGGCTCTCTGAAGGTGCGCCACATATGCAGGGAGGACGGAGCCTGCCGCAGCTGCTGTCTGCCCCGGCCTTCCACTCCCAACACACATCTGATGTGCGGCAGCATTTCTGTGGCTGTGGAGGTTAAAGGTAATGACGGCCTCAATGCACGCTGCACATCAAAGGCAGACCAGAAGAGACCTTGAATGCATTTTTTATTTGGCCACGCTGCAGCTACTTTAAAGATCCATTGACTGAAATTTGTATTTTATATTGCAGACCCTGGGTATTTATATTAAAGGTTAATATACAGACCTCCTTCCCAGTTCATTAATATATAAGAATATACACGGAGCAAGGGTCTGTCCCAGCCATCTTGCAACGCTATATTTTTAAGGAAGCCTGGTGTGGACAATCCAGCTGCCAGACAGCACGTTTCATATTTAGGGTGAACGCTCACGTCCATAAATAAACCATCAAAGAAGAGGTATCCAGAATACAACGCTTGCAGGTCACCGTAATTCACTGGCAAGCTCGGGAGAGGGAGGGTAACACAGTCGGTCTTCAGTGAAAGAGCGCTGCAAACTATAAATGATGTTGCTGTTTCTTCTTAAAAATCTCCAATCTCCAAAAATCTCCGCCATGGTGAGCGCTCTCACCATGGCGTCGCTCCGACGCACACAGGTTGTGTTTGCGCGCGTGTGCGCCAGATCTGTTTGCATGGAAAAGCAATAACAGAGCACAAAAATGTAATTTCCCCTTGTGTGAATCAATAAAGCGTGTTTTCGTTCTGTCTCCCAGTCCAGTACGGAAATCAGGCCAACAGTCATAGAACCAGTGACGTAAGAAATGTTGTTTCGGCGCCTCCGGCAACGGGGAAGTATACGATAGTAGAGAGAGAGAGCAAACTGAATATTGCAGCGCAATGCAGGAGTAAAGGGTAAAGATGTGTGACACTGCACAAGCTAAGCAGTGTGAAATCTAACTTTTGAATATGAATGCTTCTCAGAAAATATTTCACGTTGAAGTTGTGCACCGTGTGTGTGTGTGTGTGTGTGTGTGCGTCCTTTCCTTTCCCCCTGCTGTGCATGTTCTATTTCTCTGTTACTGAGGGTTTTGTAAGCGTTCAAGAGGGAGCTGGAAAACATTATTGTAATGAGTGATAATAAAAAATAAAAAAGAAAGACACACTGGCTCCCTTCTGCCCTATCAGATCCATTTGAGGCTCACACTAAATCCAACATCTGGATAATCTAATCTCTGCTTAAGTGCTACAAATTTATTTTTTTTTATGTGATTGTATTGTATTCAGTCTTCTAAGGAGCATTTCTTCTCTATCTTCCTTTTTACTGCGGATAACATTGTAGACTGGAATTTCTCTTTAATAGCCGAGTCGTCTTCTCTTTGGTAAAAGATCAACCGCAGTCATTTTTTGGAATTGTTGACCGTCTACCAAAAGTATTTTTAAAATGCTCTATTTATTCACCTGATATGTAACTAACTTCAGTCGTGGCCGATGTATTCCATTTAAGGTGAAGTGAGTCAGATTCAAATGAGGACCAGCAGCTCAGTAGCTGGAATTATTCCCAGCAGCACTTCAACGATAGCAACAGTTGCCCCTGTAAGTTTTTACAGAGTGGAGGCGTTTTAACTTGGAAAGCCGACTCCACATTGCATCGACTGCTGCTGGATTATTTGCCCCGTCCTCTCTAATAGTTGCTGTTTTTAAGTCCAAACCACAAGCAGAAAGAAAACAAAACACAGCAATTGAGCTGCCATTCGCCATTAAGGTTTGCATCGGCTCTTTCATTTAAGCTGCAGTTGTTTTATTATTGTGCGACGAAAGAGGTTAACCGGAAATGAACGCGCTGAAAAGACTCATTGGTTGGACGAGAAAACCAAATTATGAGCTTAGTCCAAATAAGCTGTGCCTGTGAACGTAGTCAGTGCTGGTCAGGGATACTTGGCCTGAAATTCAAATCTCACCCATTTTCTGCACCGTCTTGTCAATGCAGACTCTGGAGGTAGCCTCTAATAAGAAGAAGTATAAGAAAATGTTGAGTTAAATTTCAGGAGTGTTTGTGATGTCGCACTCTCACTGACCTTGTTTGTGGAATTTGCACGCAGCTCTGGTCAGGAGGCTACAGTGGAGACTTGGTTAGTAAAGAGGATGTGAATGTTCTAGTTAACAGTTCTAATGAACACACCAGCTGAATCCAAAAGCTCTTAACTGGAGGCTCAAATAGAACAGTGAAATATAATGATATGCACATACGCTTTTGACAGCCAGCTTTGGGCAATGTTCAGCCGGTCAGCAGCAAAAGGCAAAACAAAGCAGTCTGTCGGAGGGAGCTCTCTGCTGCAAAGCCTGCATGGTCTGCAGAGAATTTGGAAGTTATTCCAAAGTTCAAGTGTTTACAGGATCACAACAAGTATTATACATAAGTATCAGCTAATTTAGATAAATGTGTCTGGTGTTAAAATAATTGTAGTGGTGCACCAAACACATTTTGCCATGATTGCAGATGTTGTGGTTGGATGTTTGCACTCTGTTGGTTCTCCTCTAAGGAATACTGACGAGCTTAGGAATAATGGTAAAAAGAAGTGGAGGGTTACTGCAGTACTTGTTGGACTTAAAGTCTTTGTGGAGTTGAGCTTTTACTTAGGAAGGGCTCCCCAATCCCCAATTATCCGATAAGGTCTCAGCTGAAGTGGTGGAATCTCTGAAGGGCAGTTACAGGCATCATCTCGCTGGTTAGAAAAGCAAATATTTATCGACAATAATATTAATAGAACACCAGTAAAAGGACAATTCAGGCTGTGAAACCAACAATCAAAAGGGTCGGTTGGGCTTCAAAAATTAGTATTTTCTTAACCTTTTAAAGCCAGAGAGGTTTCAGTTCCTCCGAGTCCCAAGTCCATTAGAGAAACAGGATCGCTCCCTGAGGATGGGTATGTTGTCAAGAGGTCATAACCTCTTCTCCCAACTGTTTATTTGCATTGGTTGCAGCCCATATGTAAGCGTTAATTAAGCTGCACACTTGAGAAGTCATTCTAAATGGGTTTGGAACTTTGCTGAGCGTAAGGTTACACTGAACAAGTCCAGCCCTTCAAACCCAACTCAGAAAGTGAGACATATGGCGCGATCTCACCTATTCTTTACAAAATACCAAAAATTGTCTCTTTTTTTGTGTCTCCAGTAACTTTTTCAAGACAGTGTCATTGTCAAAGACTGGTGTCACATTTAGCTCTGATTAGGGTGGAGACTAAATACTGATGAAAGTGTCATTAACATAGAGAGAACAACATAAGGAGAACTTTTTTCCTCCCTGACGTTTTTTTTGAATTGGGAATCGTCTCTAGAGCCTTCCTCTGTGAATATGGTGGTGAATGGTATAAAGGTGAAGTATAACTTTCGGTTGAACTATCCCTTTAAGGAGGCCCACTCATATACTCAAAAATGTGAAATTTGTCCTCTGGTTTTGACCCAAAACCAGTCAAACCCTAAATATTGAGTACCAAGCAACCAAATGTAATCGGTAGGACTCGGGGATTGAACCTGCAACCTGTCAGTCTCAGGATGGACACTTGGCTAATGGAACCAGGAAGGGTCAGCTAACCATTCTGATTATATGTCAGTTTCAGTCGGCCTCGATCTCAAAGTGTTTTCCTGTGGATGCATGATGATCATAACAAACTGTTCCTTGCCTGCAGATGACGTGACGTGTCAAGAGGCGGATTCTACAGATGCACCAGCATCCCATCCAGTTTCCGACGCTGGAGTTGCTGGAGACACCAGTGGTAGGGGTTCTCCACTATGACCGAAGCCTAATTGTTGCTAGCAACACTATCATGCAATAACAAGTCAAAGACCTGAATGCACTGTATGATGCCATTGTCGCTGCGTTGTGCCCTCAGCAACCAGTGCTGCTGGCACCGGTGCAGCTCCAGCCGCCACCGACGCCTCTGGTGTAGGTGCCGAGCCAACCGCTGCTGCCGGAGGTGATTCTGCACCATCGGCTCTTCCTGGCGACTCCATTTTGTCATCTACAGTTGTTGGCAACCAGGACGGAGGTGCCTCAGGGACCATCGCCGCACCCACTGACAAAGGGGACGTAGCTGTGCCAGCTGAAGTTCCCGATAACTCCCCGAACGTTCAAGTAGTGGTGGTGAGTAAGCTGCAGGTATTATGTTCACATGGTGCTTTTCAGATTTTTCGGATTTTGAACGTCTAAATGTTCTGATGTTTGATTTTAACCATACAAATTTGCGATGAACATCGCACACACGCCACTTCACCAGTCCATTGTTGCATGACTGAAATGTTTTCAACTGCATGTAGCTTCAAAAAACATTTTGCTGATCCACTGCTTCCCATTCCTGCAGCCTGAAGTGACTTGTGTTGGAGAGGACGACCTCTCAGGAAAAGATCAAGTGCAGGTTGAGGTGGACACAGCAGATTGCGTAAGATCTTCCTTCTCACTGTAAAAGTAGAAAACTGATTTACGGTTTCCATCCACCACAACCACAGCTGCACCCTGCTGCCATCCGTGTGTCTTTCAGCCGGCAGTAACGGACCTTCCTCTTTTGCCTGCCAACAGGCAGTATTGCAGCCGTTGAGATTTTGGCATGCCATGTTTAAGACCACACCGACACATGAAGAGAAAGCCGAGCCAGATGCCAGAGATTGCATTATCTGGCCCTCTACACCTTAGACCCACAGGAAGTGGCTTAGTCCACTAAGAGGAAGAAGATTAATGTGTTTTAACGAGTCACAGTTGGAAATATGGATCTGATAAAGGCGGATCCTTTCTCAGACATTCCTCGAGTGTCATAAATCTTAAGACTGTGTTCCTCGCGAGGGGGAGGGAGGATGAGGTGGTGGGCGGAGATCTGTTTCCTCCACTGCTCTGGGGAACTTAAGGGGAAATAGTAAGGGTGTGGTGTTGTCACCACGATTGTGAGACGCCCCAAAAAACTTTAAAAGTCAAATATTTGGTACGATTTTACAGAGTGGATTTCTGTGCTCTGAAAGTCTTAATTTGGTTTGCAGTTGTTACAATCAACAGCAGATATTTATAACATGAAAGAAGACAAAATTAAAATTAAAGAATAAAAGTTGATTATTTGACGTAATAGACTCGCAGATCAGAGCTAAATCTAGAATTGCAGTGATGAAAGCCTTGGTCATGGATGTTACAATATTTTGACATTTGATGACTGCTCTCCTTTCTCTTGAACCACACAAAGCATGCACCGCTTGCATAAGACAGCTGTGCGCCTTCGCCTGTACTGCACAGCGCAGTGCCAGAATCCTCTGCCAGATTAGAATTTTTTTTCAAAATGAAAAAAAAAATAGTCTTTTGGTGCGTGGCATGAGATGCCTGCAGTCTGCCATTAATGGAAGAAATTCAATAAAAAATGACAGTGCTGTGAAGTAGTGGAAAATCAGGCAGGCCTTTTGTAACCAATGCGAAGGAACAGCATGTCTGATATGATGATGAGAACATTTGTTTGAATGTGTTTGTCTAAGTGCGCGCCACGCGCAACTCGCGAGAACAGGACAGAGCAGCAAGACGCACAGAGTCGTGGAGGAGGGTCGGTTCTTCAGGCGGCTCCACAGATCCCACAGACCTGGGTGTTACTGTAGTGAGCAGCTGTGGGCCCACTCCCTGCTAACTGAGGATTCAAGAGGGCTTGTTCACAGTGGTCCTCTGGGAACAGCGAGAGCTGTCTGGACCACATTACTGAAAATGAGGAGCGTTCCCAAGTCGCATAGCCTGCACTTGAGCAACGAGCTGACGTCAGAGTTCTGGGTTAAGGGGGCGGGGGGGGGAACAAGGTGTGACCAGACAGCTTTCGGTCCCGCTGGATTTTGCTTCAACAACCCACTCAAGTGTCTGGATGTGTACATGATGGTCCGCAGCTAAAACTGAAGGGCTTGCATGTGCAGTAATTGTTGTTTCTGAACAACCTTTCAAGTTGTTCAAAAATCCGTATTGGAAATGTTGAAAAAACAAAAACTTCCCATTGAATTCTTTAACGGCTTAACAAGTGAACCGCAGTCGGCTGGAAGGAGAAAGGAAACACATGAAGTCATTTTGTCTCTGCAAAGTTTTTTTTTTTTTTTTTTTTTTTTTAAAAAACAACTTGTTTCTTTTTAGGAAGAGTCCAAACGCCTCATTCAGGATTCTCCTGCAGCTTGGTGTGAGACACCAAACTGCCGTCTGTTGCTTCATCAAAGTGGCAGCAAACTGTTGGTTTCCAGTGATGACGGTGAGCATGGAAATCCATTCAGACGCAACGATACACCCGCACGTGCACATTTTTGCCCTTTTGTATTGCAGCAAAACAAATGAGGACTGATGTTTGAAATATTTTGTGTTCCTACAGCAACACTGACTACGATGAATAAGATCCTCCACAGTAAGCAAATCAAAGACAAGGTGAGAGAACTCTGGACGCTTGCATGGAAGGATGAAAGAAAACACAATCATACTTTGCCTTGGATTTACACCAAAAAAAATATTTTTTATCAATAATCTAAAAATGTTAAAACGCTTAAAAAAAGAACAAGTTGATCTTGAACAAAATAAATCTTGTGAGTCATGATTGGTGACCTGCATGTTATTTGTTTTGTTTTTAACCAGAACCATATCTCTTCTTCTTTGCAGCTGACTAAAGCGCCGGCCTCGACTTCCTCTGGATCCTCTGTTTTTGTGGGAATTCTTGTGTCCGGCCTCCTCGCCGCCATTGCACTCACTGTGGGATACTTCAAATGTCAGCGCCGATCTGACCCAAAGGGAGTGAGATTGGTAAACACAGCTTTTATGGTCACAGTAAACTGTCACTGATAGTTTAGAGTACATCATTAGGAATATATTGATGCAAATGTAAAACCCTATAGCTCTGGAGCAACAGTATATTTAGCCTTTTCATTGCAGCAAAAACTTTACCGTCCAAGATGGATCACATGACCTCCTACCTGGTCATGTGATCAGAATTGTCTTCTCCCTCTAGTGTGTGTGGGCCTCTAAGGAGACGCACCATAATGGATTCAGCGTCACTCGGCAGACGGATTCTAGGGCAAAGTTCATGATTTAATTCATCTAAAATCAAAACCACAATGTTTTCCTTCTTTCGGCGACGGTCGCTGCCAAGGTTTTAATTAGGGAATGTTGCTGGCAAGCAATCAGAGAGCGTGCAGAGAAAGGGAGAGTGCACACACCACCACCACGCCCATTCATCGCCAGGCCTCGCTGTTTCATCTGCCGACCAGACTCGGCTGTATCACATGACAGCGAAGCAGCGAGAGGATGTGTTTGTGCGTTCATGAGCAAAATGAGTTTGTTGTTGTGCATAAACGGTACTTTCAGGTTGCCAAATCTCCATTTCAAAGACTGTCCAAAGAAGCAAAAACTACAATAATATGTCTTTGACTTTCCAGAGAACTCCCAAGTCCCTTTGTGATGTCATAATGGACACACGCACAAAAGCGTTGTGCCAGCACCTCCATCCAGGTGTTGGCTTGGTCCTCTGAGACCACCTTGTTTTATGTCCCCACACCAACATGTGGGAAAGACCACAAAGCACTGCTTATAGCAAAGGACTGAAAAAACAGAGCTTTAGTGGGATTGTCATTTGGGGTTTTTTCTCCCACTTTTTCTAAGCAGTACAAAGCTGCACCACCGGACTGAACAATAACTCTGACTCTGAATTTGGAGATCAGACTTTCACATTTGTGCTTGGTTATTTCCCGCCTTCTCAAGTTGGAGTTGTCGTTTGTAACTTTAAACTTGTGCTGCACTTGCAGGCTGAGGAGGCCCATCCAGTAGATCAGGAGAACCAGGGCAACACTCTGGTCTCCGTGGCCCCTCTCAACCCCCAGCAGAGACTGCGGAGAAGCCCAGCGCCAACGGAGAGTCCCCGGAGGCAGCCAAGACCCAAGACCCTCCTCCCACCAATGGCCACTCTACCACTGCCAACACCGCAGACACCGAGATGTGAAATAGTGGACAAATAAAACCCAGAAACGACACACTCGACAACAACACACACACACACACACACACACACACACACACACACCATACAAATTCACTTCCCCTTTCCTGAATCCAATCTTAGCCAACTGCGGAATTCACAGCAATGCGGTCATCAGGGACGAGCACCGTCTCCAACACCAACAACCCCGTTGCCACGGTCCCCGACACCGGCCTCCAACTCTGGCTGCCTCGACAAACTTCAGGGAAACTGGTCTGAGGGCGACGATGACGTCGGCGATGATTGACAGCGACGATGACGACGGCTCAGTCCCTGGGTTGTTGACGGCAGTCCGGCTGGGAACGGGAGATGGGGCAGTTTTTCGGGTGGGAAGAGAGGGAATTTTAGTATTTATGGGCACTGGTTCCCGTGATGACTGCAGCCTCGGGAGTCACAACCACGTGCCGTCAACGCAATCCAGAGTCTCTGCGTGTCGGCAGGTTTGGGGAGCTCCACCAACAACCATCCCTTCAACTAATAAACACGACATGAACACACAAACGCAAGTGCTTATTGTAAAGCGAGAGCAAGAGAAAAATAAATCCCACTGCCTTGAAACCTGTTTACAGACTAGAATTCTCAGAGAGAAGCTCAATTTGGCTGTTGATCATGTTTGTCCGATTGTGTAATGGATCGACTCGTCTGCACGTGTGCTTTCAAATACTGCATTTCCTTGCATCTGTACTGTGTATGAACTATATGTGGATACATGTTTCTGAGCGCGCTTGCTGTTTGTATGTGCTTGACGGCAAATGAAAGGTTTTATCCTCATGGTAAAGACAGACGAGTCTGGTTGTGGATTAGACACCAGCTATTGAACATGTACAACTTTTGACAAGAAAAGATTTGACAAAGTGATGACTCACCGAGTTGGTTCCTACCATTATGCGGACATAAAAATCACAATTTTCTTGGAGAGGTGAAGCCACTAGGTATTCTACTATATCACTGCAGACTGTGGTGAAATTAATTGAAAAGCCAGCAGGATGTTTTTGTTGTTTGGTTGATTTTTTTTTTGGTTTGCTTGTTTTTACAGTGAGCTCATTTTGAGTGTGACTTGTAAAGCCACGCGTTATTCCATTCAGTGTTATTCTCTTTCCAATATACTGTATATGCTCTTTTCACTATCAGTATTCTATGGAGCAGTATGTATAGTGTGGTGCCTTCTTTTGTACTGTTTCTATTGTTTGTATCTACATTTTCTATGTTCTTACATGCCAAAGGATTCACTTTCCTCACACTGTACTAAAATGTTTGACTGTGTGGCACCTTTGAAAAATACAATGCGGGTCACATCAAACGAAGACACATGTTCACAGGCTAATTGTGTGAAAGAGGTAACTGCTTGGCAAAATAATCATCATCAATTAAAAAACAGAATTTGTTTTTGCTCAAACAGAAACGGAAAAATGGTTTAGATTTATAGATTAGATGCTTCCCACTGATTTTTCCCCATCAACAGTTTTTAAAAAGTTCATCTGCAAACATTCCAACATGACCTTTTCATGTTGCCAGTGGTTTGTATTGGATTCTGTGTGAAAAAATACAATCCCAAAAATAAAGAAACTTTTTTTTTTTTACATGTCAACGCGTTCAAATTATTTTGTGTAAAACATAATGTGAACTGGGAGAAACGTATGTGCAGGCATACAGCACATCTGTGTGCTCAGGCAAACTGAATTTAAATCCCATGCTTCCTATAAGGTTGCGCAGCTGGTTTGCATGAGCAGTAGTAATGACATCACTTCACACTGTTTTGTCTTTCACAGTTTGGGTGGGGCTGCAAAAACATCCACCAGCTGTCTTCAGTAAACTGCACAGAGCAGGTCGAAGAGCACCAGTCAATTTCAGGGCGATAGTTTCACCCAAAGTCATTCTGTCTCAATCCACTGCGTGTGACATGGAGGTTAGTTTTCTCCTCCCCATTTACTCAGACACGTCTCTGGTTTTATCACGAGACCATGCACCGGATGAACCCCCCAAACACAAATGACTTGGAAAACATTTCCTTCAAGCTGCACGGAAGTTACGTCTCTCTCTAATTTCTCGTCAAAATATTACTATACTTAAAAAAAAAAAATGATTAGACTATCGACAATCTGAGTAGCTATCTGTGCATTGCATGTTTAAAACATCTTTTCTTGTATAATGTAAAGAGCATGCATGACCTTTGCAGCCTTTAAAAATCATCTTGTACCCTCAAACCAACAGAATTGACCTAAATGAGAAGACTATTAGGGACTGAGCCCCAGCGATAGACCAACTCTGGAACAGAGCAGGTCATGGTTTTTTCTTCTTTCTTCTTAATGTTGTTCTGCTGCCTGTTTCTGCCAAGATTTGACCTCGTGAACATGATACAAAAACTCACCAAATTTGGTAAGCAGGTCCGAACTGCTCAAAATGTAATAAAATGAAGAGAAAATGGCCAAATTTGGCTCAATAACGCCCCCTACAGACACCTCAAAACTTAGAAACCACAAATTAAATCTTGCCATTTGCATAGTTTATAAGGTATAATATCATGACATTGTGATGAACGAGCACCAAACTGATCACCAACTCATCTGCTCTTCTCTTGACTTGTAATGCCAGTGCCACCGTTGCCTTGTGGCCACCAGCCCCTTTAAAGAACAGCTGACCGCTAACCTTGAGCGTCATTTATGTAGAAGTACTGTGTATTTTACTGTATGTGCACGTGTAGACAGACCAAAAAGCTCATATTAGTGCGAGTGTGAATATTCAGTTTCAATGGAAGTCAAACACTGAAAAGGCCTTACTGGTTTTTGTCATTGTTTTGACTTGGATGAGTATTAATGAAAGTAAGTAACATTTAAAAACAAATGTGCTCTTGATATTTTACAATATTACACACCACACTGTCACTAATGCAGGTTTTCTTGCATGTCACACGCAGGCCCAAGGCTGATCACCTCCTCTCCAAGTCTCCCCACCCCTGTGCTCCTACGCCTAGCCAAACGTAGTGTATGTGCAATGGAATCTGGGATTACGAACCAAACTCAGCTGGTTGTTTTTATTGTGGGGTCCCTCCCCCCCTCAGCTTAGTTACAGCTGCCAAACACGCAATGCTTTCCTTCTCTTTGCCAAGGCACGCCCCTTCCAAACTCGATGGAAACATAATATTGGGCGGAATAGTAAAGGTGGAGGCAGAGCACATGAAGCAGCCAAAAGGGACCCATGGGTCAGAAGGTGTGGCCTGCTGATGAAAATTAAAAGCTGAAAATCTTTTAGGTTCACGAAAAGGTAACAAGAATTGCAGAAAGCAGGATTAGGAGATGTGGTCAGCAAGTCTCTGCTGCTGTATAATGAACTCTGGAGAAGCAAACTGTTTGATAGCGGCACACACTCGCACACAAACACACACTGCCAAGTATTAGAACCTAACAAGTCTGAGGCCTCATTCACTTTAGAGATGCACTCTTTAATTTGGCGAAATCAACAACTTGATGGCTGTGTTTTTTTACTGAATCACCGTGTTTCACAAGAACTTTGGGAAACTGTTCCTGTACATTCTTTCAAAGACAGTCACCAGGGGAAATGTACTGTGCATTTCCAAAGCTGGGATCCACATTAAGGGAGGGTCCTGCTACAAGACAAGTTTGGGGCCCCACTGAATAACGTTCTCACATGAGGGAGTGACCAGACACATCATGTAACCATTTCATCACATGGCAGTGTCAAAGGCTACTCTCTTTCTTGTGATGTAACGTGAGACCAATTCAGGTCCAAAACAGTCTCGTGTTGCAATCTGCGTCATTTGTGTTTTTGAAACCGTTCTTTAACCAAATCTATTAACATCAAAAACAACAAAAAACAAAAAACAAAACATAAACATAAATGCATTAGGCTGCATGCTGAAAGAAAATAAGAACTAATAAGCAATATGACAAGCCATTGTTGACTATTTATTTTGTCTCCACGGACCCTTTAAAAAGTAAGGCGCAACAGAAACTGAAATTGATCTCCCGGCTGTTTCCTGCACGTTATTCTGCAGTGTAATCTATTCCCAACATCTGCAATGGAAAATAATCTGGAAGTCATTGTCTCTTTTTTCCAGTGATACAAAATCTCCACCAAAGGCACATCACACCTTTTCATGCACAGCAGCTACAGTGGCTTGCATACGAATGTTAAGTTACTGAGGTATGTAGCCATTTCCAACCAGTGCACGACTGCATCGCTGTGCGTTACAATTCAACAACGTAAAAAAATATATGGTGTCTGAGAAATTGAACACAGACCCTTCTTACTACATACAAAGTAACATTTTTTTTTTTCCTAAACTGAAAAAACAACGAGACATTGTGAAGATCACTCGCTCAACAATGGCATGCCAAAAAAAGAGTAGATGACAACAAGCATAAGTATGTAGCCTTAGAGCTTGATGTTGTGAGGTTATGATGCCCCCTGCTGTGGCCTTTTGGACAAACTATCTATCTATCTATCTATCTATCTATCTATCTATCTATCATATACATATATATATACACACATATATATATATATGTATATGTATATATATATATATATACATATATAGATGTATATATATACACGTTTAAAATTGTAATGTATATGATGGGGGGTGGGTGGGTTGCAACCCACCCAATAATCCAAACCAGCCCAAACAACCCCCCCAATAATATGTTATCTTCATGATCGATAATAGGTATTAAGTGTTAAAAACACGATAGTGTGGTAGATACATTCTTTGAATTAAGCAGGGAAGAAAGAATAGAGCCAACGCTGAGGTATCATTGTAAAGCCTAGGAACTCTACTATCACAATCAGTTGACATATTTTATGGGAAATCATTTTTGGCCTTTTGGGGGGACTCCAAAGTTGACAACTTTGCCATTCACATTACATTACATATTTTTCAGTTTTTCATGAGGGCAGCGGGTGCAAGGGGTCAAAGGGAGAGAGGGACAGATGGACAAGCAGCGATGCGCACATGGGAACAATGAACTGCAAGGAGGTGAAGGGAGAAATGGCAAGGTGGTGATGTTCAGTCAGGTGGCTGCAGTGCCACCTGACTGTGGATTCAGAAATATATCATTACCTGATTCACCTCAAAAGCCGCCTCTGCCGACCAGGCGGAAGGCAGAGGCGGGTGGAGCGTCCAGGATCAAATATGTTTTACTGCTCTTTGTCCTAGAGACATGGGGCCACTTTCTTTTTCATCAGGAGACCCTAAGAGACACCCACGTGAAATTTGGGGCTCCGAGCCCATGAGGAACCCCAAAATCCTAACCCTAATTTCAGCCTTAACCCTAACCCTAACCCTAGTTTCAACCTTATTGTTAACCCTAATTCAATGCAAGTCTATGGGGTGAAATTTCAACTTTGTCCTAGAGACATGGGGCCACTTGCATTTTCATCAGGAGCCCCCAAGAAGCGCCCACACCAAATTTGGCGCTTCTAGTACTTGAGGAACCCCGAAACCCTAACCCTAATTTCAGCTAACCCTAACCCTAACCCTAGTTTCAGCCTTATCTTTAACCTAATTCAATGCAAGTCTATGGGGTGAAATTTCAACTTTGTCCTAGAGACATGGGGCCACTTGCTTTTTCATCAGGAGCCCCCAAGAAGCGCCCACGCCAAATTTGGCGCTTCTAGTACTTGAGGAACCCCGAAACCCTAAACCTAATTTCAGCCTTAACCCTAACCCTAACCCTAGTTTCAGCCTTATCTTTAACCCTAATTCAATGCAAGTCTATGGGGTGAAATTTCAGCTTTGTCCTAGAGACATGGGGCCTTTTTCTTTTTCATCAGGAGCCCCTAAGAAACACCCATGTGAAATTTGGGGCTCCGAGCCCATGAGGAACCTCGAAATCCTAACCCTAATTTCAGCCTTAACCCTAACCCTAACCCTAATTTCAACCTTAACGCTAACCCTAACCCTAATTTCAGCCTTAACCCTAATGCCATACAAATCTATGACGGTCAAAAGTCATCTTTGTCCTAGAGACATGGGGCCACTTTCTTTTTCATCAGGAGCCTCCGAGAGACACCCACGTGAAATTTGGGGCTCCTAGCCCATGAGGAACCCCTCATATATATATATATATATATATATATATATATATATATATATATATATATATATATATATATATATATATATATATACACATTTTAAAATTGTAATTGTAATGCTATTAAACTGCGCAGTGAATTTGGTCACGTAAAACCAAAGACCACATACAAACACCAATTATTTTCGTGACGTCATAATCGACTGCGAGCGTGAAAAACGCCGAAATAAACACCAGACAACCGACGTCAGTTTATACTTCACATTAAAACATTTATTACAAAACATTTCAGTCTGACAATAAACACCTATATCTGCTACCGAAACATCACTTCGTAAAGCGCCGAGCAAGCTAGAAGCTGAAGGCGGAAGTTCCAGGAAGTGAATCCTCTCTTTTCCATCTGCTTTCTCGCAGCTCCGCTCTGCGCCTGTTTGTAAACATGCGTCAAAAGCACGTGATTCCGACGACCGTCTTCCGGGGAATTGTCCAATCACGAAACGGGGGTGTGTATGGGCTGGGCGTGGCTTTGGCTGTGTTGCTTCGTAAACAGCAATGTGTTAGGGGATTTTTTTTAATTTTTTTTTCGAGCTGTTCAATTGCACTTGCACCTCCGTGTGTTTAGTCATAGTTAAGTGGATAAGTGAAGGTTGCATTAACTAGAGAACTCTTGTGGGTAAGTTCCGAGAGGACTTGTTTTATCCACTGCCTGACCAGAGAATCACATATATGGATGATATGGGTTACGGTTATCAGGACGTTCGGCATTGGAATTTAGAAAAATACAAACCGTTTTCATCGCTTGCAAATGTTTAAACGCATGTGTGCTTTATTTATCATCCCGTGGCCTTCTTTTTATCAACTGTGAACTCATAATGATATTTAAATTTCATGGGAGCTCAACAAGAATTAGCCTACGCCCGTGATTTATGATGCAGAGTGCAGCGTCCGACGTCACCCGGAAATAAACAAGAGATCTACTCTCAGCTGTTTCCTTATAAAAGATGTCTGTGCGCAGTTTGTGTTCATTCCGGGAGGCGGTGCCAGTGAGAGGCAGAGCAGAGCGACAGTGTGCGATGAGGATGCTGCTGCAGGAGGATGTTGCGCACTTCATTTTAGCCGAGGAGTAAGTGGTCTGAACATCCCATTTGGTACTGCGTTATGTCTTTCTTTGTTCGGTGCATGTCCAACTATAGTTTGTTTCTTTTGTTGTTGATGAGTATTCGTGACTGTTTAGACTTTAATGCTTGATTAAGATTCTCATATTACATAAAATTTCAAGTCTGCAAGTTCGCCCATGTGTTTAATTTGAAGTTGTGGAATGGGAGGAAAGTACTTTATAATAGTGTATAAAATGTTTTCTGAATATTTTTTCTATTTTTTAATACTAGTGAAAACTGACTTGCGGTTTAACTGAACTTGTCAGAATGGATCAAAGCGTATTGATCATCATTAAATCAATTATATAATCAATTATAATTTTACCGCTTTTACATCTCTAATGAAATTTAAATGAGTTGTTTATTCCCTGAAAAAACAAAATGTTGAAAATATTTTCTCAGTTAAGTTGACATTTATTTACCTGTACTTGTTCAGCTAAAAGAGCATTGTAATTCAACAGTGAGTATGCCGGCTGCACCAGTGCCTTGACTCAGCCTCGTCCATCCAGAGGTTTCTATGTCATACGCACTTTTTATTTCTGATGTAAACAAAGCTCCACATGTAGTACTTCTTTTTGGACAGGGGATGGCGCACTTCATCCACCCTCGCTCGGCTCAGGTAGCGCCAGTCTGCGGTTCATACGGAGGAGCTCTGACGCAGCACGGAAAGAGGTTCATTTATACCACATCGCCACAATTACTGAAAGGCCTAGTTGACACCTTTATATGAAATAAAAGCTTGAAGAGGCTTTCAAATTGATTGCCTAAACATGTGATGGAGTGATTGGTCGTCGGATAGGTGAAGAATTCTAAAATTTGAGAAATTTTAAAGAGGAAATTTCCTTCTTCAGCTGCAAAACAATGTTGAGGGTGGATTATACAGTAGTGCTGCAGACCATGGTTCATATCTGCTGTTGTCATAAGATTATCGTTGAGGAAAAACAAATATGATTATGAAAATTCAGGAACTTTCAGGAGCCATCTGTTCAAACATCTTTGATATTTTTACGTCAACCAAGATCATTTTTATGGGACTGTCACCATTTCAGAAAGCGCTGAGCTGACAGGAAGGATGTCCGTTTTCCTTCGTTGTTACACTTGACATGTATGGAAACACGTGTCTGCAATCTTTTTCAGACGGTGCAGCAGATAAAGCTGTCTGAGACTTGTTCATCATCTCGCCGTGGAAGGTGTGGGACACCATAATGGCAATCTCAGTGAGGGCGTACGTGCATTCGTCGAACTGGTAACTTCAGCCAGGTAACAACAGAGGGAAGGACAGTGTTTGCTCAGGTAAGACTCTCTGGAAAAAACATTATATTTTTTTTTTTTTTTGTTGTTGGTTTGTTTGTTTTAAATATATGTCTGCATGGACACAGTAAGGACCTTTGCCCATTGTTCCCAACACAGCCAAAACCTTATCAATGGGGCTGACTGGGCACTTTGCCACAGGAGGATTAAGGTTTAGGAAGTGGAACAGGCATGGCTGATAGATGGCATGGCTAAAATTAACACAGTGCCCACTGCATGAGGTGCACAAATAGCCGACAGGAAGGCACTTGGCACAGCCTTGAAGGCTTTACTGTCTTTGTCAGCATTAACCTTAACCACCTCCATCGTAAAATACCACATATATCTACAGTGGTTTTAAAGAGTACAGCAGATATGCTATACAAATAGTAAATATTATCCAACTGCTGCACTTTTATTGAAGTATTTACTATAAAAATGTATTATATGGTCCCCTTATTCAGTAAAACATTCAAATCAATGTGTTATAAATCTGCTTTGTAGACAGACTGTACTTTTATTAGTAAGCACTGGCCTCCTCCTTTGTGTTACTGTTGTTATCGTGCATGCGATGCTGCTGCACATGCAGAGTGAGGATCCCCTCAACCTCTAAATTCCAATCAATACTCCCAGCATCTACCAGGCCACCCCAACCTAACATGCTTTGATCCTCAGATCCTTCACGTTTCTTGAGGATGCAAGCTGATTCTTCTTTCATCAGTGCCCTCTTTTCTCTCTCTGTCCTTTAAGTTGAAGTCATCGGCTCTATATCCATCGCCTCGAGCGGGGAATTAGGACACCCCGGTCTACAAGTGCCTAGGGAATAACGCTTCCAGCCGCATTAAATTTTCAGTGGAAAACCTAGACTTGTAGCAGTAAGATTAAGAAAAGATAAAGACACCAAACTAATTTGTTCAAAATGGAAATAAAATGCATATTAATTAAAATAGGGGTAAGGAGTTCAATAAGGGCCCTACACAAAACAGAATAAAAAAACGAAGGTCACACTTTTGCTTTTGCTCCGCAGGAAGCAGCCATCCACAACAACAAAACATTATAGATTAATGAGAGCCCATTTGTCAAATAAAGATCCTGAGCCAATTAAGCATAAATACTTTGTTTACTTTTATAAATGTTGTAGTTTAAACTTGCGTGTTTTGTGCTTCATTAGTGAAGACAAGGCTAGTAGGGAAAGTCATGTTGAAATCGTCACTTTTGAAAGACAACCACGTCTGGTCCTCTAGCTGCCGCTGAATGTTTGCAATTTTGTAGCCAAGGCTACAACAAAAATAGGCTAATCCGGCAAAATTAATACCTTCTGCGTCAACAAATTGGCTACAGATGTTTGTGATGAGAAATCCATTTGTTTATTTATTTATGTATTTTTTTTTTTCAATTAAGCTTGAAGTTGGACATAGAAGAGCCCTTCAGGATTTTGGTGCGTTATCATCTTTGTTTCTCACCTAAACAACCAGCAGCATAAGCAACTGCTTGATAAATGATGTTATTGGTTGTGGACTATCGCTGCGAAAAAGCAACAAACAATACACAGACCACAGTTTTTTCATATCGGACAAATATGTCATCCATCAAAACAGAGAAAATGTAAATCATCATTGATGCTTCTGATTTTTTTGCACTGTAAAAAAAAATGTTATTTATCTTCCCAGCTGCCAGCTGCGACTTATATGTCAAGTGAAGAATCAGCTGATCAAGGTATGTGAAGCATCAGATAAACAACAAAGACTCCTAAAATAAACTCTGCAACTGAGCCAAAGCTGACTATTGATAAGACAGGAGCGCTGTGCTTTTGAAGAAACAGAAATAAATATCTGTGACATGAGTTGATGTTTTGTGTCACCCTTGGGGTGATAGTATTCTTAATCCCTTCATTTTGCAAGTTGATGTCTTAGTTTACGTGTTTGTACAACTTCATATTTTCATTGCACCAGTTCTTGCATTTAATTTGGGCCAGACTTGCAGCCAGATTAATTAGAAGAGGACCTTTTCAGTAATGCTCCTCCCTTTTCCTGTTGTCACCCAAAGGATCCCAAAAAGATCACAAAATGAACCAAGAGGCCGCCAGCAATAAGATAATTTCCCAGGTCGCTTTATCCCTTAAGACTGATCTTTATCTAACTACACTCACATATTCCGTTATTATGCAACCATAATTGAAATTAAAGTAATAGATACCCTGTCAGGACCTCTCGGACCCTAAGTCACTCATGCACCTTCTTCCAACGCCTAATGAGATGTGGATTTAAAATGAGGACGGTCATATAATCTACACCGAAACCAACCAACGCACGAGTGTCAAAAAAAGGAATCACAGCACCAAGCTCAGTAAATATTGTTGCATGTTCCGTCAGCGTAAACGGAGCGCTTCCGTAGTCGGCGTTCCAGAAAGCCCATTGGCTCTCTTGTTGCTTATGCAACGGATGCACGAGCTGGTGATGTGCCTTTAAAACCAGCGGGTTGTCAGGTGATCGAGGAGACTCAGTGGGCTCAGCCTCACAGGCTTGCGGAGCAGGAGAGCGTCTCCGGCTGCAGGAGAGGCAAGCGCCACGGGATGAGGGCAGCGGAGAGCGAGAGAGACCCAATTATAAGGGCACACTTGGGGGAGGAGGGGTGGCGATACAGCGACGTCACAGGATGGGGATAGGGGAGCTGCGGTGGTAGGGTCCCTTTAACTGCAGTCTGCTCATGCTCACTGGCCTTTGCCAGGCAGCCAGCAAGTGCGTTTGTGGCTCCGTTTTGATGAAGAAATTGCGTGGCGCGGCCACAGGAGTGGCGTTAAAGCGCAGAGAATTAGTGCTGCGTCACACCCGGGGCAGAGGAATAGCTTGATATGGTGCGCATGTGCACCGAGCAGAGTGTCTTGTTTGTGTGTGTGTGTGTGTGTGTGTGTGTGTGTGTGTGTGTGTGTGTGCGTATGCGCGTGCGCAGGCAGGTCTGCTCCGTTTCGGTGTATATGTGTCAGTCCGGAGTAGCAGCCTGATAGCAGTTTATGCTGCTGCAACAAGATGAAAATAAAAGAGTGCGTGTGTCTAAGGGGCGAGCGGAGAGAACAGAGGGAGGCAGATACAGAGAGGGAGGGTGAGCCGAGTCAGTGAGAGCGAGAGCGAGAGAGAGAGAGAGCTACAGAGAGAGAGGTTTTGGATTAGTTGCTACGTCACTTTTTCATGTGAGAAACAGAAGCTGAGATAACAGAAGCCCCGAGTCATCGAGTTCTCAAGCCGAAGTCGACACTGTGCTTTCGGACGAGCTCGGCGTTCTCCTCCGCTACCTCTTCCTCCTTGGTAGTTTTGATCGGCTCTGCCTGTCGCTTCGCTATATATGTGTGCGCATGTGTGTGTGTGTGTGTGTGTAGCGTGTGTCTGTGCGTGCTGTGTAGTTCCTGTGGGCTGATATCGGGAGTTTCAACATGGATGCTGAAGATGTGACACAGTTTCTCTAGGTCTTGTTTTGATGGCATGGTAAGGTGTGTATGTGTGTGTGTGTGCGTGTGTGTGCGTGCATATCGTACGGCCAGATGTGCAACAAAGGAGTTAACAAAAATAATATTCTGGACGGCTTCCTAATATCACGGCCGAGCTCAGGGAGGAACGTTTTGCCGAGAATTATCGAGGTATACGAACATCCTTTTTTTTCTCCCCTCCTGGCCATCACCTGAAGAAGTGCGGATGATTGTGTTACGTCGTCGCTAACGGCTGAATACACTCGCGCAATGTCGCCGTCTTTGACGTGTTATACAACAGAATTATACGTTTGATACACCTTTTCTTAGGCAGCGTGCACGGACGGAGCCGAGAGGACGGCGGAAGCAGCCCTGTTGGACTCAGCCAGAACGATGGCCGTTTTTCACTTCTCTGGGTGTGTGTGTGTGTGTGTGTGTGTGTGTTTTGTATACATTTCCCCGGGATGAAGTGTTGAGCGGCGGCCTACTTGCTGTGTTGAACTCTTGATGGAGCGGGGTGAGTGTGGGGCAGGGATTGGTCGGGCTCCAACTGAACGCTGCCATCAGACAACAGATCAGGCCTGGTGTCTGCGGTCAGCGCCACCTTTATTTCTTAGTCATGTGATTTATTTTCGCTTTGGGACTTTGCAAAAAAACAAAAAAACAAAGCGTTCCCGAGTCGCGTTAGCTTCTGCGTAGTTAGGCGAGACGGCGATGGTGACGCAGTCATTTCTCGGCCCTCGTCTCTCTCCTCTCCGTCTCTGAGTTTGTCTCTCCATCGTCTCTGGTCGCAGGGACAGGGAGTCACTGAGGGGGGGGGGGGGTGAGAGGGTGTGGTGGGGGGGCTGGGTGAGGCAGAAAAGGGAGAGAAGTTGTTTACCTTGCTGTCTTTTGCGACTCTGCTGCCTTGGCTCCTCTCCAGCTCACTTCCTAAAGCTGCTGCATCACAGGCCACGGTGCCAGAGCCATGCTCTCATTGGATGGAGTCCCCACCCCCTCCCTCCTTTAACCCTCCCCCGTCCAGGAGCACTTCATTCTTGGCTAATCATTAGCAAGCAGCTCGAGTTCAGCGTCTCATATTTTTGCAAAGTGCTTGTTATTATGTCTTGTTTTGCGGTGACGTCTAAAGTCTTTATAGCCGCCCGCGTAATGTGTAGTGGCAGAAGGCTGCAGGACCTCCTAATGTGCCGCCTTGCATGTATTGTTACAGAGATTTGGTGTGGAAGAAGCTAACAGCTCACAGCGTGTTTCCTGTATGGAAATTGAAATGGCAAAAATGATGTATTTGTTTGACAGGTTCAATTCACTACATTCAATTAATCAGAAAGTGAATACTTTCCCGATATCTGATTTGCTGCGACTTTTCTAATGGAGAGCTTCCTTTACGCAATGATGCTGGGTGGTTATGCGTTTCCCAGAGATTACCGATAGATTCTGGCAACTGTGCAGATTTGAGATGGCGGGTCCCCTCTAGAAAAATAATAGCATCGCTTCTCCGTGCCTTTGTGACAGCTCAGCGTCTTCCCTACTATCTAGCACCTGCGGGTAGAGCGGGTTCGTCAGAAGGATGGATCCTCAGCCCTCGAGGGGGGAGGTCCGTCTGGTTCTCCTGCTGAAAGTCAAATGTCTAAATGCTGAGTTGCTGCCTGACTTGGCAGGGTCTGAGCTGCTGCTCCAGCTTCTCCAGTCTGTGTCTTTCTCATCTCTTTCTCTACAATGGCAATGGCGAAATATGTGGCAGCTACAAATTTTCTGTAGAAACTGAATGCAGTCCTCAGTATTAGTACTCACCCCTCCCCCAGCCCCGTCACCACTGTGTTGGCTCATTTCTTTTGAATGTGTTTTTATACTACAATTTGTCATTCTGTCAGTCTATGTCGCCTTCACGCCAACGCATGGCGGAGTGAAGTCAGTCAGATGCAGAAGGTCAATTTTCCAGCTGTCGTCTGATTTGTTACGCATTGGCGTTTTTTTGTTGTTGTTGTTGTTTTTTAAACAAAGCTGTTGCTCCTCTTTGCAGCACAGCCGCAACTGACAGATCAAAAAAGACGATTTCCTCCCAGCGTTCGTACTTTTTCTGTGTAAATACAGGACATCACGAAGATATTCAACCCCAGGGGCATTTCACAGCTCCTTCCTGCCTTCCCTGCTGACCACTCTCTGAAGGCAGCCTGTCCCTTTAAATCTTTTATAAGCATTACACAACAGGGCCAGTGGCACACAAGCAACAAACAAGCAGAAAAAAAAACAAAAACTGACAGGGTCGGTTCAGCCGGCCGGCCAAAGGAACCAGACACCGGCAGGCGGGAGACAGGGAGACGAGTCCCCTGATCAGAGTCGTCACTGTGGCTACAGAGCAAACATGCATGAGGCACGTCGCACACCGACTGACACAAGCTAGCACACTAAGAGCTTTGACAGGGAAACAAAAAAAAAAGGCTGACCGTGGCACGTCCAAATCCCGATAAGGACTTGTAAGGGCTGTTAGGGATTACTGTGGAAACCAACGTGGATTGCGTGGCATGTTTTGGTAGTGGGGCCAAAGTAAAGGAAGTGGCGTTCGTTCATGGGAACTGTCATGTTCAGCAAGGGGAAATTTAGGCACTTGGCAACAAGTTGATGAACTGGCCACTACCTGTTCCTGCCACGCCCACTCTGTGCACTAGATCTGCTGCGTGCCCATGTTGCCAGCAGTCAGTCTGACGCTCCTCTCCTTTCTCTTTCTTTCTCCCCACAGTGGCCGTGTGCTGCCCCGTCTGCCCTTCTGCTGCCCCGTCTGCCCTTCTGCTGTGGAAGAGGGAAAAGTGAGATACTTGGTGGAGGGGTGACGGCAAATGGCTGCAGGTGAGCGCCTCCTACCTGCCTCCCCCTCCTGTTGCATGTGTGTCGTGCCTGTTCTTGTTCGGCCCAATCTCACCTGGATCAGATGTCAGATCAGCAGCGTAAGTGCGTTCAAAGACAGTTTGAGCCGCTGTCGAAGCGCTTTCTCCATAGTTTTACTTTCTCCTTTATCGCCCCAATAGGCTGCCTTTCACCTCTCTTTCTTGAAACGAGGTGGCGAATTAACGCTACTTCCCGTCCAAACACAGTCCAAAGAGCGTCATGGAAATGTTCGAAATGTTCTCCGGAAGAAGGCGTTTGGCTTTCTTTTCTTCTTCTTCTTCTTCTTCTTCTTCTGTACTTAGTGTGAAAATACCATCCAATTCTTGTCAAAGAAAAAATGGTACTGTAAAAGCCCACACTTGTTTTCATTGGAACTAAATGAAGGTATTGATTGGTAGTTGAATCCCTGTGTCAATTGAAAATACTTTCCAATGGAGGCCAGCAGGATGGATGAGGGCGATTTCGAGCTTGAAATCTGAATTTAAAGGATTTAAAGTTTCCTGACGTTAAACTCCCGGAAAAAAAATGTTTGTTTTTTTGTTTGTTTCATTTGCCCCCCTTGGAAGCTGGTTTCAGATGGTGGCTTAGAGTACTGTCATCCATCTAGCACCATTTGAAATCAGTGTTCTTGGGGTGGGAAGTGTACTTCACTCGCCCCCCAACAGTGAGTTGTTAAGCGTCACAGAAGTATCTGAAGAGAAAGGAAAGGCGCTCCCACCACAGAGAAGGCCACCGTGTCTGGAGCGGCTCAGCAGCTCCAACTTTTGTCCTGAGTTCAAGGTTGACTGATTTCTTTTGGTGTTCAGAGCCTGCTTCAGTTTCTAGCACCATTTGAAATCGGTTACAGTGAAGGACACATCTCATCTTACGTTAAGGAGGATCTCACCACCCAGCTCGCCCTCTAATTTCATCAGCCGTGGAATTTCTGTCCTAAAAATGTCATTGCCTTTCTCTGACAGACGCTTTGCTGCAGGACCTGGATCCTAGGAAGGTCTTGATGTTCACAGGGAAGAGTATTTCTGTTGCATTGCCAAAAGCAGCCACACACTGCATAAACTTTTTTTTTTTCTTTACTAAAACCTTTGCTAAATGTTTGGGCTATGGAAATAGCCACCATTTTTGGGCTTATTAGGAAAATGTAAGTGTTTAGTAAGTATAGCATAGGGATGAGTGGTCAGATACTGCGTCACTGGAGTGAAAGAGTCATCCTGCCGCTCAATGTTTATCTCCAATATTTATGAGTTCTGTGAAGGGTGTGGTCTGGATCTCATGACTGAAATTAAAACCATGTATGGTGAACATAATATAACAGCTAAATAGGTGCACCAAGTGACAATCATCTATGCTTTCCATTAATAAGTGCTCAGCAATAGAAAAAAACTGAAGCGATACCTTGTTTTATTCCCCCACAATAAATGAAAAGGCCATTAAGTGCATTTCTTTTTTTTTCTTTTTTGCATTTCTATGCGACAATGGACATATAAGTCTTTTGCCCTAATATTCAAAATATCTCTCCTCTGTCATGGAACCTGTTCCTCTAGAACATCAACATTGAAAAAAAGATACACTTCAAAAAAGTCTTGTGATTGTTTTTATTCCTCTTTCAGACGCTTGATTTATCACATGTATGATGTTTTGGAAATTTTATTTTCACAATAAACCATGCATTTCAATTGGCAAACCATGTGTACACGCTTTGTTACTCTGGCACTGACACATGAGGAGTACAAAATGAAAAAGATAAAAGACTCTCTTGTCTTTTTACTGACTTTATTCGACCAGTTTCAGACAGCTGATGGCCACATACAAATAAAATTATGCTCGGCAAGAAAAAAAGAAACTAGTGATAATTTTGCTCTCAGTTATCACAATAAATAAAAAAGCAATTAAGTGCAAAACTTCTCTTTTGCATTGTTATACAACAATGAAACAAAATTCTGTCCTAATACTCAGAATATATCTCCTAAGTCATGGAACTGTTCCTCTAGAACACTAACATAAAAAAAAAAAAAAAAAAAAATCAGGGCTAAAGAGTTTTTAAAGCAACATTTAGCATTTAATACTTAAAAAAATGTTTTCAACACACAGATGATTTGCGAAGAAAGCCACACATTACAACACCAAGCGATATGAATCTTTGCATTAAGGCACACTTTAATGGAACAAGCCCAATCAAGCAGGCATTATGCTGGGGACTGTTTCACAGATCCCACTTTTATCTTTACGAATATGAAAAGTGAATGTTTGTGAGTGAAGAAGCCGTATTGTTGCTCTTGGAGCCATTCTGTATTCAGTTGAGTAGATACACATTCCTTTACTGATTTTAGTCAACAGCAAACCTCTACCATCATTAGTCAAGCTGTGCTGTGATAAGCAGTGCAAGTTTGTTTTTGTTTTTTTAAAGAAAAAAGTCAAACCTATCAAAATATCAAAGAATGTCGAAGTCGAAACATGCATCTATTGCAAATGTTCTGAATAAAATGGAGCCATTCATACCAGCAAATTGACATTCCCAAATAAATGAAGTGGTGAAGGTTTTGAGTAGTCATCAGAAGTAAGACTTTTTTTTTTTTCTTCTTGCTGGATTCCTGCTTTCCATATGTACAGCAGAAGTTTTCACCAAGGTTCCTCTGGTCACTCCATCAGTTTCATACCCAGTGATTATCATAGGATAGGAATATCAGCATTCCGATGGGCACTACAGTGGAAACAAATGAAGCAGAGAATAACAACATTTTAAAACGGAGAAGAAAAGTGAAAGAAAGTCCTGTGAGGAAGACAAAAGGGTTCTTAAGAGCTCAGAGGAAGGTCCAAGATGTGGGATTTGGAGGGATCTAATGGCACGATGGTGTTTGTGCTTGAAGTTCAGATTAGACACATGTTTATATTAGAGTGGAAGGAACACTTCATCTATACCGAGAAGGCAGGTCCTCGTGCGAGAACATATTTCCACTTGTTAGGAGGGTAATTCTGAGGACTGGAACCTGCACACCTCGCTGCTAGATGCCACTGAATCCCATATATTGTACCTTCAGAAGAAGCAAAAGTAGAATTTGCAAACGTCATAAATGTTACTTTAGCTGCTATTAACGCGTGCCTACAAGGTTATCTCTTGATATCAGTCTTTCCTCTCTGCGTCTGCGTCATTCTTCCTTTCCTGTAAAGGACAGAGGGAATCATGGGTAATACAACGATGGATTCTCCCTGCTGCCATGATGATGGGATGTTTTGGTGAAAAAAAAAAAACTACAATAAGTGATTAGCACTTCCTTCCTCTTACCGAGAGGATTACCATGGCTTCATCTTCTGTGACCTTTTCACCGTCATGAACTTTCACAGAGCTGGAATCCAATAGCAACCCAGTGTTAGAGCCCACAGGCACAAGACCGGGCAGCCAAGAGGAAGTTAAGGAAGGAAAGGGGGGGAGGAAAAATGAAAGAAAAGCATCCAGCCGGACGTTAACTGAGAACACAAAGCATCCAAATCTGACTAATGAAAATCACTGCTGCAGCGCCTGTAAGCCTGCGACAATGTAGCCACTGTCAATCGTCCCCAAAGAAACAAAGAAAAAACTTCTGTTCTTTTCAAGTTCGTAGCTGCTGTGTAATCACAGAAAAATTAAACAGGGGCTTCTCACCTCTTTTTCTTCTTTCTGCAGAGCAATACGACAACAACCACAGCACCAACACCGAGTGCACCTGTTTGTGGGAGGGAGAGTTTAAAAAAAAAAAAAAAAAAATAAGAGTTAGAATGCCATGGTTTCAATGATAAATGTACGTAGTTACATTGTCATGTTCTCTGCTCCAAAAATGAGTGTTAATATATTGTACAGAGAGTATGGTAATAAGAGTGTATAATATTAAAACGTAAAGCATGTAAATAATATTTATAACATAGTTTTGATGCTTAGCAAAACTGTAATGTGTGTGTAAGATGGATAATAGTGTGCGTAATATTTATAATAGCTTATTACACTTGGTGGTAATAGTGTATACAGTATTTTGGTGTTTATATGGATACTGTAATATTGTACTCTAATATATTGTTAGTATATATGGTATTAGTGTGGCTAATACCTAATAATAATATATACTATCTGGAATATGGTAATTACTGTATATTATTTATAGTGTCTATATATAGTACTAACATAGTGCATGTGCATAATACACGTAGTGTAAAATTCGGTAATACAGTGCTGTATAATGGTAATATAACTGTAGTAATGTGGTAGTCGATGATGTTTAATAGCTGCATATAATATCTTCTTTTCTTATTTCTTTATCGCATTTTGATGAAGACTGCAATGAGACGCAGGTGAAAGGTGAAGTGATGAAGTATGATGAAATAAAGGCCTCAACCCTAACACATAACTTGAAGTCTACAAATTCAAAATTTTCCATGTTGCTAAACAAAACATCAACTCCAATAACTCAGCATCACACTTGGAGCAATCTTTGAAGGACAATGTCAAAACCTACCCCCAACTACACCAAGGACGATTTCCAAAATCTTTCCACCTTTCTCTGCAAGACAATAGTTACAGACACAGAATTAGTGGTCTTTATCTTACAAAAAAAAAAAAAAAGAGGCTCACCTGCTCTTACGTAAAGTAAAAAATGTTGCGTGGCAGTGGATTTCAATAATGAGGCCTCAGACACAACATCGATTATGTGTTCTGCACAGGCTTCACAAACAAAGAGCTCACAACTGAACCACCTCATGTACTATACATTAGCTTATTTGGAGTAGATATATTAGAAGTTGTGGTAAAAAATGATGGAAGTGTAAAAAAAACCAACAACAAATGTACAGAAGAAACATTTTCAAAAGGTGGCTGATGTGTGGAAGATATCACTGTAAAGGATGCTTAAAAAGTCACAGAAAACTTACTGGCACATGTTGGAGGAGCAGATGTAAATGTCCCACTTTGTGAACATGATAGTGAATCACTTCCAGTCATTATGTAGTCTTCATCACAGCTGTACTTGACCTCATCTTTGAACTGATAGATGGTTTTGTCTGGACTGAAGGAGCCATGATCCACTTTAGAAGGCGGTGGACAAGTCACAGCTGTGCAGGGGGGGGAGAGAGATAAAAATTACACACATGTACAGATTAGTACGAGATTCTACCGAGAGATAATATCATGAAGTCATTAGAACTGTGTCATTTGTAAGCAGCTGCTGTCACGTGGCCTACCTTTACACAGTGGAGGCTCTGGACTCCAGAGGTTGTCGCTGCCACATTTTATGGTGGCCTGACCTTGGATCTTAAATCCACTGTTGCATTTGAACGTGATTGTGGCCTGGTATACATGAGGGGGTCGAGAACCTTGAACCCATTGACCATTGACAATTTCACGGTCTGGACATTCAACCTCTGTAAGCAAAGCAAAAAACAAAAAGCCAAAGGAACATGATTTGGGGAAAAAAGAAAACCGATGCAGGACACTGTAGCGGTAATGATCTGATTTAAAAAGGCGGCAAACCTACTTTTGCATTGTGGAGGAGAGGGATTAAATTGTCCATCAGCAGAGCACGAAATTGTGCTTGACCCAATCAATGCTAAATCCCTGTTACAGGAGTATTGCACCACCTCCTTGTAGTCGTAGACATCTTTGACTGGGTCCTGAGTGCCATCCACAATAGCTGGAGGCGGATCACATGTGACCACTGCAAAATAAAATCATAATTTGTCAGATTTGAAAAAGGATGCAAACTTTAAAAATCAAGTCATGCCTTTTTATAATTAGAAATAGACAAGACCAACCTTCACATCTAGGCAACCTGCCGTCCCAGTCTTGGGCTCCACAGAGGCGTTCGCCTTTACCAACCAATCTGTAACTGATTATTCACAGTAAAGTTAGACTTCAGGCAAAATTTAGAAGAAAGATTTGTGCCACTGCTGAAGTGAACTCAACAAACCGCTTACTTGAAGATAAAATGGGTTATACTGACTGAACGATCTAACAATTTACAGCAAAATACAAATCAACCCACACCATCAACAATGATTTCCATACTAACCCAGTGTTGCAAACGATAATGGCTTTATCCCCAAACTCATTCCCAGTAGGATATTGAACATCTCCATTAAGCACTTCTCCCGCAGAGCCGCAGGACCTCCCTGAATAAAAAAAAAAGTTTTGTTTTGGTTTTAATTATATTATCTTGTAAATCCAAAACTCTCCTAAAATGAACCTACGTGGTTGAAGGGGTGGTTCAGAACAACACATTTTATAAAGTCCTCTAGTTTAGCAGCGTTTGCTGGTGCAAGGCTACAACAAGTCAACAGTTCCTGCTACCCACTTCACAGTACACCTGAGAAAACTAATTACAACGCTACACTGTTGATGTAAATGTTTTCTATTGCAATTCACTTTAAGGAAGGTAACAATTTTAGTGTAGGTAATATCAGTACGCCACTACCGAGGCCTCCAGCCAACTGAGACACTGGTCCCTCAGAATGCCATGTGATATAAGGATAGTTTCATGTCTCACATTATTTTAGCAAAACACACATTTACATGAGTAGTCTGGCAAAACTATCGATGTAACGAGAGCATGGGTTCAAGATTCTAAACCACACCTTTTATGACTAACTACTCAAAGCGGTTGCTCCCACACTGGAAGGAATGTTTCACAACTTCTTTCCATTTTCCAATGAAAATGTGCTAGTTTGTTGACGTTAATGATAGTACTGAAATAGTTGATTGCGTTTCTAGTATTATTTGCAGAAGGAAGAAGTGTAGTGGGTGGAGGACTCTGAAACTATAAGACTGGAAAGGCTGATACTCACTCTCACATCTCAGAGTCACAGGACTCCAGCTGCCTGCAGTGCAGGTGATGGATAGTTTGCCCGTTACAGGAGTGTAGCCAAGATTACAGGAAAGACCGACTTTGGCCCCATCTGCAAAGGTCTGTGAGCGAATGACGTTGTCTTTCAAATCCATGTTTTCCCCTAGGACAGGTGTTGAACATTGCTGAGCTGCACCGTGATACAAGTCGAGAGAAATATAAACGTTAGTGTGTGTGATCACCCAAAGTTCATATGTCGCAAGCATCCGTGCATGGCGTCACTCACCTTGAGCAATTGTAAAGAGCCCTATGCAGCTCAAGACAAGGAAGTAAGAGATGTCCATGGTGAGATCTGGGTGTGCCTGTGGGAAGCTTACACGTTTCTGTGCTAAAGAAGAGGACGAAGAAATATCAGTGCAGGACTGGTGATCAAAGTATAAGTGAGGTGAAGTAAAAGGCAGCCATGTAAAGCAACAAGGAAAATGAGAATGATAGATCCATACTACATTCATTGCTATTCAACAGTTGCAAAGCTATTTTAAAGGGTAGACTGGACTAGTGTTGCAGCACTCGAGATTGGTCTTGGTCTCCAGACCACTTTTTAAGGGTCTTGGTCTCGTCTCAGAGGCATTTTTACTCGGTCTTGGACTGGGTGGGCTCTTGAATTTTGATCAAGACCAGTCGAGACTCAGCCAACACTGTAATGACAGATAATAACGGCAAAGAATCCAGCTGCTGCCGTTTCACGCTCTGTTTGTGACACCCAGGGTTACACAATTATTTCTTTTTAATTTTATGAAGCAAAGTTTTTTTTTTTTTTTTTTTAATGGTTCAAAATAGCTGGCAAAGCAGCAAATGTTCAAGAAAATTATGAAAAGATACCTTGCTGAAAAGAGATGTTGCTGTTCGATTGAGAAACAAACTTACTACTGGTAATTTTCTATGTTTAGTTGTTATATTAAATATATATTTTTCTTTCTGGTCTTGTCTTGTCTCGGTGCTCTCTGATCTTGATAATGTCTTGGTCCCGGGTGGTGCGGTCTTGACTGCAACACTAGACTGGGCTGAAACGTGTATTACAGTGTCCTAAGATGACCTCAAGGGAAACGGAACTAACGTATGGGCAAACCCAAACAGTGAACGTCACGATAACATTTGTTTAACGTGTTTTTTTTCTCCCCTAAACAACAACAACGACGACGACGACGACGACGGCGGCGGCGGCAAACGAAAACGCATTTTCTCTAAATAAACACGTCAGGCCTTCAAAACGGATTTAGCCGTACCACGCTGTAGCTGTGAAGGATTCAAAATGAAACTTGCAGGGAGACCTTTATGGTTCGGGGTCACGGTTTCGGACGTAGTTTCCATTCTGTGCTGTCATCTAAACCACGGTCATAAAATGTTCAGCACGCTGACTGACGGCGTTGGCCTCGTTAGCTGCGGACCAGTTAGCTCCTAGCACAACAGCGCTAAAGACTTTCACTTTTCATCACGTACCTGCTGTTGAACCGCTGCTCGGGTGTCTCGGCTGGGGACTGGCTGTCAGAGAGGCTCGGGTGGGTTTCCAGCGGACCCCAGTTGGCTCATTTAGTAAATACGCAGGCTTCGGCGCGCCCGTTATGACGTGATGATCTCAACTACCGGAAGAGGTGGTCCCGTCGGCCAACCGACGACGCCCTGTTAGTATCTGTAACTGCATTGTTAATTCCCAGCAATCGCAGCTCGTCGTCAGAGTCGCTCCAGGCTGTGTGATATCGGTGATATCGAATATTTTAGGCCAAACATGGGCCAGCTATGGCCCGGGGGCCATATGCGGCCCGTTAAACGCTTTAATCCGGCCCGCCGAATTTGAAGAAATGATATTAATAGTAAGTACATCATAAAATAGCGGTATTTCACCCATTTGTGTTTTAAGAGTCATTTCAACAAATAGCTAAATACCGTGGCCCAACAAAATATCTCTCTTTTGGGGCATTAAAGAGAGACATTTTGTTGTAACTTGCTTTTGTTAATTTGCAATTGACATCATATGAGGTGGGTCACGGCAACACTCCATTTGCTCCTGTTCCATTGTTCGGTCTTAGTCAGAAGAGCATTCCAACTGTAGCCTAACAAACCCCGCCCAAGCCCAGAATCAAAAGGCGGAAGCCACACATTTCCTGCTGACTAACAAGTGCCTCATTTTTATTATCAATATTCCTCTTTTTATTTAGAAAACGGAAATGTGTCAGAAAAAAAGCAGTACAAGTAACCCTTTAGTGTACAAACCAAAAGATTACAGTTAATTATGTGACATGTATGTGACAAATGCAGCACATATCACTTTATAGGTATACTTAAAGAAATTGACTGGAGCCAAATGCAGAATGAATAGTGGTGATGGCTTAGACCTGGCGGCCTGTCAAACTTATTAATAAATCGTATTAATATTCAAGTTTCCCTGCATTCTCACATTTTCTCCCACAGTGGTGATGATATCCTGAAGAATAACATAACTCTAATAAAGAGAGTGCTGCTGTAACTCGCTTCCTTTGCTTCCCTTCTTAGTCAATAAATATTTTTGTTTAATTTCTTTGGAACAAATATAATCTCCATTCTTTCCTACTGTGCTATTGCTGTAATTATGAAAATTTCCCCAATGTGGGATTAATAAAGGCTTCTATTCTATTCTTTTTGTATTGTTTTTTGACTGCTGCAACAGTGTAGTTTCCCAATTTGGGATCAATAAAGTTAAATCTAATCTAATCTAAATTACTTTTAAATATCAGTAACTGTTAGTACTAGAAAAAAGATGATTAATTTGTTTAATTTTCAGTGTTTAAAGAGTAATTTCAGCAAAGAGGATGTCAAAGACATATACCATCCATACACATGTTGTACGGCTTTTGTTCATTTTCAAATGACATAAATGCCCATTCTTCACATATCCAATGATTTTATTCTTCCCTCCTATGAGGTGGGTCACCAAAACACTCCATCCATCTGCTCCTGCTCTGGCCCCCTCTGTCAAAATTTAGAACCCATTGTGGCTCACCAGTCAAAATTTTGCCCAGCCCTTGGCTTAGACCATGAGCCCACTCTTTTAGGTATTAAAGGTCAAGCATAAATGTTTCTAAAGGTTTTATAACTGGGTTATTGTTCCAAGCCCCACCCCTATCCCACTGGTTAATGTAACAATTTCCACTGTAATTTGGTATATACAAGAATATGTCTGAGACTGTTTTTGAATTTGTTCAGCTCAAAGCTGCAGAGTAATACTCCCAATTATCACTATCAATGTGGTGTGCGTGACTGTACTAAGATGTATTTTGTTGTTCATTAAGCATTCCACTTCTTTACAATATCATTTCAGGTGACATAATGAAGCCTAGAGCTCGGGTGCTGTGCAATGGAGGACCACCGCCCAACAGTTCCAGCAAAGCAGCGGTCACTCAACTTCAATTTGCGGTGTCCTGACTTGGCCCTCTGGAGTTATCCTAAGGTATTGCAATACCACACCTTCCAACTGGTTCACATTGTTGCATAGTTTATAGTGCATCATTTTTTCATGCACTTTATTGCCAATAATAGGTGGCACCACTTTAACCACATCCACCTGCCTGTTAAGACTCTTTTTCAAGTGAATGAGATGATGATATGTATGTTTGCTTAATTTGTGTTTTTTTTTCTCAATGCTTGCATATCAATGTCAAGTTCTACTCACTAAATTTGTTTGCTTGTATCAATCTTGATATCTTTCAGTACTGCCTTCTTTCTGTGGCTTTATAGACTGTACTTAAAGGGAAAAGGGAACCTCTATGTGCCCTGTATAAATAATGCAATATGTAAATCAATGTGACACTAAAAGTTGTTGTCTTTTCTTTGTTTTTACAGGTGCTTCTTGGGTATTAACTGATACAGACTCCAAGACTCAATAATATCATACAGTATTATTTAAAGTTGTATTATTTTCATAGTAAAAGTGTAAGTATACAGGCATTGACTGTAATTTATTAACAGTTAAGTAATGTGACTCTACAGCTACATATTGCTATAGTAATTTCATGGCATAACACCTGTGAAATTAACGATCTAGTATAGTGTATAGTTTTAGTTTTCTTAAAAATTTAGTGTGAAACTTTGACAGTAATCACCTGTTGAGTTGTGCCAAAATAAAAACTGAGTTTTGTGTTCTGCACGATTCGAATCGTTTTCACTAATGTACATATGTAATTACTGGTGTATAACATTCAAAGTTGTATCTTTCTACAATATGGGCAAATTCACTGTGTGAGCGAACCGTCTTCCTTCTTGTTGACAATTGCAATGGTGACGCCGTAGTATCGGCGTTCCGTTAATGTCGACTTTGTGAGGTAAACATACGCAAGAGTTGATTGAACTAATCTGAATCTAGAAAAGGCTGTTTTTGGAGCCAGATACTCCAAGTTCACCCTGCTCAGGTTCAGTAAAATCAAGAGTTCGGGATTACACTCAATTTGTTTAATCTCCTACCTGGAATAACCCCCAAGTAAATAAGTGCAGCAGTAGCATTTCGACTGGCAAAACTTTACATGCTTTGCTACTTTGGCACAAGAAGAGTAGAACACAAAATGAAAAAAAAAGGTAGTCCAACTTCCTCGTCTTTTTCTTGTTTTTATTATAGAAATAAACTGATGTTTCGATGATTTCAGATTTTTTTCACAATAAATAAAAGGCAATCCAGTGCAAAACCTTCACTTTTACATCTTTATGCGACAACGGACACAAAACTCTTTGTCCTAATACTCAAAATATCTTACCTCTGTCAGGTAACTGTTGTTCTACAACACCAACAATAACAAATTTTAAAATGTTAAATAAAAATAATATTATTATTTGTTTATTTTTTCTTAAAGGTGCATATACCTTTGGTATATGTCCAAAGAATTTGTTCTAACCACAGATCCTTTGCATCAAGGCACACTTGAATGGAACAAGCCCATTTAATCAGGCACTATGCTGTGGACTGTTTTACAGATCCCACTTTAGTCTTTCCAAATATGAAAAGTGAATGTTTGGAAGTAAAGAAGTCATATTGTTGCTCTTGGAGCCATTCTGTATTAGCTAAATACATAAGCAGTCCTTTACTGATTTTACTGAACAGCAAGCCTCCTCTACCTTCACTAGTCAAGCTGTGCCGTGTCAAGCAGTGCAAGTTCCCCCCGAAAAGAAATTAAGTCCCCCCTCTGAATATCGAGCTATGTCCATCATGACTTGCAGAATATATGGATATGCAATTACTGCAAATGTTCAGAATAAAAATAGAAGCAGCAAAACTGACGTGTTGAGGATTACAAGTAGCCATCAGAAGACTTTTTTTTTTTTTCCTTCTTGCTGGATTCCTGCTTTCCAGCAAAAGTTTACACTCCTCTGGTCAAGCCATCAGTGTCATAACCAGTGACTTTGGATTATCAGGACTCCGATGGGTGCTACAGTGGAAACAAAAGAAGCAGAGAGTAAAAATTATGAACTAAGAATAAAATTGAAAGGAAGTCCTGTGAGGAAGACAAAAGTTTTTTTTTTTTTTTAAGAGTTTAAAGGAAAGTCCAAGATGTGGGATTTGGAGGGATCTAATGGCACGATGGCTTTTGAAAAAGAAAACAAAGGTTGCAAACGTCATAAATGTTACTTTAGCTGCTACTGACACATGCCTACAAAGTTATGTCTTCAGTCCTTTGCGCCTGCCTCATTCTCCCTTTCCTGTAAAGGACAGGGGAAGCATGTGTAATTGATCGACAGCTTCTCCCTCCTGCCACGATTATGGGATGCTTTAGTGTAAACCTCTAGAAAAAGTGATTGGCAGTTTCTTTCCTCTTACCGAGAGGATTTTTCCGGCTTCATCGTCTGTGACCCTTTCACCATCACGTTGTTTCACAGAGCTGTAACCCATTAGTGACTCAGTATTATAGCTCACGAGCACAAGACCATGCAGCAAAGGAGAGGTTGAGGAAAGGAAAGCGAGACAAAAACAAAATCCCACAGGACTACAGCCACACATTAACGAAGAACACAAAGCATCCAAATCTGACCAATGAAAATCACTGGTGCAGCATGTGCGACTGTCACTGGCGTCGTGTAAGATGGTTCACTCCAATTGAAAAAATCAAGTTCCAATAGCTGTGTGATCTTAACATCTGGTAGTCTTGGCATCCAACACTTGTATTTTTACTTAATTAGTTCATTTCAAAATGTAATGAAGATGTGGCCCGCAACATCCACACGCTGCACTACAGCTCGGAAAGACAAAACAATATGAGACTTAAGCCTGCTACAGTGTAGCAATGGTCCATCATCCAAAAAACAAATTTCTTTCTTTCCAAGGTTGTAGCTGCAATATACTCGGAAAGAACAAAAGTTTGTCCCATCTTCCACGGCGAAAACAGAATGACGGACGTCATTATGGTCTCACACCTTGACCCTGACACAACATCTGGCCGTCACTTTTCTCATTTTCTCGTGTGGTGTTTGACAACTATTGTGCGACTCGTCAGAAATTTGCAATGGGTGTGGTTAGTGCAGAAAGCGGAACAGTTTCACAATGCTTGTCGCAAGCAGCAAAACAGGCCCTGGAGTGGAGCTCCAGCATGCAGCTTTTGATGGACAGAAAGCCACAGTGTACAAAACAGGCTACTGACAAAGGGTTGGAGGAGTCGAGATCAAGCGCTGACAAATTAATCAGGGATTAAAGCCACTGAAAGGGGTTAGTATGGGTAGGTAATCAGGAACGTTTCACCTTGTCTTTTTTAGGTAGCGGTATCCAAAAAAACAGGCCACAAAAATGACTAGGAGACCTATTTGTGGGAGGGTAAGTTAAAAAAAAAAAAAAACAAGAGAGAGAAAACAATGGTTTAATGGCAAATGTGTGTAATGATGTTGCCATGTTCTCTGTTTAATGTTTTCCACATACTTGTGTGATATATATATATATATATATATATATATATATATATATATATGTATATATATATATATATATATATATATATATATATATATATATATATATATATATATATATATATATATATATATATATATATATATATATATATATATATATATATATATATATATATATATATATATATATATATACACACATATACATATACACACACACACATATATATATATGACATGTATATGTGTGTGTAACGCACATATATATGCTTATGTAAACTTATGCTTTTTATATAGCATGTAGCATATATATATATATATATATATATATATATACAGGAATCCTCTCATATATATATATATATATATATATATATGATTAGATACTATGGGCAACACAATTCACAACAAAACACAATAAAAATGCTTTGTGGGAATCCTACTGAATTTGATAGAAGTCAGTAGTTTAAGCCTGTTGATTAAACGGTCACTATTTTGTGAAGAAAGGGACAAAACAATTGTCCGTTTGCTCCTGATGCTACTTCCCTGTGATGCTGAGGCACAAATTGCGAATAGAAGGAATGAAGTGGATGTCAACACCAATATTTTGGCTGTCCCAATCAGTTCAGTCAACAAAATAGATTAAAATAAACATTCCTGAGATTAAAAATATTTAAGTTTGGCGCTTATAATGTAATACAAGCTCTACAGGGCATATGCATTAATAAAAAGATATAAAAATAAAAGAATTCTTTAACCAGGAAAACTACTGTAAAACTTTTCAGTTTCCCAGCCAAGAGAAGCCAAACGGCTCCTTGAGGATGCTGGGGCCAGATTTCTAGATTTTAGTCTTTCTGGTAATGTGATTTCCTGTGCGTGTCTGCCTCATGAAATGGCACCTACACATACACACACACACAAAACCACTTCCCTCTCTGACTGCCATAGCTGCAACCTGGCCCCACCTGAATTTTGAGAACCGTTTGTAATATTTGACTTTGAACAAAGACATGATGTCTATGATGAAGTAAAAGCCTTAATCCCATCACATTTTGAAAAGGTGAAAGTTAAAAAGCTTAAAATTTTCTATTTCGCCAAACTTCAAAGGGCCTAAAACACCATAATCAACAATGGACAATTCCAAAATACTTTTCTGTGTCAATCATACGTCATCTTGTTTGGGTAAACCCAGGAAGGACAATATTAGAACTTACCCACAAACACGCCAACAATGACTTTTACATGGTTGCCACTGTTCTCTGCAACACAATAAGGACACAGAATTAGTGGTCTTTATCTTACAAACAAGCTCACCTGATTTAATTTCAAGCAACACAAATGTGAAATGGCAGTGCCTTCCCTCCACGAGGCCTGAGACACAACTGCCACATTTGCACGCAGACTTTTTTCCATTCTGATTCAAATAGTTCTGAAGGAAGATTTCATGTCAACTGTTTGACATGTGACAGACCAATCAATCCATCGCCTGCTCAGCACAGTTGTCGTCACCGTTCTAGTCTTTGAGCTTTCTAAGGGGGCATCCCCATAGCACCGCCTCGCCTCGCCACGGTTCGGTTGTAGAGCGACCCCACTGGCCGCTACACGGTTGTAGGAGGTGCCGTTTTGGTACCTCAAGCGCTCAGGGTCCAAGCGAGACGAGGCAAGTTTAGTGGTGACGTAGCGACGAAGAGGGCATTGATTGGCTCATATTTTCTGACGAAAGCCAAACCGCTATTTGTTTTTGGCAACGGTTGTAGTGGGTTGTCTGCGATTTATTTTTAAGAAGATGGCAGAGCGTTTTTTAGCGTGGACAAATTCAGAAGTCCAGACTTTGTGTTGGTGTTTATGTAGAGCATTTTTAATGATTTGGTCTGAAATATAAACCCACTGTAATTGGAACAGTTGGCTCCATGTTAATCCAGTTAGTGACAGAACCACAAAGGTCAATTATGTGTTTGATAGCTTGATTCTTTAGAACAGCCTTTGCAAAGAAACAGTCATAACTGAATTATCTCATGCAAATAATATTCCTGCAGTGGCTTCAGTGTTTGATTGGCATGCATCTGCACTATACCTTCAGTTTTTGGTGGAGCCACATTAATGGTGGCAGTGGTAGTCGTGGGCCTACCTGTGGTTGTTTTACCTGAAAATTAAACAGAAAAAGGTGCAAATATTACAACTGCAACTATATTACACAGGATTTGGATATAAAATGTATTTTTATCTTTTGCAAGTATTGTTCTGGGAGCAGTGTAGCTGTGTCGAGTTGTCTGCTCCACTTTGAAGGCAGCGCTGGTTGACCCCAGTGTGTCAGGGTGTGCGTCCAGAGACGTGTGAGTTTTTGATTTGTGTTAACAGCTTGAATTTATTTGTGTTTCCTTTTGTACCATTTCATGGTGTCCCTTTGTGTGGAATGGACTCATGCTGTTTTAATCTAATAACTTCACTCATATGACCCCGGTCGAAGCATCCCTGCACTGGCTTCCTGTTAATTTCAGGATACAGTTCAAAATTTGAACCACCACTAGACAGATCTTGCGTCCTTTTACCGTCCTGTCAGGTCACTGCGATCGGCGAATGGCCTTTTTGTCACCGTCCCACACACAAGGTTGAAGACAAAGGGTGATAGAGCCTTATGGCTGTCGCGCATAAATGGTGGAACACTCTGCTTCATGAGCAGAGAGCTGCCTCTTCAGGGCACTTTTTTAAGAAGCAGTTAAAAACCCACTTCTTTAGGCTTGCGTTCCCGCAATAATATATTATTGTGCGTGTTGCTGTATCTTTTTTATTGTCTCTATGTATTGACTGTGTTTCTCTATGTTCATATTTTCTAATCTGTATTTGTAATGATTCTGTATTTCTTGTATTTTAACTTGTGAAGCACTCTGTTGTGAAGCCCTCTCTGTGAGAAGTGCTATATAAATAAAATGTACTTATTTACGGTTTTACTGTGTTAGGGTTTATGAGCCTTTGTATGTTTGTGTTTGCTGATTTTGTTTTAACTGTTTATTGCTGAACCACACACACTTACCACACCCTGAATCAAGATAAAGACCAGTTAGGATCGACCTTTTGAAGGCCAATTGAAAGTATATATATAAAGAAAAACTTACTGATACACGTTGGAGGAACAGATGTAAATGTCCCACTTTGTGAACAAGATCGTGAGTCACTTCCAGTCATTTCATAGCCTGCATCACAGCTGTATTTGACTACATCATCGTACTGATAGATGGTTTTGTCTGGACTGAAGGAGCCGTGATCCACGTTAGAGGGACGTACACAAGTCACCACTGCAGGGGGAAAATAAAGATTAGATACATGTGTACATTAGTATGAGGTTCTGTGAAGAGTTAGTATCAAAGTCCTGCTTTCAGTTTTAATTTGCAAATTTAGAGATCTTTCGCAATAACAATGAAAAATTATCAAGTTGGAACAATTGAAAGTATATATAAAGAAAAACTTACTGGTACACGTTGGAGAAACAGATGTAAATGTCCCACTTTGTGAACAAGATCGTGAGTTAGTTCCAGTCATTTTGAAGCCTGCATCGCAGCTGTATTTGACTACATCATCGTACTGATAGATGGTTTTGTCTGGACTGAAGGAGCCGTGATCCACGTTAGAGGGTGGTGGACAAGTCACGGCTGTATAGGGGGAAAATAAAAATTATATACATGAGTACATTAATACGAGACTCTGTTGAGTTGGTATCATGCAGTTGGACTCTGACAAGTCCTCGTTTGAATTAACCGTGTCAAATTTATGGATTTATCCTAAACTGATCATTTTCTGACCTTTATTAAATTACATAATTTGAGCAAAAATAAGTCAAGATTCGAATTTCGAGTCTTTTTGACCGTGATAATAAATACCCTAAGTCTTTTTCTTAATATTCCTTATTGACCCAATGCAAAGCACCAGCTGCCCTTTTGAAATTTGAGTTGATTTTTTTATTAGTATGTGCTTCTATTCATAGCTAATATCAAGAAGTTGGAACTCTGAAAAAACGTCATTAGAACTGTGTCACTTGTATGGATTTATCCTAAATGTGTACATTTCTGACCTTCAGTGCCTTTATTACATGAAATGTAATAATGGCTTGAGTAGATTAAAAAAATAAAATAAAACAGACTCTCAGCTCATGTTTCGATTGTGATAAAACATGTCTTGATTGTTTATATCTTTGAATCCCTTCCTGTCCCAATACAAGCAGCTGCTGTCACGTGGCCTACCTTCACACAGTGGAGGCTCTGGACTCCAGAGGTTGTCGCTGCCACATTTTATGGTGGCCTGACCTTGGATCTTAAATCCACGGTTGCATTTGAACGTCATTGTGGCCTGGTATACATGAGGGGGTCGAGAACCTTGAACCCATTCACCATTGACAACTTCACGGTCTGGACATTCAACCTCTGTAAGCAAAGCAAAAAAAAAGGCCAAAAGAACATGATTTGAGAAAAAAAGAAAAACGATGCAGGACACTGTAGCGGTAATGATCTGATTTAAAAAGGCGGCAAACCTACTTTTGCATTGTGGAGGAGAGGGATTAAATTGTTCATCAGCAGAGCACGAAATTGTGCTTGACCCAATCAATGTTAAACCCCTGTTACAGGAGTATTGCACCACATCCTTGTAGTCGTAGACATCTTTGACTGGGTCCTGAGTGCCATCCACAATAGCTGGAGGCGGATCACATGTGACCACTGCAAAATAAAATCATAATTTGTCAGATTTGAAAAAGGATGCAAACTTTAAAAATCAAGTCATGCCTTTTTATAATTAGAAATAGACAAGACCAACCTTCACATCTAGGCAACCTGCCCTCCCAGTCTTGTACTCCACAGAGGCGTTCGCCTTTACCAACCAATCTGTAACTGATTATTCACAGTAGAAAAGAAGAAAGATTTGTGCCACTGCTGAAGTGAACTCAACAAACCGCTTACTTGAAGATAAAATGGGTTATACTGACTGAACGATCTAACAATTTTAGCAAAATACAAATCAACCCACACCATAAACAATGATTTCCATACTAACCCAGTGTTGCAAACGATAATGGCTTTATCCCCAAACTCATTCCCAGTAGGATATTGAACATCTCCATTAAGCACTTCTCCCGCAGAGCCGCAGGACCTCCCTGATACATACAAACAAAAAAGAATAGATGTTACTCTTCTAATCTACATGGTTAATGACTCACTACTCAAGATGGCCACTCCCACATTCGAAGGAATGTTTTACAACAGGATGTGATGAGGGCAGTTGTTGCAAAATCAGATACCTGAATGGTTAGCTGACCAGCATCTACAATTCTTACCATTTTTGATAGCTAGCTAGCTAGCTAGATAGATAGATAGATAGATAGATAGATAGATCTTCAATTCTACTAGTTCACAGTCCAAATTTCGATCTTCTTTTGATCAGATGTGTGGTGGGTGGAGGACTCTGAAACTATAAGACAGACTGGAAAGGCTGATACTCACTCTCACATATCAGAGTCACAGGACTCCAGCTGCCTGCAGTGCACGTGATGAATGTTCTGCCCTGTGCAGGAGTGTAGCCAAGATTACAGGAAAGACTGACTTTGGTCCCATTTGCAAAGGACTGTAAGAGAATATTGGTGCCTCTCAAATCCATGTTTTCACCTAGGACAGGTCTTGAACAATTCTGAGCTGCAGTGTGATAAAAGTAGAGAGAAAGTAAAAAATTGTTAGTGTGTATGATCACTCAAAGTTCATATGTTGCAAGCGTGCATTGCGTGGCGTCACTCACCTTGAGCATGTGTAAAAAGTCCGACACAGCTCAAGAGAAGGAAGTAAGAGATGCCCATGGTGAGAAGAACTGTCTGCCTGTGGGGAAATATACAAGATTCTGGGTTAAGAGATCTGGCACTGCAGATTTGGTGATCACAGTGTGATTATATTCAAGGGTAGTCATAGAATTTATGACTTTGAAGGCAACATTAATTTCATGGGTGGAGTTTGCACTGCAAGGGCACTTCCCCACCGAAAGTAGTTGAAAGAGGTTACGACATGGAGACTAAATTATGGCAAATCAAATACAGACTTAATTAAAAATAAAAAACAATCGTTAGAAGTAAATTTGGAGTCTATTCAATTTTGCAATGTCTATGGTTCGACGTCGGGGTGTCTATGGGGAATGTACTGTACTAATGTAAAGTCATTTTTTGTAAAGACAAGTTACGCTATGTTGACGCCATAACCCGTATCCTCAGTTGGCCTCAGAGGAAGGGGGGGCAAAGGAAGAAAAAAAACAGCAGCCAACAAGCCAAAGCCAAAAAGAGCACGCATTTTCCACTCTCCCCCCCTCAGTGGCAGTCGTTAATAGACGTTAGGTCTTAAAAACCGACTTAGCGTACCAATCTGTGGCAGCGAGGAATTACAAACTAATTTACCGCAGTAATGACGCTGTCCGACTTTAAATTTAGATTCGTTTCAGTTCAAGTCAGCAGAAGACGTTCACGCTTCGGAGATGGGGATTGGGGGGGAATTTAGAATTAGTGTCCAATTATAATTTAGTCTAAACTGCAGTCAAAAATTACCAAATGGCACAATTCAGGAAACGTCAGACGACCGGGTGGTGTGGGCCGCGTTAGCCCTGAATCGGTTAGCTAGCGCAGCGCCGCGAAGCGTTTCTGGTTTCATCACATACCTGTTGCTCAGGCTCTTGTCTGGTGCCTTCGTTGGAAACGGGGTTTCTGAAAGACTATAAAATCCGGTTCGATTTATAACTGACCCAAGCGAGCTAATTCCTTACAACCAAAGACTTCACCCGCCCCCGTTCTGACGTCATCAAAATTACCGGAAAAGGTAGGGTGGCTAAATGGCGACGACCCAACCGTAGCGATCAGTTGTCGTTATACATATAATTTTTGTAAGTGAAATTTCAGAGCCATGAATCTAAATCGTCATACAGTAATCCTTCATATATTGCCTTTCAAAATGAAAAGAGTCATTATGTCACCGCTATTTTACAATGAAAATAAATAAATAAATGAATAAACTAAGAAATCTTAGTGAACAATTTGACTGCTTCATAATGACGTTTAATTTATTTTAATAATTTACTAAGACCTAAAGGGTGTGTAGTGGTAAACCATTTAAAAGCTAAGATTTTCAAGGTTTTGAAAAAAAAATATTTGCAAGTGCAACCAAGAAAGTAAAGAATTAGACTTAGGTAAGACTTTGATCTGTTCTATTGTGTTCCTGTTGTGTTTGAGCTTTTCATGAGGATTAGAAACCCGGTGAGAATGAAAATCAGTGCATGTAGATATGCAACTACAGAGATGATTTAGATTTCTGACTCTATTAGAACATAACCAGATGAAACAGAGTTTTATAAAACTAAAAATAAAACAGGAATGCAAAGTGGATATCAACTGATCAAAGGTAAAGAATTGCAGAATAAATGTATAGATTGCCCACTCAGAAGCCCAAAGCCTCAAAATCTGTACATCTAATTTTCTATCACCACTTCTGCAGCACGCAGGACTCTTTGGGGCTTGTAACTACTCCAGGAGTCTGGCAGCAAAAGCCAGGTAATCTGGAAAATTTTCACAGGGCTGCCCACAAAATCCGTTTGACATTTTTTGGGATGTGACAATCAGTTGGCTTTTTAACCTTTAACCTTTATCAATGAAGATAATGGCTCTCTGACAAGAGTCGTTTTCTGCTTCTTTCCAATATTTTGTTGTTTTTTTTTTCCAAGAAGTATAGTTATTTTTTAATACGCTTATTGCATAATATATTTGTATTTTTAATCCAATTTTGTGTTTAGGGTAAATGAAATTGAATGAATAAAATATCCTATTAATTAAAATAATACAAAAACTAAAGCTACAGCAAACAATTTCACGTTTGTAATGCTTTACTGAAAACCATTTTTTTTAGACGTTGAAAGATACAAGGAGAATGACGATATGATTTTCCAGGATGTTGAGTTTTATCCAGATGAAGACACATTCTGTGTGTGTATAAGGGACTCTATCCAGGCTTAATATCCAAAGTCAGACATTTCCTGCTAACTAACATGTGTTGCACATTTATAAGTAATTTCCCTCTTTTTCTATATTTAAAATGGAAATGTGTCAGGAAAAAAACAGAAAGGCAGAAAAAGTATCCCTGTCAGTGTTTTTATTGTAAAAAAAAAAAGCAAAAAATATGAAAACATAAGTAGCCTTAGTTCTTTGTAAAAACCAAAGGGTTACAGACAACTGTGTTAAATGTGGCAAACAAAGCATGTGCATTACAATATATTTAAACTTTTAAAAAAAATGACTGGGTCCAAGTGCAGACAAAACAGCTTATAAAGTGGTGACAGCTTAAACTAAACAATGAGCCCACTCTATCAGGTATTGAAGGTCAAGGGTAAAATGTTTGATGATAAGAATTGAATCTGGGATACTGTGCCATTATCTTCCCCCATTGCACGGTTGGGATGAAAGAATTCCCACTTTGCCTCATTTTGGTCTTGACTTGAGGTTGTTAAGATCTGGCCACGTCATTCCAGAGACTAAAGACATATAACACACTACAGTGTGATGAACAGAGTGCTTGATTTATCGTGTAATGTAAAGTTTTAACAACTGTGGTCTTTTTTAAGTTTAATTGCATTGAAGTTAATCAAAACATTCCAGTGCTGCAAGACACCTTAGAACGCTTTGACCTTGGGTTTTCAATGCCGTATGAGAAAACGTTGGCCACAATGATAGCAACACCAAACTGCTGCCACAAGGACGTGGCAGAAAAATAGTCACTGAACAAAAAGGAACATATTTTTTAAGGACTTCCTGCTAACTCTTGACAGATTAATCATGCTATCTACCACATTTGATTCCTATGCATAGAGATATCAATAAGGACAGAAAGCAACACCAGCGCAGCAATGTGTACCAGAATGACATTGAGGTCCATGCCCTAAAAAGAAACAGGCAAATATTAGCCACTAGTTTTAAATAGACATTGAAAAAATATTATGTATGTTCATTAAAACTTTTTTGCTCTCAACCAAAATATAATCTTACCATTCAAAGAAACCATGGTATGTTTGGTTGAATGTGGAAGACTGGTTTCCTGTGTCGGATGTAATATTCAGTGTTTGACAAGTAGTCAGAAGTGCGATTTGAGTGGTGGTAGTCATTCTGTCTGCACAGTCATAAATGGGTTGGTCTGGTGATTAAAAGGAAAGACATGTGATTCACATTTTTATTAACAAGTACTTTGTGCAACTAAGGCTTTCACAAGAACCCCATAGCCACTGCCCATTTGATAAAGCCTTACACTGTAAAAAAAAAAAAGAAAAAGAAAACAATCATTAACTTCCTGCCAGTATGCCAGTACAGCAACGTGTCAGCATGTGTTTCTGCATTGCTAAGCTGTGTTTCTGTGTTTACAGTAAATACCTCTCAATATTATGCTTCTCTGATGCCAAATTACAGTAGTACTATACTGTAAACATTGATCGCAGTATAGTACTCAGTATAGTATCTAGTGTCTGTGTTTTAAATTATTATTATTATAGACGTAGTTTGCCGAAAGGCTGACTACTTGTGTTCCAGGGCAGAGCGACAAGTTTTATCACAAGTCATTCGCGACAGTGTGTTTATTTTTATCATGACCGCTTGGTGTCGCCAAAGGAAGGAATTCCTACCCTTCAAAAGCCTGCGCAAGCAACCCTTTCGAAACAAAAAGAAGAAAGTCTAATTTACCACTATTAATCGAGCTTTTGACATTAGATTCACGCAATATGGGTCTCCTTGAAATATGACACTGGTGACAAACCTGATCTAAAATAAAGCCAATTATGCAGTCATTTACCTAGGGTCACAATGAAGCATTTTGGTACTAGAATGATATAGAGTTTAATGGAACGACCAAACCAATTGAGTGTCTGAAATGATTGGAAGCAACGAATTAAACTGCCACAAATAATCAGTCGTTCAAGGAATAAAGCAGTTGTTAAGATGTTGCTAAGCAATACATTCTCCTTTTTTTTTCTTAACAAAATTAAAGGTGCAGTTTTACTTTAAAAATAGATAATAAAAAATATTGGAAAATATTGTTTGATGAAGTAACCACACTCACCAGTTGCAACTTCAAACAAATGCACAATGCATTATACTATTTCTAATTCTTTGTCTGTTATTAAACTTATCAAAAGCCTTCATGAAACATTACAAAGACATTACACAGAAGCCATAACAATTTACTTATAACATTCGGTCAGTACTTACCGTACATAGTAATGACATAGGCACAGCTGCTGTGTCCAGGAATCAAAAGTTGCACTGAGAGCATATCACTTTCCTGATGACTGATGTCATTAGTTGCAGTACAGTAATATTTAATGTTCTTATCCAGTGTGCCACAGTGTAGATATAGATCTGATAAGTTGTTCAGCTGGACATCCTCATACTTTTTCTCAGCTTTTTTATACCAGGCGTAGTGAACAGCGGTGCCTGTTGCACAACCACAGCGCACTGTCACTCGTTCCCCCCAGCAGGTTGGCCTGTCTGCCAAAGAGCTCAAGGGCCAGAGTCTGGGTTTAGACAAGGGCCAAAATCAATTCAGTTATATATTAGTATCATGCAGCTGGAAAAATGACAAACCTCCACTAGATTTTTGTGATTATGAAAATTGTAACTGAAGTTGTGAAGCCATAACACATACCTTCTGTCACGACCAATTTCACACTGGTCATGATGTCTGCATATATTTTGTCAATCCCGACCCAGTATACTCCAGAGTCATCAAACTGGAGGTCTTTGACCTTCACAAAGAGTCCTCTTAGCCTTGCATCTACTACATGAGATCTGTGAGTGACTCTAGATTGAGTGCGACGTTCTGAATCCACCAAAACCTCGCAGGTGCTGTGAGATTCGCCGCGGCACCAGTACTTTTTACTGAACAAGAAATGTTTTGTGTCATATTTGCAACGGAGTGTAAATTCACCCCCAATGTGCGCTGTGATCTGTGCTGGATCACAGCTCAGCTGAAGAGTTGCTATAAAAGAAGGGGAAAAACAAAGGTAACAATAGTAACAAAATACTACTGTTTCAGTTTGGCATGCAACATAATAAAACACTTAATTGGGCTTGTTTGATCTAAAATCATATCTTAACCTTGAAAAGCTGTACGTTGTGAGCACATATATTCAATAACAACAACAATAATTATAATAAGAAAAATAAGAATAAGTAGAAAAAAAGTCTTGGCCTCATCCTCAAGAATTTTAAGTGTTCAGTATTTTAAGAAAAGTACAGTAAAAAAATAAATAAAACAAATGGCAAACTGTCACATGAAAAGCCAACTTACATGTATGTATAATGCATTAGAAGGATTGTAAAAATCATAGTATAAATTATGTCACTCACCCTTAAAAAGAAAAATCAGACACAGTATTTTCATTTTCATCTTTCGGCAGAAGAGCATGGCAATCTTTTGTCTGAGCTGAGGCTGCTGTGATGGACTCCTTCCTGTAAGAGCTTTGTGGTCTACAGTAATGCCCCTACGCCTGACTAATCTAGGTGGTTCCTGTTCTCTTTCCTGTATGAAAGTATTGAACATTGTTTGTAAAACTGGACATAACATAACACAACATAACAATCATCCAATCATTGGGAATTATTGGATAATGATTAGCAGCCTCCCCAAAGAACATCTGGCTTTGTTCTATAGATGTTTTTTAGATACTCTGTTCAGTTTACCCAAAAATGGGCCAGTAGTAGTTTCACATTGTCACATAATTTCTGCTGCTTGACTTCAGGGAATGAGCATTATGAAATTATGCAATTACAGACCCAGTGCTAATCTTGAGTGAACTATTCCTCATTGGACAACTGCTGTCTTATCTTGTCAGTATTCCATATAGGCTAGTACTGTCTTTTGTAAACTGTCTCTTGGAACAGCTGATTTGCAACAAGATAGTGTAGGCCAGAGTGTGTCACTATTGTAATTACTTTACCAGGAGTTAAACAAAGGCGTTTGAAAATGAGAAATGAAATTTTAGTTGGAATAGTTTTCTTCATCTTACCCATTTATTATATATATATATTTTAAGACAAATCATTTAAAGGAAACTAACAAAATTGTCATTTGGCAAGATTGGCATCACCCGCCCTACTCTGTCCCTCATTGGCTCATTATTCTTCTTCAAGCCTAAATTTAACCTTTATAACCTCAATCTAACCAACGAAGGCAACTAGCCAATTAGAGGCAGCATAGGGTGGGTCTCTTATCATACAGACCGACACTACTGAATGATGCGCATTCGAGGGGATTGAGAAGTGGGCATACACAATGCTGCACTGCACTACACCACTGACTGCCCACCAAAATAACTAAAAACCAGTTTAAGTTTTTTTTTTTTTTTTTTTAACTTCTTGGCAGCTCACTACTAGACCGCTAGATGTCACCAGATGCGCTGTAGGTAAGAAAAATGACACCCATATGAACGAGATCTGTTCATTCTGCATGTTGTTCCATAACGGACACAAGAGGGCGCTCTCATCTCCTGTAGTTTCACCTCATAAAATGTCATCCAAAACTCCAGTGTAACAAGTTATTGAACTTATTCATAGGCTTAATACCTGGCTGACAAACAAGGGGGGCGTCCAGTGTGGGTAATATGATATCAAAAGGTTTCCAAATCAAATATGCCCTCTTTATTTCTTTACCGTTGGCAAGGTTTTGTGTTTTTTTTTTTTAAAACAACATTTTTATTTATTACATAATCACTGTCTCATCAGGATTTTCTGGATTTTTCAGACACACTGTACCACTTCCTTTGTCTCTCTCTCTTTTTTTTTTTGTGCCTGAATGCTGCCCAACAGGCTAGACTGCCTGCACGCACACTTTGGCTAGGAACAGCTGTATGCGCCTGTTTGTTGCCATTAGTGTAAAGCTGTCTCCATATGTGGGCGGTTCCCTCACATTTTCTCCCATGACACCAAAGCGTACAATCAAACACCCGGGTGACTCTAGGACCCAGTGAGAGACGCCCAGGGGGTGCGGCAAAGTTTTTAATGTGACCACAGAACCTGTTAGTTTACTCTGCTTCCTTTTAGGCAGCTCACACGTTCCTTGACATCAGTTCCTTGATGAGAGAGTTGCCGTAGAGGAGCGCTCTGAGCAGCAAGAACACAAGTCGTCGCCAGCCATGGAATCAAGACTGGGGCATCTAAACCAATGACTGGTGGACAGGGACCTCTGTGTCCTGACATGTCTGTGAAAGGTGGCCTGTCTCGGAGAGCGTACTGTGCAGCAAACCATGGAGCATCAAGCCTGGATACTGAGGAGCCTACTGGCCAAGCTGGAGAAACAGGAGGCTGAGGGTGAAGATTCACCCAACAGCACTGCTGGAGAGTTTGCGGTGAGTCCGGTGCTTTTCTCCTCGTATTGAAATGTTGGGGTTTTTGACCAAGCCCTAAGAGAATGGGTCTATAACATCTTTAACAGCTCTAAAAGGGGAAAGTCTGCAAAAAATGGCAGCACTCTGCATCTGCGCTTCCTCTTTGCTGTGACACTGGTGCATGAAATAGGAAGACCCTGAGGCAAATCGATGTCAGCAACCCGCAGCATGAAAGCTCTGAAGGTTTCATGTCTGTGTAAATTCCAGCAAGCACTTTTGGAGATAACAAACCGCTATACATTAAAACAACAACAACAACCCTGTTCTACAGAGGTGTGAAGTCTCAGTGTGACATCATCCGTGGGCTGCTGCCATGGTAATGAGTGACATGGAAGAGCCTGAGGACTGCGGCGTGTGCTTCACATGCTGTCCTGCTGCTGTCACCCTGTTCGCGCTCAGACCACTCGAGAGGAACGGGTCTGTTGCATCACTTCCTTTGCAAACAAAAAGCACTCTGTGAGCAAGGCAGCGCAGACGGTCTGTGAGGCCTTTTAAAGCAGACCGTTTGGAACCGTGAGAGCTGGCCCCAGAACAGAGAGAACAGTGTCTCCATGTGAGCGTGGATGGGCCATGACTTCAATTTGAAGTCAAAGATTCTTCAATAGTCAACTAGAAATTCTCTCTACATGCTGGAAATCATGTCAGTTTCTAGTAAAGTGAGTCATGGCCTCCAGTCATATGGTCTTGACACCACACCAAGAAAGACCATGTCACATGCCTTCTGACCCCCTTTTTTCCCCTGGTTGTGGTCTTTGCCCTCATAATAAAATTACACCAAAACTGATTTTAAAAATGTATATTAATTTTGTATTGGGAGCTTCATACATCACAAACCAGCCATCTTGTTGTATTTCCATGTCTTCTTTAATAAAAATATTTTTTTAAATTAAATTAAATGAAGTTTTCTAAATACAAAAGTTGCTCCCATAGCTGGCTGACTCAACCAAGGTGTACACCAAGCAGTGCTAGACAATTGATGAGAAAATAGAGGATATATATATAAATACTATTATTGATATACGTATTCTATTCTATTTATATATTTCTACATTATTTAATATTTTTCTGCGGAGAAATAATTGTTATACAGGCACAAAGCATTGCTTCTGTTAAATAAAAGTGATGGAATTGGATCACTTCTGCCTCCGACTTTGACTTTTTGAAAGGTATTCGTTTATGGGGAACAATTTTCCACTTGTATCGTTTTCTACTTTGTGAGTACACATCTTCTATATATATAGCACTGTTTAACATACAAACCGAGGCAGCTTAAGAGTAAATATGTCTTATGGTTGAATGTCGTTTGTCTTTTTCAGAGGTTGAAAAGCCAGTCCACAAAGTACCGCACTGACAGGACCTACACCACCAAAGAAGCGGAAAAACAAGACAATGTCAAGAAGAACAGATACAAAGATATTGTTCCCTGTACGCTATCTATTTTATCATTTCCACTTCTGCATGGCATGATTAATAATATTTTGCATGAAGTAAAACAAGGAAGTGTGACTCTGACACAGACATGTCTGACACTGTCAGGAGCATTGACTTGGGAAATAAACCAAGCGTTGCAGGGCATTTCAGGACACAATAGTAACGCATGCAATAACCATGAAATATATATGTGTCTAGAATTAACATTATACTGGTTATGAGCCCAAACTCTGTTTAACCACTCAGGCACATTTGTTTAAATTGTTCTAATAGCTGTGTAATAAATACTGTATAAATGTAAAAAGCAACACAGAGTATCAGTTGCTTTCATCGCCATTGTTTCTTTTTTATTCCATGTCAACGACAATGTGCAATAGTCCTAAATATTACACAGGCCATATGTGGATAATTACAAATTCCCCTCCTGTTTCAGTCGACCACAGCAGAGTAAAACTCACCTTAACTACATCCAAGAATGACGCAGACTACATCAATGCCAATTTTATCAAGGTATGTCAACAGTGTACTTGCACACAGCAACATATCCAGTTATTGCTCCAATATTTACCACTACTTGCTCATGCAAATCTCAAGTGTGTGAGCTTTCAAGCCAACTTCTTTTGATCACTCTGACATGAGGCTGTATTTCTGTCTTCAGGGAGTATCAGGTTCTCGGACATACATTGCGACCCAGGGTCCTCTACCCCACACTGTACTGGACTTCTTGAGGATGCTTTGGGAGTACGGAATAAAGGTACAGGCCCAGCATCCCCAGCATCTTTCACTATTTGAATTTACATGCAAAGGAGGTGGAACGGACCTGTAGTGAAAAAGTGCATTCTTTTCTTTTTAATGCCCTCCAATTGCTGATCAAGGTGTGGCTACGATGTGTTTTGGTGATTTGGTGATTCTGATTGTCATGTTTGTCCTAAGGTCGTAATAATGGCCTGTCGGGAGTTTGAGATGGGAAAGGTAGGCTTGTATTGTCTTCATACAAAGCAGCTTTTACACTTATTTGCAAAGCTTGTTTGCATGCTGTCTTCTTCACTTTGGCATTTTGTACTTTAGTTTACCGACAGAAATTTACCAACATTTACACTTAGCATTTCTACTGTGATTCTATTTGAATGTGCGCTGAACATTTTTTTCTCCCCAACAAGAAAAAGTGTGAGCGCTACTGGCCAGAGAAGCCGGGACAGCGATTTGTTTGTGAACCCTTCACTGTTTATTGTGTGAGTATCATTAGTATCCACCTGCAGCTACACTTCCACTTGAGACTGGTTTCAATCAGGGTCCATAGCTAAAGTGGACTCTGTGATTTCAGGTGTTACCTGTATCAAACAGCAAGTAACTTTCTTTTTCGTAACTCGTTGAAATAGCAAGAAAAACATTCAGCTGTCGTTGTTTCTTCTTACGTCACACAGGATTCCGAGGAAAACAAAGAGGATTATTTGTCAAGGACTTTACGGGTGACTTTTTCCAACGTAGGTACTCTGCTATCCCTGTCTGAAGATCTCATGCTGTTGTTCCTTACAAGCGAGCACGAGATTATTATCTGACTTGTTGCTTGTCATAACAAAAGAGCCTTAGACAGAATCTCTCCTGTACAATGAACGGTGCAGCGACAAGCCTCTTGAAATCTCTGCCCCGTGTCGCCAACTGTTTTTCAGTGCAGCCGAACTATGAAACAGCTCCACTATGTCACCTGGCCAGATCACGGAGTTCCAGACACCATACCCCCTATTCTAGAAATGCTGGATGAGATGCGTGCAAGTCAAGGCCATGATGATGCCCCTATTTGCGTCCATTGCAGGTGAGTTTACTTATTACCGTAATGAACGCAAAGAAGACGTTGACATTTTACTCACCACGCTAGAATGTTCCACAAGGCATTGGTTGTTATTAGTTGTGTGTTTGGGTTAAGTCCTAAATCCAGTTCTGACACATACAATGTACAAGCCTGGGGCAGGGATGGATCTTACATTTCTAAGAGCTTTATGACTATATAATCGCACAAAACATATTCATCTTCAAATAAAAAATACAACCCTGTGTAAAACTGGTATATAAAATCTAGGAATTATTTTTCCCAATTCAAATGTCTTCATTTAACTGTCCATTTGTCCTGACTTTTATATGACAATTTTTAGTGCTATAAAGAGTAGAGAGAGTAGAGATACAGAGTTCATAAAGTTAATGTATTTTTATATATATATATAACTATTAAGGGAGCTTACTTAAGCTAGCAGGCCCCAACATCAAGCACGAAAGACTTCGGTTTTGAAAGTAATACAGGCCGTTGTTGTTGTATGTTGTTGAGTGTTTGTGGGAGCCGTGCCACTCATTTTTTCCACCACCTCTTTAATAAACCGCAATTTCTGCTTTACCAATCAAAATTAGCATGAGTCACCTCAGTTTATATCCGGTTCCACTTTGGCAGCAAATCAGAAAGTACAGTTAGTATTTTGGGGTTTGTATGACTATTTATCAGCAGCCTCTCAACCCAAGCTACTCAGGATTATGATCTTTTTTTTAAATCCAGTAGTTGAAAGTGCATTTTCAGAACTTGAAAATCTGCCTTGATGTAACAATAAATAAAAAAGAATAAATAAAATCCATCATTAAATTAGTTCAAGTCAGACAATTTAAGGACACTTTGACACCCATGATTCGACCTGCATATACATTACTGAAAAAGTGTATGCAGTAAGGCTACTAATCCATAAGCGATGGCACCCCATCTCCAGACAGTGGTACTACACGACTACTATTGTACGACTACAGCAAGAACTACGGTAGTTTACTTTCCGTTGGAAACCTCTTCTGCATGCTGTTTCCTGCTCTCTGTCCAGTTTCATTTCACTCTTCACCATCACTGGCCATAAAATCTTTTCTACCAGATAGATTAAAAAAATAAATAAAATAAAATCAATATCGATGTTCTGTAAGTTGTAAGTTTTGCAAATTACATTTTTTGTTATTCTACTCAGTACCATTTTCATTGATCATCTACATGTCATGAAAATAACGGTTGAAAATATGACCTTCCACTGTGATTGTAGTGCAGGCTGTGGCAGAACAGGGGCTCTGTGTGTTATCGACTACACTTGGAACCTCCTTAAGAAACAGGTGAGATATTTCTTCTTTAAGACCTTGTTGAAGTTGTTCATCCCGACACAAAGGGCTCTAGTGCAATGATGTGCCTGTGCCGATTTTCAGATAATTCCTCCCGATTTCAGCATCTTTGGCTTAGTCCAAAACATGAGAACCCAGAGGCCTTCGTTGGTTCAAACCAAGGTAGCTATTAAGAAAAAAAAACAACTCAGATAAAACACCACAAGCAGCACAACCACATTTCAGACAGTTTCCTGGCGTCAACCAAAGCTGCTTGTTTGGTTTGTCTAGCCCCAGGGGCCAAGTCACCTGATGAAAGTGTCTCTGTTGCCCCATTGTTCAACCTCAGGAGCAATACCAGCTGGTCTACAGAACTATCAAACTGCTGTTTGAGCAACATCTGCAGGACATGGATGCACAGGCCTGCAAAATCCTGGTGAGCAATCGGGATCACTTCCAAGTGATAACAATCAAAGCTTTAAAATGTTCCAGTTCTTTTGTGATATTATTTTGTTGCACATAACACGTTGAACTTGAGGACCAAAGCACATCTGTTCAGCGATGGCAGATTCAGGTGTAATTTTCCCAGAGTGATGCACCGACTGATGGATCGATGCACGGTGTCAAGTGCAACAACAAAAGCCTTAGTTACAAACTGATAAACTGAAACACAAAGATCCAAAAATTCCGTCTCAACATGTTTTGCGACGTCTGACAGGACAGAAAAAAAGGGGGCAGGAAGGGGCACGAAGCTCATATTAATAAATAAAAGCTTGTGATTGCAGATGACAGCGGCCCCCCGTGCTGCCATCTCGTTGGGCGAGGACTTTGATTTGCAGCCACAGCTCCAACCAAAGCCTAGTCAGGACTCCTTCGCTTTGAATAATCACACGGCGATGAGGGACAGCAGCCCACTGATGGACCGGCGCCAGTGGGAGCTGCTCCAGACTCTGTCCGAGTCCCTGGCCACCAGCGGGGCGGAGCTTGAAGGAGCCGAGGCCTCTCCCGACGCGCTGTACGGCTGCGAGGGAGACGTGGACGAGGCCACGCTGACAAATCCGCCCCCAGATGCCGTGGCGGCGGCGATCTGCCTGATGGTGGAGGACCCCTACTTTGACGGCCCGGCGAGTCCGCCGCCGTCACAGGGGGCGCTGGCGGACTCCCCCGAAGGGGCCAAAGAGTGGATGGTCAGCAAGGCGTTCAGCATACCCACAGTGCGTCTGCAAGACCACACCCTGGAGTCTGCCTGCCTCAGGTGAGCAGCGGCAGAGCGGGAGTGCGGTGATGTTAGGAAATGCACTAATGAACTAACGTCCACGTGGCTCTTCAGGTCCCAATGACACACCAGCTGAGAGAGATGAGGAGGCCGCTCCCCCGCTCCCTCAGAGAACCCCTGAATCGTATGTCCTCGCTGTAGATGCAGGTCAGTACTTTCAGTGTGTTGCATCTTTTATCCATATTTGAGAGCTTTTTCAAAGTTTAGGTGTTTCCATGACCAGTTTTTTTGTTTCGATATCTAGGTTTTGCGCAATTCTAGGGGTCATGGAAACGCATCTACTAAAGCTTTAGACTGCAAGAAAGTGTGTGCAGCATGATTTGTCAAAGGCTCATCATCTAAGATCATAGCAACTTGGTCAACACGCTTCCATCTGACCATGATAAGCCGATTGCTCTCCTTGTTGTGGTCCCTCCCCATCTGTGTCCAAATATTCTCAGAAACCAACAACCACAGCTTGTGTTCACGACTGGAACACTTTTGAATGTAATGTTCCACATGTTCATGCTGAACAAAAACGTTCCAACGCTGCACCCACTGGCTGGAATGTCCCCCAGAAAGACGTGAACTAATCAGTTAGGATGCTTTCACGTAGATTATATGGACTTAGAAAGTGAAAGTATACAAAGTTGTCTGTGTCTTTCACTCAATATGTGTGCTCGCTCAAACCTGCTTTTCATATCTTGTCTATTTTTTTGTACTGTGCTTGTTTGGTTTACTGCACAGTGTTGCCCTTTTGGCCAGGTTCCTCTTGGATACATAATGGGAAATCAAAAAAAGAGCCTTACCCATGACTAAATTATTCCTTCCAACTGAGAATGCCTGACCTTCAAAGAGTGTTTGTGTTACTGTTGTAAACAATGCTAATTTATATACTACTCACAAAACAGTTCTTTATATTTATATATATATATATATATATATATATATATATACATGTATGTATATATATATATATTCATGTATGTATATATGTATATATATATATATATATATATATATATATATATATATATATATATATATATATGTATATATATATATATATACACACACACACACACACACACACACACACACACACACACACACACACACATATGTGTATATTTATCTTGGGTTTTTGTTGTTCAGAGCATCCGGAGCTGTGTGAAAGGTTAACACTCATCATACCACCTAATGCTGCTGCTGCGGCCGTCAGGGAGCTGGGAGGTGAGAAAAATATTCCATACAAAATCAATGGAACGTAAAGTGCAAGTTGGGTGTCTGAAGGCGGCTTTGATTGTTTGACGATTAATCTTTGTCAGTTGAGTGGGATGATTCTGTCCGAGTAAGACTGGGCCTGTTGCAGTCGGAGCACTGACGGCGAGGACAGTGTGAATGCTAAACACTGTGACACCTGTTTCCAGGCAGCCCCCCCTCACCTGTGCCTCCGCTTCCAGAGAGAACTCCAGAGTCATTTGAGATTTCTGATGATCGAGGTGGCTCTTCGTACCAAGGATTCGTAAATAATATTACAGTTAATGTTGAGGATGAGGAGGAAGGAAATGTAGGTGATTTTTCCTTTCCTCTCATTTAGCCTCTGTGGAGCAAAGACTGGGAGTTACGTCGGCAGAAAACCTGTCCAGGATCGGGACCTCTTCAGAATGGTGCGGGGATTCAAAGGCAGCTGCCACTGGTTTTAACAATGACATGAAACCCTGGACAAGGAGTAAGGTAAGAAATGACTGAAGCAGATGTGTGAGTAAGTGCGGTTTTTTTAAGACTAATCAAAAAGAAGTCATAAGTAATATTGAAGAACCGATGTTCTTGTACTTGCGTTTACAATTCAGAGTGTAGCGGCCTTTGGGTCTGTGCAGATCGTCAGAGCCTTGTTCACATATTTGTCTGGAGAGGTTTAAAATGCTTAAAGGGTGCCCATGAGGGCCATTTCCAGATTGAATGAATTAAATTTGGTGGTCTGCTAGCGGTCGCGGGGAAGATGTCTACTAGGTCTCATGCAGAGACGACTCACCCACATTGAAAAATAAAGTCTGCAGAGGCGTAACTGATGATGATCAGCTCATGTGATGTAGAAAGTCAAGCAAAATTTGAACAGCTTGTTTCAGCACAGTGTCACAGAAAAAGCCAGCCCATCTGCAAATGCACAAGCCATCATATACTGTGCTTGGTTTGGTAGTTGGCATGCCAGTAATGCAAACATGGTCCTTTTAGTTTATTTTAATCATTATCTGTAATGTGTTCTAGTTTATGTCAGTCCAAACATCTGCTGCTTTTGCTCATTGCCTCATTGTTGTGAAAGTAAGAGCGACACGTTTCTGTTTCTTGTAGAGTGTGAAAGCAAACATGAGGATGTCAGGTGAGTTCATTGATATTAAAAAGGTAAAAGATGTCAAATCATTTCAACAGCGTGTGTGCCACATAAAGCACGGCTGGTTTTATTATGTTGTGTGTGTGTAATCATGCTCTCTGTATGTGACACTAGTGGCTGTGCTTCACCCTGAACTCGACTCGAATGCAACTTCCAACCTCCCCACTTACTGTCCACCTGTGGTGCAACCAACTGCCCCGCTGCTTCCACACAGTAAGAAGCCCCTTGACAAAAATACCATTTACACTTTCAACATTTCCAGAGGGTGCGAAGACATGTTTAAAGTGAAGCCGCTGTCGCTTTATTCGCTCTACGCAGCTGAGCAGAGTGTGAGCCTGCCTCTTCCTGTCAGTAAAACCCCAGAGTCCTTGGCCTTAACCACAGGTGGTGGTGGTGGTGGTGAGCGAATTTGCTGCTATGTTTCATAGTTACAACAGTCACACAGTGACATACACACATCTCTCATGTTATTTTCTTTTAAAACATACGTGTTTCTTATCAACAGCGCACAGCCACAACGCCATCTTCCAGCAGCCCCCAACAACAGAGCTTCCCTTACCCAGGGTGGGCTTGTCATCCGAATGGGGCGGCTCCTCTCGGCCCGTGTCCCTGCTCCTTGATGAGGGGATGAGCCGAAGCAAGGTAACGTCCGGTCATGAACCGAGGGGTTCAGGTCCTGTGTGCAAAAAAAAAAGAAAAGAAAAGAAAAACAGTTTCAATTCTTTTCGGCCACATAGATAAGAACCTTTATTAGTAATGGCTTTTATTTGTTTTACTCTGGAAAGCACCTTGTGCACCTGTTGGAAGGTGCCATATAAATAAAATTTGATTGATTGATTGATTGATTGATTGATTGATTTGCATTGAAAGAAATCCTATCTTGAGCTGTTGGAAATCAAATTCTTCTCCATCTGTTGTTTCACTCCCAGAGCGTTCGAGCAAAGAGTTCAAGGCAAGGTAAGCCGTCATGACTTGATTCTCCTTCTTCAACTACGTCATGAAAATCTCATTTTTTTTGTCTGTGATAGAATGAAGAGAAAATCTTATTCAGATTTTACTATTACAATATGCAACTTTTGCACAAAAAATAGCTCAAATTCTTGCAGGTAATTGTGCTAAAACAATGAAACTTGAAAGAGGACGAGTGTCGGGTTTGGCGTCCTAAGTCCTTTTTCTCGATTGAGTTGGAACATTGTGTATGCATCAGAAAAAAACCTCACATTTTATCTCAACTCTAGAGCCCCTCGCAGCTGTTCAGCAGCTCACTCCACTTCCTGTGGTCGTCGCAGAAGGAGGAAGTGGTGAGTTGCTCATAGGAGTAGCCTCTTTAATGCATTCGCATTAGACACGCACCAAACACATTTAGCATTTGTGCACCCCAGAGGTTGCAGCGTCTCTCGGGTAAATAATGTGCAATGTCTCTAGTTTGACTTTTTAAGAAAGTTCCGTTGTTTTCTCGAGAGCCGTTAGTCATCTGATTTTCCACTCTGCCCCTGTATCAGCGCTCGCTGATGTGAACCACAGGTCCCCTTTAACTGACACGACAGGAAACAGATCAGGCAAAGACTCTGAGAAGGGCATGTCTCGAACGAGGGTGAGATGAGCAACACGCAACTGATTGACGTAGAAAATTGAGTCCGAAACATTAAATCTGTTTTTTTTTTTTTTTGCCTCTTTCCGCCAGAGTTTGAAGTTTTTTAAATCCAAACAAAAATGTAAGTCATTCCAACTAACTTTGAAGTGACAAACAGACAGACAGACAGACAGACAGTTCAGTGACTTACAGCTGTATAAACTGTGTCATCAGCCAAAGCAGCACCACCCCAGCCGACCCTTCAGCCTCCGCCGTACAGTGCCTCGTCTTCCTTGTTCAAGTTTGGTAGGCTCGCATTTGCTTTTGTATCATTAACATTCTCATTATAGCACACAGTCTCGTCCATTTTTTTTTTTTTTGTTTTTTGACACTCTCTTTAACTTCCGCAGGATTTGGACTTCGTTTTGGAAAGCCTAAAGGCCCCAGGAGTTACCCAGAGACCTGGGTTTAAAGTATTGAAAAGACACCCTGCTGTTTCAATGAATCGTCACGATGCATTCCATCTGGATGGACTGCGACACAGCGACTAAAACAAATGGACAGGAACCTCCCGAGGAGGAAACACAGTGAGCCTGACACAGACTGGAGACTCCTCGGATTTTCCCATCATGCAGCAGCACCCTCAGCCGAGAAGGGAAGTGCCTTGTCACCTTTAAGAAGAAGAAAAAAAAACCCCGGCTGCGACCGAGGTGCCAAGCAAGCTGTGAGGCAAAAACTGAAGACTCGGCAGCGGTGCCTGTGGGGAAGTGAGCCGTCTACAATGTTATGCACTTCTTTTTTTATTGTCTTACTAAAAAGAGAGCGTGAGCAGTGTTGTGTGTATTAATTTAGTCTCATTTGAACATGTGCTGCGTCTGTGCTTGAATTTAGTCTCATTTGAACTTGTGCGTCTGTGGACAGGACAAGAATAATGCCATGAGAAAACGGGTAAAACTTTGCTTCTGGTATATCGGTACTTCAGAATTTCTGTGTGTTTTTTAAGGTTTTCTATGCCATAATTTATACATGCTTGTGAAGTTTTTAAATGTACTTTTTAAAGGGATAGTGTGTAGCATTCAGAGCAATCTTGTGGCACAAAATGAAAAGCAAAAATGAACAAAAGTGGAAGGTCATGATGAATAAATCGGTGTTTAACTGTTGTATTACGCTTTGCACAACTTGATGCTACTAAATCCCACCACACTGGGCCTTAAAAAAAAAGCTGCTTTAACGCACAGAGATGGATGAAGAATATGAATCTGACGCCAACTTAGATTGAAATGTTTTATGTACATTTTAAGAAAAAAAAATAAAAATAAGAAACATGTAAATTATTATTATGCCTTCTCATTGTATTTGTCTGTTTATTTCATCAAATGGTTGCTCTCACACTCAGCCTCCTACACCCCCCCAAAAAAATGAAAAAAAAACCCCACTGATAAACATTCAAATGCTACAGTAGGTGTTTCTTAGCGCATGTTTCCACTGACTCGCTTCGCCTCAGCTCTCTGTGTAGGGGTTTCCACTGGCCGCTACACCGTTCCAACCGTTACCATTGTGGTCCCTGCTTCCTTTGGGTTCCAAGCAGGCTGATCAGAGACCACAGTGGTGACGTGGCACAGAGCAGGGCACTGATTGGCTAAGAGTTTTGACGAAAGCCGAGAGCAAGTCCTTCACGAAAACCAAAGCCGCCATTTTTAAATGCCACGCTTGTGGATTTTTACATTTTCACGTATTTAAGACTGAAATGCTTAACTGTACAGTGGGCGAACGAAGAGATGCAGACGTCTTTGTTCTCGCTGGCCGAATAAAAAGCTCGAAGAGAGCTGGACGGACGGAGCGACACGCAATGAGAAAAGTCTTCCTGGTTTCGTGGCTCGGTGGCCGCAGTTCAGGACAACAGTGTCGGGAGAAATTAAATTATTTAAAATGAAGGTAAAAGGCTGAAGTGCCATCAGTTTATTCATAAAAGATAAGTCAAGTCTGAAAACACAAAGTGACATGCAAATGTACACATTTTTAAAGCACAATGTTAGCTCCCTACCTCTAGTGGCGAAGGTTGCGACGTGGCCAAGCATCAGGCTGGACAACCTGGACCGACTCCAGTGGAGGAAGGATGGTTTTTCAGTATTGAGCTTAAAGCTAAAGACGTTGGCTATGAATGAAAAAGTTTCTTAATAAAAAAAAAAAAAAAGTCAACAGGGGATGTTTGGCAAACCTCAGTTTACTATGCAAAACAACAAGAAATAGTGGAGTTGGTTTTAGTGAGGTCAGCTGGATGCGGAACAAGGCACTAAGGTGCAGCTCGTCGCAGAGCAAAGAGGAGCATCACATCACTGCATTTACAAAGGGCTGATCATTTCTTTATATATTAGTCTGTATATTCTAGAATGTCTCCTTGTAAAAAAAAAAAAATACTTAAGACATTTTAATATGAAGTCAAACAGTTAGAGTCAGAAGAGTGGACGCAGCTAACGTAACCCTGTACAATAGTGCTTTTATCAAGCCAGTAATGCCATGAGACAGAATGTAAAAGATGAAAACTAAGATGAAGTTAAACACTGTTGTAAGTGCATTGACAGCATGTTTCTTGGTGCAGCAACATATTTACATTCCAAATTGTTTAAACAAAAGCTCCGACAGCTGAAGCAAACATTCAGACGACCGGTGGTAAATGCTGAAGCAGTGATTCCGCCTTGTGTGGAGGTGTCTCCACCCCACCATTAACACCAGTCATGAACTTAAGCTGGATATCATGAAATAAATAACATATCAAAACACTTTGAAACAGTAAGAAAAAAAACAGCGCTGTAAAAAGTAGCATTTAAAAAGAATGGAAACTTACAAACAAAAACAGGAGCTTCTTTGTATTATTCCTTCCAAACCAGCACTTGTTTGTGTGACACTGACACAATCTTCCTGCTTCCATGGAAACACATTGCAACAAACTGAACTGACGGAGAGGATTTACAGGAAGTACACAGATTGCAAGTATTTTTTCTGCCCTCCCATGTCTTTTTAATCAAGATCAACAAAGTGATATTAAACACACAAGCTTAAAAAAAATAAATAAACCACAATGTCCTACTTTGAAACTGCAGAAACTGCAGGCGAAGAGCAGGTCACTTACCAATAAGTGTAAAAGACAAATAGAATTTGAAAGACTTCTGACTTAACAGGAGCACAAATCTTTTGCAGGTCACTGGTGGAGCTCCGCAGATTGGCTCCGGCCTTTCGGAAGCGTGGGCTCCTTTGAGGGCGTCCAGCCCGAGTGCACCGGTCTCAGTGGCAGACACGGACCCGGGTACGTTTGGGGCGTGTGAGCAGACTTGGCAGGCTGCGGTGGGGCCGGCTGGGGCTCTCGGGGGGGTGTGGCCGGTCTCTGGAACTCTGGTTCTTCTGTCTTGGCCACCCCACCCTGGGGTCTCACACCGGGGGTGAGGGTGGTGTCAGTGGGCCTGGCCGGGGACAGAAAGGAGGCCGACGCAGCTCTGAGATCCTTCGGCATCTCCTCCTCCTGCTCCTCCCCCTGCTCCTCCCCCTGGTCCCCTGGGTCCCGCTCAGGCGGGTGGTACTGTTTGAGACGGATGTGCCAGGCCAGGCTGCAGACGGCCGACACCGTCTTGAACTGGTGGATGACGTTCCGCGGGATGAAGTAGACGTCATTGTCGCAGAGCTGCAGGCGGATGTAGCGAATGCCTTCTCTCCTCAGCTGGTTCAGCTTGGCGTCGTCCACCCACTGGACACACTGGGGGAAGACACGCCAGCCTTCATATTAGACCTTCACATTTCATATTGCAACGTGATAATTCTGAAATCCAATGTTGGGAAAATTCTCTTTCTACATGAACTACTTCAGAGTTCAGTTTGCAAACTTTCAAAGATCATGATTGAAAATTTTGAACAAAGTTCATGGTTTCAAAAAAGACCTAGTTCATATCTCTTTTGTTCATTTTTTCAATATGTTCTGACAAGCTACTGTTTTTCAAAATTGCTGCCACGGCCTATTTTTGTTTTTACCAGTTTCAACACTGAAGCTATGCACCAGATTTCATCTTTGTATCCAATTTTGAATCTTTTTAGAGTTCATATCAGCATTGAGGAAACAGCCATCAGAATACTGGCACTTCCCCATTGTTAGTTTAACACTTTGTTGCCGCTCATTCCTATATTAAGGTGATGTGATTTGTAAGCGTGACTCTGTCTGGATTCTCGAGTCGTGCTGCCATATTGATGGTAATATGAGACGCATTCATTTATGTTGGCCGGAGCACTGACGTCACTGAGGGCCTCGGCGTGAAATGCTCAGCCCGCCACTGATTTTCACCACACTTTGCAAAGCGAAAGGAGAAAGGAGGTTACAAAGTGCTTAACTGAACTGAGACAGGAACGCATTGTTTCAGGAAGTGATTCGAGTCAGTCATTCAGCTTTCGAGGGCTTTTCTCTCTTACCTGAGACACCGGAGGCTCGTACAGATCCAGCTGCAGACTCTGGACCACTTCATTGAAGTCCCCCGCTTGGAAACACACCACGTCTTTGGTTATCCGAGGTCGATTATTCCTGCGAGACGGTTCGTAATTCAACAGAGATGCACTCGAGAGGCCAGTGCTGCTCTCACCACGCCGACACGAACTCACCATTCTCCAAAGTGCACTGCCTTCAGCACGCCCACAGCAGCGGTGCTCTGCCAGTCAAAACTCTGGCCCACGTGGTCGGCGTGGGCCTTGGTCCGGTCCTCAAACAGAACCTCCCTGGGCTCGCTGGTCCTCGGGAGGTAGTGGAGGTTTTTGATCTCGTTCATCGACCTGCAGGGAACAGAATGTGAGAACTTTCAGTTTTCAGTGTGAACCTGAAGAAACGTTTTAAACGGCAGGATTTCGGAGCTGCACTGCAGTGGTACCTGCGCCGTTTGAAAGGCGACTTGGGCATGTCAGCGGTGGGGACCATTTGCTCCCCCGGCCGCACCCACATGATGGGTCCATCGTCACTCTGAGAGCGACAGTCCAACTTCAGACTGGAGAGGCTTCCCCATGGTAAGGTCATCTGCGGGAGCAACACATGCAGTCGTGACGTGTTGACGCTCCAAAGCTTGAAAAAGTTTGGTTCAGTTTTTTTTTTTTTTAAAGTTTTACAACAAACAAAACTGGACAGATATGAGGCGTTAGATGTGTGGACGTCAGACAGCATCACACTTGCAGTTTGCCAACATTGATTTGGGAAATGCAAACTTTACTGATGCAAATATGTGGCTGCAAAACAGCAAAACATTTTTGGTAAAAAGATAACATCTGGCGTGTGAGTTGTGCTGCTGTGTGGTGATTCTGAGTGTTCACCTCATAAGCCAGTCAGAGAGGGAACACTAGGACCGAATAATCTTGTATTTTATTTATTTGGCTTAAAGTGCATTATTTTGAGTCAGACCTTCTTTTGGCATAAATAATCGGTCCCAAAACTCACTAAATTATCATAAACTTGTGAACAAATGTTTTGGACTTTACAGGGATATGATGCTTAAAAAACAAGCATCATATCATTATAATTGGGTGCTTTTCAACTTGGTTTACAGTCGGGGCAGTGGCAGGTCAAAGCAGAAACACACTTTCAGCTGCAAAGTACACTATGCTTCATAAGAGAAAAAAAAAATGAATCTGTTCTCTGTCACAGTCCACTTCCATTACAATATAATATCGGAAATGATTTTTCTGACCTTGAGAAATGGCGATTCCTCCAGCATGTCAAGGAATTCTGGGAAATAGTCTCCAACTTCCTCGTCCACGGCGCCGACCAGGCTGATCTGTCTCATGGGTCCAGACCGGTACGTTCCTGAACAGTACGTCCGACTCACCTACACGGGAGAAGTGACTGCGTCAGAACACCTTGTGGCTGGGATGCTGATGAATAACCAGTAGCTTTTTTCTTTTGATTTTTGAATCCACTAAGACACTGCACATCTGAACACGGCAGAGGGACACTGGGGTTGGTGTTTGTTCAGACATTAGTTTTGAATGTTTACCATTATATTTATGCCATTAAATGAAAGAAAATTTGCCATGATAAATAAACGCTGTGCGGCTCGCATGGTGTCTCTATGTCTGAAAGCAACCAAATCAGAACAAATGTTTTGAATTTCAAGGCGTAACTCGGTCTGTTCTCACAGCATGTTCACCGTCTGCTTTCCTCCGCTTTTACTTTTCAGATCAAATCTTTCGTGCACAGAAATCCTAGTTTATTAGTTCCTGTCCTTATATCTTACTAATAAACTGAGAGCAATAATTTTTAACTATGAGGTAAAAAAAAAGCAACCACCCATAAAAGGCGGTGAGATGACAGAGGCTTGGCACTGTCAGATTTTTTTCCCCATCCTGAAACGGTGTACTTTGAACTGGCACACTGTAGCTGGCGGACGGTAAACATGCACCAGAGGTCATTCATGGCGGTGAGATTATCTCGCACGTCCATGCATCACATTTTCTAATGGAAAAGCTTCCCAACTCTCACAGTTAAAAAAAAGAAGTAATCTTTTTAAATTATGCTTGTACAATAAAGCAAACCAAGTTAAACTAAGTTTAAAAAAAAAAGGTTTAGTAGACCACACCTTCCTCGTAAACCCAGTTAATGCCAGAAATGACACTTTTTCACACGTACCTGAGAGTGAAAGTTGGCAATGGTGGTGGTCTCAATGTCCTTCTTCCCCAGTAATTCCATTTTGACCGGCGTGTTGGGGAAATTGAAGGCAAAGTAGTCCAGGAAGTCGGGTAGGTAGGCAGCGGCACTGTGCACCACCGCCAGGGCGTACTTGGCTGCACCTTTGGGCTTCTCGGCGAAGGTGAGCTGCAAAAACTCCCGGGCGAAACACTCCATCTCAGCCGGGCCGAGGCAAGCCAGCTCATCGGCGTACGCGTGCAGAACCACTCCTCCGCCGTTGGCTTGCCGCTCTTCGTGCATGAAGCGCCCGTACTGGGTGCCCGTCTGGAGGCAGGAGCTGCGGATGTAGTGGTCCTGGTGGGAGAGGAAGGGCACGTGTCCCAGTTTGAGGGCGTCGAGGTAGGGGAGGTGGCCGCCGACGGCCTCCCTGCTCGGCTGCCGGTTGGTTTCCTGCTTCACTGTGCCGGCCACGGCGGACGGCTGGAGGTAAAGAGGCGGCGCCAGATCTGCTCCGAGGCCTGCCGACGCAGTCTGAACAGCTTTGTTGTGCACGTATCGGACCTTCTTGGCGCTGTGTTTGTCCTCGTGGTGCTTCCTCTTCTTCTTCTTCTTCTTCAAGAGATACTCCTCCAGCGTTACAGACTTCACATTCTCAGGGAGGAGTCTCGACTCTGCCGTCGACAACACAATGAATGAGTTAAGGTACAAAAAGATAGGTCAAACGTGTGTGATTTTATTTCTTTTTTTTGTTATCATTGTATCGCGGTGATCATTCCCTGCATAAACCTATTTCCTACTTATTTCCCTTGTATGACTTCAGATGTCAGAGTAAGACATCAGTTGCATCAGTACACCTACAGAGGCGGATTAGGGGGAGAAAGCTGAAACAAAGCATTTTTGTGGAAAGCTGAAAAGAGTAAAAAGTTGCCATTTCCTGATGTGGATGCATCACGCGAAGCTGTTCAACTGGAATTCCGATGAAAACGAGGTTTTGGAAATTTTTGTTACTTCAGGCGATGTTCACCCAAAATGAATAAATTACCCTTTTAAAAGTCATTGGCTTGGCTCTGCCAGCTTCACACCTCACACAACTGCTCTGAGTTTCACGCACGCTATCAATTCCACCCGATGGAAGTTTTCTGAGGGCGAGAACTCAAAATGTTATAAAGGGAGACAAACCTGTCTCTATACTGCTTGTACACAGTGGCCCATGTGTCTGGATCACAGCAGTCCAACTTGTGTCACAACAGACAGGAGCCACGTTTATGTGAGCACACAAGATTGGGAATAATGCAACACAACTGCCTGCGTTAACAAAAGTTACCTTACGAATGCTACAGACGGTCGTGTAAAGTCAATCCAAACAAAAAAAAAATGCGAGTGGCCTTCAACACCGAGTCGTGCTCTTGTTGACCTTGTGCCTGCTGGCAAGGAGACTACAGTGTGTCTATTGGCTGACAACAATGTATTACTTGTTGCTGTCTCAAGACAAAGTTGAAGTGCTGCAGCATGTCTCCCGGACACTGTGTCGCTTTTAACGCTGGCGTCTTTCTGTCTGTAAAACTCCGGAATGGTTGTGTGGATTACGAGTGACTGAAATGGCACTTTAGAGAACTGTCCCTTTAATGTAACGCTACTAAACAATATTCCTGTTTGGAAAGAGGTCAGGTCATTGAAGGGGCTGAAGTCTAAGTCACAGAACAGAACCACTGGGTGGAACACGTTCATCTGCCATCATGTGTCAAAAAAAAAAACAACCTAGAATGTTACAAGTTAAAAACAAACAGCTGCTAATGAAGAGTGGTAATAATGATGGCAACAATTCTAATGATCCTTTGACTGCCAACCAAGCCCTCTCTCTGAACTCACCTGTCTTTGACTTCAGCAGGTCGTGCTTCACATTCACCTCGGTATTTTCCTTCTTGCGGTTGACTTTGGCCTCTTTCTCCCTGTGTCTGTCCTGGACATCCTGCGGTTTGGCCTTGACCATCTTGAGAGGCGTGAAAGTGAAGAGCGCAGGTGGTTCCGGCGGCAGCGCTCGTTGCTGCTTCTTCTTCTGAAGCTGCTGCTGCTGCTGCTGCTGCTGCTGAGGCGGAGGAACCTGGCTTGTCGGAGGACGCTCGGCCGGCAGCAGGTTCTTCTGGGTGCCGTCAGTGAGCCGGTGGTGGTGATGGTGATGATGATGATGATGGCCGTGCGGGACATGTTTACCTGCGCTCAAGTTCTGCTGCTGCTGCTGCTGGTGCTGCTGCTGGTGCTGCTGCTGCTGGTCCTGTTGGTGTTGGTGGTGTTGGTGATGGAGCTTCTCTTTCTTGGCCTCTTTCTCACGTCTCTCCCTCTTGCCGGCAGAAGGGAAGCCCTCTCTCTCCTCCTCCTTCTTCCTTCTCTTCTTCCTCTCTATCATCAACCTGTCCAGACTGTCACTCCTCAGCTTCTCCTTTTCTACTTTGGCGCGGAGCAAGTCCACTTGAGCTGCCATTTTTTTTTTTTTTTTATGCACGCACGCACACACGCACGCACGTACGGTACATTTAAAGCACTCCGGGGGTGGCGACTAGTACGCACGCGTCCGGGAGAAAAAAAAGAAAGAAAAAAAAAAGACCTGTAGTCTTCCAGTCTTGGCTTTGGAGTCCGCGATTGACGTCTGCGGTCGTTGCGCAGCCGCATCGCAGTCAGCTGGCAGCCGTGTAGTCCGCAGACGGAGCAAAGCTTCATGGGAGTTGGAGTGCGTTGGAAAGGGACCGCGTGCCGCTCCGCACGCACGCACTTGGCTTCTGCTCCACTGACGTCATGGTTCATTTAGTCTCTCGTCCGCAAGAGGCCGCGCTGACTGGAGCGCCGAGACGTGCGCTGTGAATCAGAGCAGTGGAGTCCGAGAGCCGAGCAGGAAGAAGAGCCGTGAGAATGCGCATCGGAGCCCTTTCACCGAAGGGGGTTTGGCCCTAATAAGACGTTTTTGTCATTCTTTTAGCTGCATGAATTACTGACTAAATTGTCACACATACTCAGGGACGCACGTTACACCGTCAAATGAAGGCGTGCAATGTGCATAAGCACTTACCTAACGCCTCCCATGATACACCTGCTGATTTAGATGCAGAAGAAAACCAAGTGCTGCACACACACAAACACAGAGAAGCAGTGGCGCAGTCTAGTTCATTCTAGTTGGTCCGCTCTGATTCCCCCCCAGTCACAAGACAAATCTGTTAAAACAAAGAGAGAAAAAATGAATTAAATAATTAAAAATAAAGTTAATCAAGTGGTGCAAACACAAATACATTCTCTAAAGTGGCACTAAACGCAATGGCTGATGGAATGGAATCAGATCAGATCAGAACTGAAAAGGGAAGTTGTGTCAAAAAAAACAACCAACAACTCCCCAACATCCCGATACCTACCTTTGCATTTTTTGTATGGTAATTCAGAACACTTTCCAGTGGTGATACAGCGTATACCTGTTACCACTGCACAGAAGAGCATGGAACAGGCCAGTATGATCACCCATAATCACATGTTTTTTCTAGCCATCAAGTCATTCTAAAAGTCACGCACACCACTTACCCATTTAAATGCATAAAAAATAGACAAACACCACTTTGCCATGTTTATTCAGTAAACCTTTATTTATCAGTGCATGAACAGATTTCCATGACCAGATTAATTCTTTTTCACTCATTTTTATATAATTTCCTCAGACTTCCCTTAAAAAAATAATGAAACGATTTACAGAGGATCCCACCCCGCATCTCCCATGAAGGCAAGTATTTATACAGGTGCTGTACAATTTATAAACATTTACATCTACCATGATGTCAAAACTAAAAGACTTTTTTCATATATGCACTGTATATGCTCGACAAATGCAAGGCCACGGTATCGTACATGGTAATGACATGAGCAGTAAATACAGTAGCCTGTCATATCAACTATAAAGTGAACAATAAATTAGTAAGTGGACTCACAGACCAACAACGGACGCAAGTTTTCTGCACATTTTCTTCTTTTTTTTTTTTATCACAAGCTGACGCGGGTGCGCTACAAGCAAATGTCTAGTTTGTGAGTAGCAGGTCGTCACCACTAGATGTCTCTGCACTCCACTGTAGCAACACGGAAACGACACTAAAATGTAGAGCAGTGCATAACTCGGTTCAAATGAATTAGAAAATATATGTTTATTATCATCTTTTGCCTTAATTCTCTGTCTTTTTTTTTTTTTTAATATGAGCTCAGAAGAAGCATTTCTTTCTATTCATTGTGCACTGTGTGCAACAACCAATGGGCAGCAACGATTGGACTTCCTTGTGCGGAAGTGTGACTGCATTCTCACGAGTCTATATTAAACAGAAGCACGCCAGCCAGGAAGATTGTTGAAAAGACTGATCATCAAGCAAAAATCAAAAATAATATATATACACACTGTCTAATGTTCTCACATTGAGGGTTACACACGAATCAAAAATAGATCTGGAGGTTAGACTGAGCACAAACTAATGGGTTTTTGTGCCTACGTTTGTTTGTGATGGTAGAAAATACACGTGTCTCTCATAGTTACAATGATTTCAAGGCAGAAGGCTCACTTCGTACAATCAAGACCTGTTAAACTGAACTCGTCTAAGTTATGTGCCAATATATGTGCAACGCATCTAATATATGTTTTTCGTTCTTCTGGATTAGGTATAGTTGCTGCTACAGTGACGCTATCTAAAATATGCAGGCCTACCAGTCCGCTTGCACACACGCACACACACACACACACACACACACACACACACACACACACACACACACACACACACACACACACACACACACACACACACACACACACACACACACACACACCGGCCGACGACGTTGTGACTGAGGCTCGCTGACAGACTGTTGACAGACCATGGATTCTAGATAGTGAATGTCTAGACTGAGACCTTCCAAGTGTTGCTGCTGTTTCAAAAGGCCATGCTTTCTCTGCACATCTCTACGTGCGTCCTTCATAATAACAAAAGTGAAACGACCCTACATGGACATGAGCACTGACGGTATGGGTTTCCATACAATTTTAAATAAATTACATTACGCTTCATTATTATTACCTCACATATAACAAACATTAGAACTACAACCACAAGTATCTGGTCTGCTGATTGATGCATATAAAGCTGCGGGGCAGTCTGTCCTTTTAAGGGTGAACTTGCGCTATGTGCAGTGTAAAACCCTTTGATGGCCGGCAAAAAATATATGATAAATGACGATGAATCTTCTGGGCTGTACACCAGCAGTCTTGCTTATTGTACATCCATCAGGGACAGAAACAGTGATTCAGTCTTGCCAAGAAGAAAAGATCAGTGATTGGGTGGAGGTCACAGATCTTTACGATGACAAAAAAAGAAAAAGAAAAAGAAAAAAAGAAAGAAGAAAAACATCCTTCATTGAGGCGGGTACGAAGGGAAAGCAGTTCACCTCATTACCTGCTAGCGGTCTCACAGTGAGTGCAATACGGAGCAGCTTCGATATAAACAGAGTCCCTGATTGGCACGAAAAGAAGAATTCGAGGAAGAGAGAGAGAAAAAAGTTTCACATGCAAAATAACCACCACTCAGAACTCGACGCATCGAACATCGTCGCATCATCACAGTTCAAACACGCATGTGGCTACAAGAGCGGTCTTCGGATGAGATAACAGCAGCTTGATGCGATCTGGCTGAGGCAAACTGGGTAGAAAAAGAAATCAGAAAGGATGAGAAGCGACGCTGCTGGTTGCACAGTGATCAAGATTCGTCTCAGACTGGGGGATTTTCTTTGAACGTTTCTCTCTGTGAGGTTCAACTTTCTCCTTGGAGGACTTCAGACGTCTGCGTACGTCGTTTCCGCCTGCGACTGCATCTTGGCAGAGCTGGGAACTTTCCAGGGACCAGGCGTGATGGGAGCCTTCTTGCCGCTGCTCGTCCCGTTGCAGCCGGGCTCCTGGACGCTGCTGCTGGAACCTCGGGGGTCCTTTCGGCTCACCTCCTCTGCCGAGCCGTGGCTCTTGCCCTCCCACTGCTCCCTCTCCCTCCTCTCTCTGTCCAGGTCGGAGGCGGCCCTCTCCCGGTGGGCCTGGGTAGGGGGCGCTCTCTGCCCCGCCGCCTCTTGCTCGGCTCTTCTGTTCTTCTTGTGGCGATCGCCGGTGTCTCCGCTCTCCGCCGCCTCCTGCTGGAGGGCCCGCTCCTCGTCCTTGAACCTCCGGTCGTGGAGGGCCGTGCTGGGCTGCTGGCCGGCCGGACGCCTGGGGCTCTGGGGCGGCTCCGCCTGGTTCTTGGGGCTCTTCCTGGGGCTGGAGGAGCGCCGCTCCCTCTGGCCCTGAGCTCTGCCCTCTCTGCTCATGTCCTCCTTGGATCCCCTGTGCCCTCGCTCCGCTTTCCTGGGGCTGGGCGAGCGCTTGGCGTGCTCGGCCCTGCTGCTCTCGGTGGCTTTCATGGGACTGGCGGGCTTGGAGTCGCCCCTGCCTGGTTTTCTGCTCTGCGCGCTCGGGCTGCCGGTGCGCCTCTGGTTCTGCTGGGAGAGCTGCTGCCCTCTGGGTCGGTTGGCCTGCCTGCTGCTGCGCTCGTTGCCCGCGCCAGGAGAGCCGGGCGCCCCCCCGGGGTGCCCGCTGGAGAAGCCCTCCGAGACTGCTGTGAGCGGCGAAGAGGGAGACTGCTCCGAGGCTGAGAGAGAGACTGCGGATGGAGAGGCTGGAGACGACTGGCCGTCGGATGCGGAGAGTCTGGGAAAGCTTGAGGTTGGAATGGTTACTTTGTCCTTCACACCTGGGAAACAACAAAAAGGTAAGAAAATAATACAATGGAAGAATACACCACCCTGAAGACTGTAACTATTGCAAACACTACCAGTCAAAAGTTTGGAAACACGTTCTCATGCAATTTTTTTTTTTATCTTTACATCTTTTCTCCACTGCAGATAGATACTGAAGACATCAAATATATGAGCAAGATATATGCAATTATTCAGCAAAGAAAAACACGTTCAAAATAAATATGTTTTTTATGAAAGGTGGCTATTTTGAAGAATTTCAATATAAAACGTGTTTGACACTTTTATTCTTTCCTCCATAATTCCATGTGAGTTCATACGTAGTTCTGATGCCTTCAGTGAGAAACTGCAATGTCAATCGTCATGAGAATGAAAGAAAAGACATTCAATTCACAGGGTGAGTTCAAACTGTTGACTGGCCGTGTAGACTTGAAAATTCATGCAAAATATTGCTTGACTGTTCTTATTTTTGCAAAAACAAAAGGCAAAAACAAAGAAAAACAACAAGCCTGCATTATTTACCCGGTGAATGACACCATCCATTAATTCAGAAGGTGCTAATGTTCACCTGACTCTGACACTTTCATTTCCCACCCCGAGCTGATAAGAACTGCAAAGCTGTGACTGAGAGCAGATATATGCAGCAGAAAACCAGAGATAGGAAAAAGAAGAAAGATGGACTTAGTGGTGCTGAAATGAACTTTTGGATTTCTAGAGGCCACAACTGCTAGAAATCCGCCCCAATATGTTCTTTAGATAGGGGGCTCGATGCCAGTGAATGCACACAGGTCCTTTCGCTGTTTCTCAACTACAGATAAATATCTGCTTAAGGCCTATTTTCAAATAAACCAAGTATGCAGTGTGTTCTCAGTGGCATCTCAGCGTCTGTAATACACTGAACAAAAAAACCAACCAAACAAACAAACAAACGGGACTCGCGAGGCTCCTAAGCCTCGCAAGCACTCCTGCAGGTCTGTTAGTTCTTCTAGGACTCACTGCTTTGGCTCAGCCCTCCAAGGGGGGAAGAGTAGCTCTTCTTCTAAGTGTTTGCTTAGTGGCAGGTAGGTGATCTGTTTTCAGATTAACCACGGGCATGGAGGAGGAGACGACGGACAACACTTAAATTCCAGGTGGATGAGTGAGGAGGAAGAGGAGAGGACAAGGTTTACCAAAGTAATTAGGGACAGACCGAGAAAAGCAGTGAGGCCTTTAGTGATGCTCTGGTTTCATGTAGAAGCACAGGGTGGAAGAAGAGTTCAGACCTATAGGAGGAAAAGATAAAGAGGTAGGAATAGGCAGCCGTGCCGATGCGGAAAATCAGAGCAGGTAACGAGCACAGGAGGTCCGTCGAGAAGTAGAATGAGAAGCTCGCGACGCATGCATGGAGATAAAGGAATTCAGCGCTCTGCTACCAAGCGTATCCATACAATAGCAGCATCTCTGTGTGTGATTAACAAGCTGTCCTCTAAATACATCTGCAGCAGCGAGTCGTCGCCCATGCATGAAGCTCCGAGCGGTGGCACTCACTGTGGTCCGGGACCAGGCCCTGGCCGGGCCGCAGCAGCAGGTGGACCTTGTTGCCTCCAGCTTGGATGAGTTCGATGGCCCTGGTGTGCGTGATGCCCTGCGTGGCCTCACCGTTGATCTCCACGATCTGATCCCCGACCTGTCGGCCACAGTCAGTCCACATCCTCAAGTTTTAATGGTGATGGAGTAGGATTTTTAAATGATACTTTTAAAACAAGGCAACAAAAGGTATTTAAATGTTGAATTATTAAGGCAGGAGAGTCAAACTCAAACACACAGTGGGGCCAAAAGTGGATTTTTCTTTGTGAGGGCAGCTTTTTTTGTCAAAGGGAAATTCCTGTAACCTTTGTGCATCAGACGACAGAGTTTCTCATCTTAACGCCGTGGGAGGTGATCGGACAAAACCTCCTGGCTGACATCCTCGTGCATTTTAACCAGCGTCTACATCTGGACACGATCTCGCGGTGCAGGGGTTGACAAAAGCTGCTTCACAATGTGGTGAAGCTGTGATGAGGCAGAGTTCTTCAAGCTAAGCCTTGCCACTTGCAAGTAACGTAAAAGTCATCACTCCTGCTGAGAAAAGCCTTTGTTGCTTTTTCTTCGCTCTGGATTTCACGGGAAAATAGCATCTCGTTTGGGATGAAACGGCTGGTTGCACACCATCCACCATCCACGCCTGTCTACGGGCAAACAGGCTGTCGTCTTTAATTCTTTCTTCCATCTTCTGTGACTTCTAAGGATTATAAAGCCTGTTTTTTTTTTTTTTTTTCGTCCAGCGACTGTCCCAGAAGCGATTTCAAATGCTTTTAGTTGGAGGATGTCAGGAAAGAGAATGAGCAAGATTTCCCGAGTTGAAATCCAAGCAATCCTGCAGCCGTGCAAGTTGCTACAACACAGGAATGAAGGCATGAAATATTTTAGGGTCGAGTTCTGTTTTTTAGTGAGGCAGAGACTCCCTGGGTGGAGGGGGTGGTCTTAAAAAGTGTTCTGGAGACCAAGACCAGTCTGGAGTACTACAACACCAAAACAACCGAGGCAAAGCTGAGTTGAGCCGGTGAGCTGTGTGAGCAGTGACGGAGGAGGCACTCACGTGTATCCGGCCGTCCTTCAGGGCCGGTCCGTCCTCAGCCAGCCGCAGGATGAACAGGCCCATGTTGTACTCCTTCCCTCCCCTCAGGCTGAAGCCGAAGCCCCGCTGGCTGCGCTCCAGCTCCACCACAAAACAGCCCTGCAAGATCACCACAAGGATTTGATAATTGGATAGAAATGCGATATGGGAACACTTTATATAAGGTGTACTGTCCAGACTCCAGAGACCATTGGTGCATGGTGAGTGCTTATGAAAATGACATAATGAGCCTCTTGGCTACTCAGGAGGAGGAAAACCATATCAATAAAGCTCTACCTAAATAATATATAAAATATGAATATGAAATGAAGTCTGTTTAAAAAGCGAATCACCCTTATTATGCGTCCTGTAACATAATAAATTCAAATTGAATTAGTCCTATGTACGACAACCTCAATTATGCATTATAAGGTGCAAATATCATATTAATTTAGTATCTAGTTTTCTTTCTGCAGTGGAAAATTAAAACATGTTTTTTTTTTTTTGCTGGTGCTCATATTAAACTTGCATTAAATATGTTAAATATGAATTTTAGTATGGCTTTAAATGGCAAAATGCTCCAACAGCTCATTTTAACATTTCACAGTTTCACAAATAAAATACTGCACATTCTGCACATCCAACATCCCTCTGCACAGTGAAGGTGGAAGACAGGAGGAAAAGAAAACAACTTCAAGTCTTTGTGCTTGTACGAGCTTAAAATGCCACGAGTAGTAAAACAATATTAGCATCATAACTCGTTGTAACAGCTTTATTACTTGCTATGGATCGTGGCAATTAAAAGGTCATCAGGGAAAACGCTTTGTGATTGCACTCTGGAGCAGGATAAGTGGACGCTGGCTAATGAGCAGCTAGTTGAGAGCGGAAGAGCGTCACCTGCTGTCAATTACGACCACTGCAGACATCACACAGTGTTGACTCGTAAAGAATATTACAACTGGCCAGTCAGTGGTCTTACCTGTTTACTCCCCGATGTGATGAGCGCCATGTCTTTCTGGAGGAGGGAGTTTTTCATGTCACTTTCACCGTTCCTGTCCAAACAAGAAAAAGGCCAAGAATAAAAAAAAATCCAGGTCAGTCACTGTTACAGATAACAAAAAGAAGAAAAAGAAAGGTTCATCCAAACCTTTCAAGTTTGATTTTTATTTTTTTTTACCAGCTAGTTGGTTGGTTAGACCCAATGGAATCAGCCTGTGTTGTCAAATTTTAATTTAATCCAATCTCACTATAAACTGTAGTAACATCTTGTCACGCAGTCTCATGGTCCTGACACACCGTGAGCGAATTTGCGAGGCGAATAATTTGTATTCAAGACATCATCACTTGAGGATGTAGTCGACTCCACTGTTTCTCCTTCCAAACTTTATTTGCTTATTAAATTTTATATTCCTATTTTTCCTCGTGCTCAGTGTGTACAGGAAAAATTGCATTTCCGTGTTGTTTATTTGCGTTGCTTGGCCTGTTGCCTGGTGCGTAAGGACCTTCAGACTATTCCCACCACTAACCGATCCCACATCCACACACTGTGCAGAGAGCAGGAGAATTCATCTCTCCTCCGCTGCCGCAGTGGGCAGCAGGATCCAGGCGCCGCCACGCCTTCGTTACAGCAGCGTAAGCCCCTCCGTGTTGCTTTCATTACACGGCGCACAGAGACCAGTGTAAATCCTTCAAAGAGCCGAGTTGCTTCCACAGTTCGCTGGCAGATAATGGCACGGGGGAGGGAGGGGCCATACTTTAATGCCTTGCAGAGCTCATTACAATGCCTTTTGTGGGAACTTAGCTGCGCCGACGCTCTATCTGAGGAGTTTAGGCCCTGTTAGCTCCTCCGCCGTGAACAGGAGTTTACACACCCGGTGCGGCCGCGGTCGACAGCCCGGGCTAATGAACCGCCCGGAGGTCCGACACGAGGCCTGCGGCGGGAGAGATTAGACGGCGAGGGAGCTGCCAAGCAGCTGGACAGGAGGCCGGATGAGGAGACGCGCGGTGAAACGTGGAGGCGGGGGAAGGTGGAGGGGGAGTGAGCGTCTGCAGCAGCGGCGGATTATACAAGTCTGGCACAGGTAGTTTTATCCCAAGGGAATGATCAAAGAGCAAAGCAGAGTCTATTAATCTGCCGACTGTTTGCTTTGCTACATCAACAGCGACTCTGAGCGGATTCTTGTTTTCTCTTTTTTCCAATGTTTACGGATAACTTTGTCGGCGTCGACGGAGAGGAGTTCTGGGACGGGGATTTAGATTTAGAAATCTTGAGGAAAATGCTCCCGACTGTGCGAGAGTGATGCTGGCAGGCCAGCGGTGGCTTGCAGAATGGGGCTTGCAGAGCAGCTTGTGTACCTGTCAGAGTAGCTGGGAGGCTGTTGGCCCATCGCTCTGTGCTGCGCTGAAGGGCTGTGCTTGGCTGAGTTGCTTCCAGACGGGGGAGCGCTGTCTGTAAACACACATTGCAAACAACACCAGGATTAACACTAGGGTTGCATGTGTATGAACAATTTTGGTTTGTACTGCAGTGAAACTGGTGACAGTCACCCATGTTCTAAAAAAACATGCTGAGGAATATTGTTTAAATAACAGAACATCTAAGAAAAAAATGTCTAAATGGCCTTATCGAGTACTCGGTTGGAAAAACCCAGATATTTACATCATATTGACAATAGGATTATCTAATAATAATACGGTTTGCCGCACAAAACTGGCGTTCTTCCTCCATCAATGGAAAAAGCTGAGTCTCGGCCGGCCACTCACCGTCTTCGGGCACCACAGTGAGGGTGACAGAATTGCCGGCGTCCTTGATGAGCTGGACGATGTCGTTGTGCGACAGCTCCATGATGGACTGGCTGTTGACGGCAGAGATGCGGTCGCCCACCCTCATCCGCCCCAGACGGTCGGTGGGGCTGCCCTCGATGATGCGGCCGATCTTGTGAGGTATGACTGCAACAAGCAACATTGGGTTCGTTTCACATCCAGTTCTGAAGTTTGACATTTTGAACAAAGTTACTTTGCTTTTTGGGGGATGTTGAACACCGTGGGGAAAATGTGTACCTATTGGTCAAGACATGGTCCCCCAAAATCCAATGTTCCTTTTTTCAAATTAAACTTAATTTTTTTTATAGTTGTTCTGTCCTGTGGTTTTTATTACTTATTGTTTATATTTTCATTTGTTTGGTTGTCTGCTTTAGTTTATGTCCACATTCCACGGTTGCCCGTGGTGGTGAACTCTAAAGTGTAAACGTGAGCCGGGGGCGACTAGAAGTCCTATTCACACCTCCAGGTGGGGGCTTGGTTTTCGACGTTAGGATGACGAAGCCGAAGCCCTCGTTGTCTTTGCGCTGCAGCGTGACGTCGAAGCTCTCGGGCCGCGAGGGCTGGACGGCGCCGGGAGCCTCCACTCCTGCGGGCGCCTTGGGGGAGGTGTTGATGAGGGCGGCGGCTACGTGCTGAGGCTGCTGACTGGCCTCCTCCTGCTCGTCACCGTCTGACAAATGACACACAAGTCGCAAGTTTCACGAGACCGAGACCCTTAAAAAGTGTTCTGGAGACCAAGACCAATCTCCAATGCTTCTCTGTCAATAAGATGAATCCAAATGAAGCACATCAGCTCAGAAAACAGCATCGCACCTTATCACCCAAACAGGGACAACAGATAAAAAACACCACTTTTTTAACCAATAAACTGCCTTTGTTTTGCTTCTTGGCTGTATTAAGCACCTGTTTCTGCTGTCAGACCATACACCTCTGCCGTGACCGATGCTCTGCTTTTGTGCTCTGCGATCTGGACTTTTTAGGTAATGCATACAATTTTTTTTAAATAATTTCAACAAGTTCTTGCCCTATCTGTGAAGCGCTTATTTTTCCAGTCAAACAAGCCTGAATAAAACTGAGGTTTGTATCAACAAGACAGGAAGCGGCATTGTTTTGTTTTATTTTGAGGCGTCTACCTGTTAGATGCAAATCACCTGTGCCAGTGGATCAATCTCTCTTTGCTGCCCATCACACATCTACAATCAGCCCTGGCGGATGAAAGCGCCGCAAACAACCTTAAGCTCCCTCCCAGGCGCCACTATATGCCTGTCTGCCTGGATTGTCTGTTGATTCAGGCCAGACGCATTCAAAGCCTTACTTTTCTTTTGAGGAAAATATCCGGAATGAAATAACATCCGAAAAGTCAATTTCAGCGGAAAGTTTCTTCATTCAGGCTTGGCCACGAGGAAACACGTTTAACGGATTAGAGAGGAGAAATCCACGATCAAAGCTGCCGCTCGGAGGTCCGTCCTCCAGCGCGCTGATCCAAACTGAGGCTCTGAAACTCTGAGTGCTCTCGGAGAAAAAGGCGTGAAGCCGCCTGATTGGGAGGCGGGACCCACCTGTGTGCGTCAGCTTCCTGCGCACCGTCAGCATGACTTGGCCGTTGCGGGCGGCGTTGGTCATCAGCTCCAGCACCTGCTTGTGGGATTTGCCCTTGACTGCCACACCGTCGATGCAGAGCAGCTTCGTCCCCGGCCCGCAGGCGGCCGTCCTTCTCGGCGGCGCCGAGCGGCACGATGGCGCCGATGTACACCTGCGTTGGGGGGAAGGATGTGACAGAGAGCGTCGCTGAGCTGCGCCAGAAAACTGCAGAACTCGAGAAACTCGTCTCCCCCACTGTCAATGTTGTAAATGGAATATAAAATACGCTTTTACTTTAATTAATCTCAAGCATGCATGTCAAGCCCATGGATGCATTATCAGAAATGGAAGGGGAACTGCTGATTTTCCCAGTGGACACCCGTGGTATTGCACAAAGAAATTCCATAGAGGGCCCAAAAAGTGTTTTTTTTCCCCCATAGACCGCAATTTGAAAATAAACTGTAAAATGGCTGAGTGGATGCCTCCCCTCTAAAACATGGTTCATAAATTATAATACATCTTTATGATATATATTTTTAAGTCATGGGCTTTCAATCTCTCCAAAAGGCCAGAAAAGACTTCACTCCGAGTGTGACGACTGTGTCACAGCTCCTTCTGATTGGCTGATCTATTCTGATGCACCATATGACTTACAGAGGCATGATGGGAAGTGACACGACTGCGCATGCTCTTAGGGCCCCATAACAGGGAAGTAAAATCGAGAGGTGGACTTTTTCGGCGTACGCTCCATTGAAGTCTTTACAACTCCGTGTTTGATTTGCCATCTAGTTATTCTAATCGAGCCTGGTTGTGAAAGGTGGTGCTGAGCTGTTGCCTACCGGCTGGTCGGGTCCTTCTCCTCCAAGGACTCTGAAGCCAAAGCCTGATTCCTGATTCCTTTTAATGTACACATCCAGTTCCTTGGTGTTAGGAGCTGCAGAGAGTAGAAAGAACGTCATCTCGATCTTCTATAAATCCATGTATCCCTTCATTGATTCTATCTATCAATCTATCTATCTATCTATCTATCTAGAGGAAGTTAACTTCTGATCACACCGTTCACTTACGTTTGCTGTCCATGATGGCCTTGGACTTGAGGTAGAGATCAGACGCGTCTGGTTTGGGCGAGCACGATCGCAGGGTGTTGCCGTGGAAAGGCAGCGGCTCGGGTGGAGGCTCGCTGGGCTGTCCGATGGTCTCTGTGCTGCTGATCATCTCCTGCCGCTGCTGCTGCTGCTGCTGCTGCTGCTGCTGCTGCGAGGCCGACTGGGGGTACGGGTGAGGCGACTGCTGAGGCGGAGTCTGGGAAATGGTTTGGTGAGACATGGGGGCGGTGCACTGTAACACAAATGCAAATCAAAAGAAAGGAGCCATTAAGACAGGTGACGAGAATTAGCATCACAACAATGCATCTGGTTTGTCCAATGTGGTTTCTACATCAAAGCAAACAAACAAACAAACAGGGTTTATAACATAAAAAGTTTGGACACACCCGTTTCTTCTTTATCTTTGCTACCTTCAACACTGTAGATACACACTGAAGACATCAAATATAAGACCAAAATATGTGGGTTAATGTGGCAAAAGAAAAAAAGTGAAGTACCTAAATATGTTATGTTATATATATTTTATATGAGGGGCGGCTATTCTAGATTATCTAAAATACAAAACTTGTTTGAGTTATTTCACACTTTTACGCTTCTCACACTCAGCGATTATTGAGAGTAACCGAAATGAAATAAAATAAAACAAAAAATAATTCATTTTAAACAATTCAGCTGCATTTTTATCATGATGATGATGAACTCATTCCACGTCACGGGAGAGAACATCGAGCAGAACTGCTCCAAACTTACTGGTTTCAGGGATTTCACTGGAGACGTCTGACCTGGAAGCAGGCAGACAGAGGAGGAAGTCAGTCACCAGGGGAAACTACAGTTCATGCATTCAATAGATCACTTCAACTGCCACTCTGTACTCTGAACTGTTGACCTCGATGTGCATAAATCCTCTCCTGCGCGAGGACATTCCCCTTGCGCGCTCTGTGAACCTCCAACCCGGAGGTCTCCGGGCGGTGTTAGTTCAGCACCCTCGTCGCCTTGCAGAGCTTGCACGGGTTGATTCAACCAGCAGAGGGCAGTGTTCTCCCACAACCAGAAACCGCTGTGAAAGTCGCTGGCAGCGTCGGAGCCACAGAAGTGACTCGCAGCCGCGTGAAACATTAGTCTCCCCGGGTTAACACCGCCAGCTGTTCGGCGCAGCAAGCTAACGACGTCATAAACTACCAACACACACACACACACACACACACACACACACACACACACACACACACACACACACACACACACCGTGTCCAGTTTAGTTTTAGAGGAGAGCCGTCGGCGACCGCGCGCCTCCTCTGCAAGGTGTCTCCCGGGTCACACGAGCTGATTGCGGCGATGCGGCGCGCTCTCATTTCCACATGCAAATCCACGTCAGGGATCAGGGCTAAAAAAATAATTTCCTGTTTCATTTCTGCGCTGCCGTCACTGGAGGCGGTGGTGGTGGTGGTGGTGGGGGGCCTCTGGCTGGGGGTAAATCTGAACTTAATCCCGGTCTACGTGTGACCGGAGGAGCGCCCTGCAGTGGTGCTCCTTTTAGACCTTGAAAGCTCTTATCTCCATCCCTTCATAATGCACACACACACACACACACACACACACACACACACACACACACACACACACACACACACACACACACACACACACAAAACAAACGAGCCATTGCACGTGCAAACATGGCTGATATGACAGAACTGAGGGTGGGTGGTGGTGGTGGTGGTGGTGGTGGTGGTGGTGAGGAGGAGTCGGGGGGTTAATAACAGCAGCAGTGCAGACATGCACGCACATCCACAGGAAGGACCCTGGGCCGAAGCTGAGAGCGGAGGGAGCCCAGCCGAGTGCGCCTGATGCGTCGCTGCAACGCTGGCCCTCCCTCAATCCAGGCGACTGCACTGCAGCACGGGGCGGAGAGGAACAACAAGCCCTTCAGATCAGCCCAAAAAGCCCGAAGTGAGGAGAAGGGCAACGATTAACCCACCATGCCTCCGTCTCCTCCTCGCCGAGCAGCGAGTGAATCACTGAGGCTGCCATCTCTCCTCGCCCTCCCAGCTCCGCTCGCTGTGTGACTAAGCATGACTTTGCTCCCCGTTTGGGAAGGTGCACGGCGGATGATGCAGAGTCGGTGTGGAGCCGAGCGTGAAATTGCTTTATTTAAGCATCGGGTGAATCGGTGGTGTCCAGGCTAGCGACTGAAGAACCACCCAACATCCGCCTTATCTATGAATTTAAAGCACCCGGCGCGCCAATCCTAATCCCGCGTAACGCTAAGCAGATCTTTGTCGACTCTTCCTCGACGCTTCATCCTTTGAGAACTCCATAGCGAGTGGGCCGCTCGCTTCTGTCACGTAGCTCGTAGGTTTTTATGTGTGCAAGAGGCGGAATACATGTGGTCCAAAAAAGTTGTGCGGGGATTAAAATGATTCCCAAAGCGTGGGATTAAACTACTAGACTATCCTAGCACAGTGAGACCAGTAGATTTATGATCAATCCCATTTTACTACTTGCCCCCGACCACGGAGCCCTTCTCCGCCAATTTGACCTTCCTTATTTAGGTTCAAGAAGTCCTGATTCTGACAGGTGCAAAGGTAAAGGTAGACAAATACACATACTGGAGATCTAGTAGCTACATCATGAATGGTAGCTAGTGTTTACCTGACTTTAACATAAGATAGAGCTATCATCAGTTGGCTATGTTACATTTTCATTTTGTGACACGTGCATTTTTGCATATACTGATGTTCTTTCCAGCCCCATATATATGATTAATATATGATGAAAAGAATACCACAGAAACTACGTAACAGAGAAGTATATATATATAAATATAAATAAATACTAGTGCGTCTCTTATTTAGGGTGAACACTCGCGTCTTCAAACTAATGAAGAATAAGGTGGACAAAGTATCCAGGTTTGTGCAGCTCACTGGCAAACTCGGGAGAGGGAGGGTGAGCGAAACAGAGCTCCTCAATCTAAAATGTAACCACTTGCTGTTTCTTCTCAAAATCTCTAAACATCACAAACCCTTCAGCGCACCCTTCTGGCAGCGCAGCCGCTCATTTCTGCCGACTCACCTCCTCGAAGCACCAGGACGTTGACCTCGCTGCCCACGGGCAGGTCCTTGAGGATGTCCACCACCTGGGAGTGGCTCAGCGTCTGCACGTTCTGCCGGTTGATCTCCTTGATGACGTCGCCCTTCAGCAGGCCGCGGCACCACTGGGCGTCCAGGATCATCTTCACCTTCTGGCCTAGCGGGCAGTCGGCGATGGCGAAGCCGAAGCCTCCGGGGCCTTTGACCAGGGGCACGCTGATCAGCTCGGGCTGCAGGAGGGTGGTGTCGGGCCCGTCCTGGTTGGGGCTGTGAGGGACCTGGTGGTGGTGGTGCTGCTGCTGCTGCTGCTGGTGAGGATGCGTGTGATGGTGGTGGTGGTGGTGGTGGCGCCCGCCGTTGGTCATGGGTGCGACTGCGGCTGTCTGCCTCGGGAGAGTCCCGCCGGCGGCGTCCGGGACGGTGCAGTGCAGGTCCTGGGCGTGTGGACGGGGACGGGGAGCTGTCCTTGGAGGTGCCGCGGCCCGCTGAGGCGTCCTCGCTGCTGCTGGAGTCCTCGGGCAGCGGGTAGCCGCGGCACAGCACCATGTCCACGTACTGGTTGATGGGAATGGACTGGAACATCTTCACCACGTCGGCGTGAGTCTTTCCCAGCACGCACGCCCCGTTGATGTCCACGATGACGTCGCCTGGCGGAGAAGAGACCAGAGGCGGCCGAGTTTAATGCTCAGGTGTGAGATCAGGGACAAAATCTTGCCTGCCAGGGACAACAGTCTTTCAGTGTATGCAGCTTTAAAGATTGGCTCAAGTGTTTGACCTGCAATCTTTGAGAAGATACTTACCAGTCTAACCAGTTGAGCTTTACGTTGCACTGAGAGACAACGACACCAAACACTAACTCCATACTGCATAACACTAAGTACGATGGTTTGAAAAAACAAAAGCAAAACAGGTTTACTTGTGCCATAAGACCTCAGTCTCCGCAGGAAATAAATAGGCTGTTGTATTTTACCACAAATATAATCAATGTGTGCAATCCATGACAGTAATATTTGCATTATTGATGAACAACCAGGGATTTGCTGGTTGTTTTCCAGCGATTCAACGGTGCAATCATCCAGTTGAAAACGCCAGTGCGCCTCTCGCGCTCTTCAAACTCTCGGACTGCAAAGAGGTTAATGAGAAAGAGGAGCGAGTGAGCGCGTGAAATGGAACAGGACTTGACACGCCGCTCTCCTTTTTCCTGCTTTCATCTCGCAGTAAAGAAGGCAAGACTCTCCTCACCCCCCCAGGCCAGGCTGAGAAGTCGACACGGGTGGCTGGATGAAGTGCTGACTGGCACGCTGGCTAACAGCCCAGCGCAGGATTCATCCCACCGACACAATCGATACCTTTCCCCAGCCGACGCAGCAGAGGGTTTCAATCTCTGCATGGGTTTCGTGCGGCTGCGTGCGGTGCCTTCAGTGAACGCACCGCGTGAGCCCCTGATGATTTCTCTTATAAATAAGCATCAGCTGAGAGGATTATTTTAGGGTGAACGGCTTAAAATGTTTGACACTTGGCACCAAAAAATGTGCAGGGCCTGTAGCCAAAGAGCTAGGGGCCGCACAGCCTTACATAATGAGTCAATCAAATATAAATGTGTGTGTGTGTGTGTGTATATATATATTTATATGCATGTTTGCCGTTTGTGCTGTGAAATTGATTTTTGTGCATCTCAAGGGATGCGAGACATTGAAGCAAATTACGCTGTGTGTTGTGCTTTCGTATTAATTCTCAATAAACAGGCCGCCGAGCGCCTTCTGGGTATTCACTGCAATCAATATTACTGTAAAGTGAGTCTGGAGGCACTTTACTGGGAGGGAAACCCATCACTACAATCAGCATGTATACGATTATAGAATTTATACGTGCGATAAACAGAAATTTCCTGAGTCACCAACATGACGCCGTGCAAATGAGTGCAAAGTGGGAACAAAGCGGCAGGGAGCCAATTTTTCTGATACCTGTGACAAATGGGTTTATAAAACCCAGTCTAGCAAAATGTTTGCAAATAATACCTGGTTTGTTCACCACAAATTGAACAGAGAAGTTTTAGATTTGTTGAATGTGGCTCACAAACATCCGCCCCTCTTTGACTGAGATGTGCGATACTGTGTGCATGGGGCCTATGCTGTTTTCTTACATTGTGCTGTTCAGTGTGCACACTGGCACTGCACAATAGTAAAGAAATGGATTACAACCTATTAAAGGTAAGTTATATTCAGTTCATTTACACTTTGCTCAACAATGTATTGAGCAAATCAGACCCATGGCTAGATGGCTGCATTGATATGGTTGAAGGAAAGGAAGGAAAGTCATTCTTAAAGGGGAATTTAAAGGATATAGGTTTCTGTTCAAGTCATCAATGAACTGCATTGATCACTTGAACACATTGTTTTGCTTCTCTCATCATCCAAATGACTGGAAAACAAAGGAGCACTTCATTAGCAGCAAATACAAAGAAGCATGTTTTCCTGACAAGTGTAAATTTGGGGTTGTGACTTTAATCCTACATTATATCCTTTTATTTATCCCCATACAACTCAGTAAAGCTCCCTCGCACGATTAATTGTCCATTTCCTTCCCAGTTAGCTTCCCAGCTAACTGCTAAAACACACAACTTTAGCGTCTTGCTAAAAATCTGTCTCTGAAAAGCGGAACAAACTAAAAAGAGACTTTTTTCCCTTTCACAGGCGCACACTGTTGGTTAGATATCGATTACTGCAAGAAAACACTGACAGTGCGTTTTGTTCATGATATGGGACCTCTGAATTGAATGTCGTAAACAGATACCAAGAAGGTTGCTTTGGATTCTCTCCTGGTCCTCCGACTTCCTCCCACACTCCAAAAACATGCATGTAAGGGAGATTGTCCATAGGTAGGTGTGTGTGTGTGTATGTGTGTGTGAGTGTGAATGGCTGTCTGTCTTTCAAAGTGGCCCTGTGATGAACTAACTGCCGACTTGTCCAGGGTGTAAACCTGCCAGCTCAGGCAGACTCCAGCAAATCCCTGCGACCGTGAGCGCGGGAGAAAGCGGCTGGTGCAGAAGATGGATGGATGCACTCACAGACGCCCGCCGACGGCGGCATAATGGCGACAACTTGCAAGGACAAACGTGGCCGCCAATAAATGAATACAACGTCGGTGAAATCGTTCCGTTCGCCTCCCCCGAAGATCCTCCCCACCTCGTAGCTTCACGCCAGGGTGCGTTTGTACAGCCGGGAGGAGCTGGAGGGGGAGATTACCTGAGGCCATCTTGTTGTCATGCGCCGCGGGCCCATCCGGGAGCACGTTCTTCACCTGGAGGAACTCGTCTGGCCGGTCGCCTCCGATGATGGTGAACCCAAAGCCCTGAGGGCTCTTTCTGAGCGCCGTCTGCAGGATGGTGCCCTGCAGCTGAGACGGGTCCCGCGTGAAGGCCCGCGCTCCCCTGCCAGGCTCCTCCGCTGTGGGGAACAATAGGCAGAAAAAATGGGAATAAAATTACAAAAAGGAGGAGTGAGACTGACGAGCGATAATGAACAGGGGAAATGGAGGACAAAAAATATCTTTAATGGCTTAATTATTTAAATGACCATGTGCTAAATTGCTTCTGTTTACCAGCTTGAAGATAATAGGCTCTTCTTGCCCATCAGCTAATCGGAGGGAGATATAATTCAGCTTCTGGGCTGAATTTTAAATGAAGTCGCGGTGACATTCATTCTGGAGAGGAGCGAGCTCCATCTTTCAAGTTCACATTTTTTGCGTGCACGTGCAACTTGCAAAGTGTGGAGAAAACTGTGATTCCCGCTCGTGGGCCGCCATCTGTCTCGACACTCGGCAACTCGTCTGTCAGCGCGTCACTCATCACCGCCAGCGGTCACACGGACGCTCGGCGAGCTGCAATTTACGGCCGCGAGGCGCAAACTCAAACAACTCGCAGGGAACATATGCAAAACGTTGCAGCCGGCAGACGTCCTCCCTGGGAAAACCCTTTGCTTTCCAACTGGCCAGGCCAGAAACAACTGGCAGGTGATACATCTGTCCTGAAAGGTCCGGCGTGTAAAATTTATCATTCTTATATTGGTAAAAGCTTAACGTACTGCCCATAAGTACATAAATTAAACACTCGCAGTACAATACAAGTCATTTGGTTTTCCTACGCTTACAACGGTGCTCATTTATATGTAAGAATATCAATATAGCAAAGGTCTTGCTCCCAGTTAGCTGCCATCTTGAACCGCTGTATTTCTACGGAAGCCTGATGTGGACAATCCGGCCCAAATGACAACGTGTTTCGTATTCAGGGTGAACGCTCGGGTTCTCAGATAAACCAACAAAGAGGAAGGTGGACGAGGTATCCATGTAGTCCACTGGCAAGCTCGGGAGAGGGAGGGTGAGTGAAAGAGTGCTGCCATCGAAAATGTAACCACTCGGATGTCTTAAAATCTTAAAATATGACACGCTTAACCTTTAAATGCACCAGATAGTCCCCCTCCCTCCACAACACACACACACACACACACACACACACACACACACACACACCCCTCTGCCTCTAGCAGCAGTCTCGACGTGTCATGGGACTGCGATTTGCATAATTGCGCGGCAATTGGCTGATAAACGTGACCGCGCTGATGATTAAAAATAAATAAATAAATAAAAAAAGATTATGCCAAGTATGATTAACATGACATTACCGCAACGGAGCTGCGTCACGGGGATCCTCCCCCTCTTCCTCCCCAGGATATTATACGGAGATGTGTTAATTAATACGGCGAGGGCACGTGCTCGTGCGTGCGCACGCAAGGTGCGATCACGTGAAATTCCTCATCGGGAGCCGCAGAGAGAGACCAGATTATTCCATGTACGTAAACAAAGCGGCTCCATGCGTCATGACCACAGCAGCAGAGGGGGTGGGGGAGGCTAAATAGAAGAGCCATGTTTACACGGTCTTGATGAAGCCGTGGTGGTGGTGGTGGGGTGGCGGGGCGGGGGGGCACAAAGACACAGCGTGGATTCTGCAGGGCAAAGTGATTATAAGAAACGTCGGGCGCTGCAATTACAGCGTCTGCGCTGCTCTGCGGCAGCGGCCATTGTCTGCGAGGTCGAGCCGCCCGGGCCCCGTCTGAACGCCGCAGCACACACGTCCCCACGTTTACACAAGAGCAGCAGTCATTAATGCTCATTAACCAGGGTGAGGGAAGCTGCGGAACACACGGTGTGTGTGTGTGTGTGTGTGTGTGTGTGTGTGTTGTGTGTGTGTCGGAGGACTCAGCTGTGAAAGGTGGGAACTGGTTTGAACCAGGGAAGTATTATAAGAACTGGATACCAGACTGGCAATATGGCAGGGCGGCCATCTCCCAACCCCCCCACCAGTGGCCACTCGAGGTACTGCAGCAAAAATGGACTTTTTATCTTATAAAAATATGTAAAGGCCAGAAAAACGGCAGAAAAGAGTTTGTGAACAGCTTCATGCATCCTGATGTATCAGGTGGTGAAATGATGAACAGCTTCATTCACAGGTGGTGAAATGATGAACGCAAAGACCGCATGGAAATTCAACTTATAATCATAAGCCAGTGGCGACCACGGTCTCCTCGCCCTGCTTCCCTTCCTCTCAGCGTTCCCCCAGTGCATTGGAGGAGTTTGAGCTGCACTGAGCTGAGACTGGGGCTAAAAAAAAAAAAAATGAATAAAGAAAGAAAGACTCAAAGATAGCGCAGACTCCTCCCTGTTTCATAATCTATTTGTCCAAATGAATTCAGCCCAGCCGAGCACTGCACCATTATTCAAATAGACTTCAAATCACTGATTCAAAGGCTACGGGCTGTTTATCAGCAGAGCCGGCAAATGTTGGAACATCCTACATTCAGACACCCGAGTCCGATGCGGAAGATAAAATTGCTCCATTATTTTGAAAGCAGATCTAATATACCTTGTTCCCCTCCCCGCCACACTTTTGAGGAATAAAAAAAACAAAACGTGCTGTTTTTTTTTTTTTTTTTATTCCTCCAGCGCCGTCGTCTGTGCACGATTCAATAAAGGAAGGGAGGGAGCAAAACCATCGGAGCCAAGCGTGCGTCCCTGAAGACGGCGGAGAAGCCTGCTGTCACCGTTTATGCTCATCAGCAGGTGCAAGAATTAAATCAGCTCTTTGGAAATAAGCACAGGCAATGTGTGTCATCGGCCCCGTGTTGCTCTTTATGTAACTGATTAAAGCAAAGGTTAAGTAATGCTGATGCGGCAGAGACACTAGCTGCGTTTCCAGTGCCCCTAGAACTGCACAAAACCTAAATATGGCAATAAAAAACTGGTGATGGAAACACCTGAACTTGGAAAAACCTCTCAAATATGGCCAATGTGGCTGGGGGTTCGACTCAACTTGCAGGCCGACGGGTCGCAGGTTGGGGCAATACTAGGTGTGCTGTGCTGGGCTGAGCTGTGGGGGCGCACTGACCTGAGGGCGTGGCCAGTGGAGGCGGCGCTGCAGTGGGCGTGTCAGCCGTGAATTTCCTCTTGGCCTCCATGACTGGATTCTCAAACTGAGTCTTCTGGTTGATGTGGCTGCAGGAGGGGAGGAGAACACGAGGCTGTTAGTTTGTGGTTAACAAATTTTTTTTAAATTAAAAAAATAGATTTTTGGTCTTATTGTACTGCATCTATGTATTAATTATGCATTAAGTTTGTTGATTCACAGACCTATTATATTCTAAATAACAAAAATAAAAGTCATGTTCATTTTTCACTCTCATTGAGTCCAAATGTATTTTAGTACTTTTTTCCTTTGTCTGCAATTTATTTCATTGAGTTGAGCTAATATAATTTTGCCTAATTATTCTCACTCGCTGATTTTACACTCTTTTCTCTTTTCTTCATTGATGACTGGGCCTCCTGGCAGCCTCATCTTTCTTTAAGCATCTGGCGCCAAATACCATTTGAAACAAATGTTTCACATCCAACGCCACGTGTGGCTGAGGAAGAGAGAGCGAGCGCTGCAGTTTACTGCGGAAATATATATCACGCCGATGTAACTCAAAAGATTCACACTGCAGATGATGAGTGTGCGTGATGAGTTCTGCTGTTTAGATCCTGAAAGTGAAGCAACTTCACCAAACAACGTGCATGTCCTTACAGATATACAGTAACAGTATACAATGTTTGTAAATATATCATGAACCATGAAGTCGGACTGGCTGACTGGATTATCATCGTAATATGTCCATGTGGACTGTGGCATTTTTTTGCACCTACAAACGTCAGTAAAACATTATTCCTGTTGCAAGGTTATGCCAAAAAATAGGGTGGCACAATTATGATATATTATATATAATATATCATATCATTCATAATAAAACCAAATGAAAAACAGATTTTCTGGCATCCATCCATCATTGACTGTTGTTTAGGACCGTCTGCATGTTTCAAATAATATATTAATCCTCTGAAGTCAATCGCTCGTTCTGTTCCCATCAGCTGGAGCAGTGGACGATCAAAGACCCAACTTCTGAAAACAGAAACTTTGGAAGTTCAGATTTTTCTCCAGTGGGCAGAAAAGTCTCGCAACGCGATGCAGATCATTTGCAAAACACAAGCCCTGCCTAGAATGTTAATGTGCATGTACACAAACTGCTACTTTAACACGGCAGCAGCTACACAAGTCTTCCATCGTAAGCAAAACAGCCCGGTGTGCAAAGACAGGAGCACCTCCTGCTAATGGGAAAGAAAAAAGCCTCCTGCTGAGTCTAAAGAGTGTTTATTCGCTAACATCAATAACCCAAAGATGCACGGACCAAATCAAGGACTGTTATCGGCGTATTACGGAACTCACACCGCCTGCGAGAACAAGCACTGATATGCGGGCGGCGTGCGTGTGTGGAAAGCCAGTGTGGCCCTCGGAGGGGAGAGAAAGCAGCTGAAACGGCTGCAGATCCAGCTCGCCACAGCACCTCGGGAGGTAGGAGAGGCGGTGACGGCGCTCGGTGAATCAGCCACCTGCAGAGCGGCTGATGGCGACGTGCGCGTGCATGCAAAAAAAAAGCCCAGTGTGGCTGCGTCTGACTGGTGCACGGAGACACCCTGCCCATTAAGGCTGGGGAGATAAACGCTCCCCTCTATTTCATTTCCTCTGTTGCTCCACGTCTCACCGTCTCGCTGCTTGATTCTCAGCCTGCACGTTTCAATTATTTATATATTTATGTATTTTTTGCCGGCAGCTGAAATAATGAGGATTTGTGTCACATCGTCGCATTTGTTCGCTCATTCCCAATAAACTCCACACAAAGAGGCGGAGGAGAGCGGCGAGGCAGCCTCTCCATGACCTTCTTGCATAAACAGACGTGTTGATTCCACCCACGACCCCCCCCTTTGTCCGCAGTAATGGGGCTGAAATGAAACATTGTGCTCTCGCTTAAAACTCTTAATCAGGTTGGAATCCCACCCTAATTTCTCCCCGAGAGACTCGCAACTTTCATTGTGTCGCGCATACGTGCACAAACGCAGCGTACGCGAGCATGGAGAATTCACTGGAGGAATGCGCACTGACATTGTTCCCTTGTGCAGGACAGTGGCATAAAGCAGCAATTCTAGGTCAGCTGCAAAATGCTGCAAAATGTTGGATCTGGAAATTTAGCCAGATGGTCACCACATTATTTTTTTAAAGGCAGTCCTAAAGTTTTAATTAAGGTTAAAATAATTATTCTCAAACTAATTGTTTTAAACATTTTCCCCATTAAGTTTCATTAAAAAGAATAATACATTTTTCTAATAAATTTTTTTCTTTCAGTTTTTCTGTGTAAGGAGTTAAGAGGCATTTGAAACAATGGTGGCTCTCATTCCTTTCTTGTGAACTCGACAAAATGGAGGCAAACGTAGCCCTCTGGTTTATTTTGATAAAGTTTTATTTTGGTTTTTGAATCGTTTGCTTGTCTTTAAGCCATGTAGATGATATTGTTCTAAGTTTGTCTGTTTATTGACTGGGTAGATGACGGTGGGTAGATGCGTGAGTGGACCGGACAGCAAATTCTTGCAGGATTTTGATTCGCTCATACAGGAAAATATTACTTTTTAGTCTGTAAATAAAATCAGTCTTGTCTTGTTTTTTCCCCTTCAATATGCTTCTACAGCTGATACATTTCAAAGACTGGGCCTTTTATTTTTTCGTTTTATCATATTCAGATCTTTTCAAAGCAGCAACACAAATTTAACCTTCAATAAAAATTATAAGTTCCTTCTGACTTTCTACTTTCTGTTATTATTTATCTTTTTTATGATTAAGTTTCTCGCTAACTTGTGCCGCAGACACTCAATGCTACTTTCTCATTAATCTTTTTTTCAATTTTTTAAACTCTAAACTTTTACCTTTTCTTTCTTTCTCTTTTGCCAACAAGCTGATCTAATCAACAATACTTCCCCCGAGGGCCAAGGACAACTTATTTCGAAAATGCAAGCAGAATAAATTCCAAAGGCGAGTGGAAATACGGTTGGACTGAAGCCATGAATGATAAATCTTGACAGCAAAGAGATCAAAACTGCCGTCGCATTTCACAGTCGCAGCCCTACGAGTTCCCGCCAGGCGCAGCAGACGTTTACTCACTCTACGTAGTAGGTGCCGAACTGGGGGTCCTCAATCTTCTCCCAGCCGTAGGGCAGCTCTGTTGGGGTGGTGGGGGGGGGGCAGAGGAAACAGGCAGATTCTAATCACTGAGTGCTGCTGAGATGCTACACAGACAGTCGGATGCACACAATGAGGCGTGTTGCCTCCACCGCCGGCTTCGCGGCAGGCGCACTTACACATCGGCAGCTTTTATTTGTCACAGGTTGTGTGTTTAGGGCTTAACACAATACTGTAAAGGATGGAGGGAGGAGGAGGAGGAGGAGGAGGGGGAGGCGGCACGTTGTTACACTCTCCTCCCAGGGAAGTAATGGTGTTTTCTCTCCAGCAGTGTGTGTCACAAACACATGCGGCTGGGTGGGTGTTGTGGGGGGGTTTACGCAAGAGGGGCCACAGTAAATTGCCTTTTGAGAGACGCTGCACAGATGAGCTCCGCGTGTGTCCCCCATGCCATTAGGCGAAGTGGGGACTTGTTATTTATTTATTTATTTATTTTTTTTGCAGTGTCACTGGTGCGACTGCGACTGCGACTGTGACCGCGGCCGCTCGGCTGCTCGGCTGCTCGGCTGCTCGGCTGCTCAGCAGCGGCCTCTCCAGAGAGGGCAGCGGTGGGGACACCTGAAAACCAGGCCCCCAGAATCCAACAAAAAAGACCCCATAGGCCCCAATGCATTTTTCCCACAGGTCCAATGACTGGGACCTGGAGCGCAACTTCATTGAAATAAAGGGGCCGCCTTCTTGGATTCCGGGGGCCTGAGTTGCTCACCCAGCGCAGACACCAAAAACATTTTTTACTTCCACATTGATTGGGCCCATAGAGCATGCGCAGTAGTGTCACTTCCCATCATGCCTCTGTAACTCACATGATCTATTTGGCCAACCAGAACGATTCTGGAGAACATCACTTACAGACACGTCAGGACACAGCCAATCAGGACGAGCTGAGACACATCAGCACAGCTCTTTTCTGGTGATTTTCTGGCCTTCATCATTTTTTGAAATGACTAAAAGACCATAACTGAAAAATTTACAATAGAAAGATTGACTATGAATCGCGTTTCAGGTCACTGTCGTCCTGTCAGCCGTTTTAAAGGCGGTCTATGGGAAAAATGCTTTTTGGGCCGATGGGATTTTTCTTTCTGCAGTACCTCGAGTGGCCACTGGAAAAAAGCCAGTCCAGTATCCAGTTATTATAATACATCCATGCAAAAAAACACAGCTCCAAACAGCAGGCAGTGAGGGGGACGACTTGGGCAGAAGTGAAAGTCAAAACAAGGTGCATGATTTGTCCTCCTCAGTGTTCCTCCCCGGAAATAATCTCACCTCCTTCCTCGCATTTCTCTGGCGGCTTGGCCTTCTGGGCGAGGCGGGGGTCCAGCCAGGTGGTGGTCTTGCTGTTGTGGCTGAAGAGCAAAAACAGAAAGAAAGAAAGAAAGAAAGAAAGAAAGTAAGTTAAAGCGGCAAAGATTCAGGTGTGGTGTAAAATTTTTATTTTTGGAAAGCAGTGAAAAACAAAAACAAATCAGCAACCAGCAGGGGGATCTCTGCTACCCAGGAGCTCCGTTTCCGGCTTCAGCCAGCAAACAGAGCTACGAGCAACTCATGAAAAAGAAAGTGATGCCAAGTTGTTGCTTTTTTCCCCTTCTTTCTTTACTTAGCGGGATCAAACGGCTAATTAGAAGGAGCTTTTTAAACCATTAGCACAATTTGAAGAAAACCCGGCGGGCCCATTGAGGTAAACAGATGGGAAGGAGATTAAACTAAACAAGGAGGAATACCTATATGAGGAAGAGTGAGCTTCCACACAGGTGATGAAGAGCGGGTCAGGGGTCCTGGTGAGCTCCAGTCAGCAGGCTGACTGCTCACTACACTAACGCACCAAGTAAAGGAACTGGCGAACAGACTCGACATCAAACACCGGAGGATGAGAGAAAGCCTTCATTGAGAAGAACATGTGGCGGCTACCAACAGTTAGTATGTGCGAGCCCTAGTTTGTTTGATCCTGCATGGAGGAGAAACATTACAGGAAATGGACGTAGAAAAGACTCACTGCCACTGATTTCAGGTAAAAAAAAAAAAATACATTTTGAAACTACCAAAGAGAAACTGACATTTTTTTTTTTATGTTCAAATATTAAGGGGCAGAGTAACGACAGGGGGGTAAATTGACAAAATGCCTTGCACTTCCACACTACAGCATTTGAAGTAATATATATATATATATATATATAATAATATATTTAATATTTATAAATTGTATTTCTGACTTAATGATTAGTCTGGATTATGTACTTGGGGAAACAAAATACTGAATGCGACCCCTAATCCTGATACTAGACAGTAGGGACAAGCTGATATAGGTTTATTATCAATAAATAACATTTGTGAAGAAGACTCCTGGCCTCTAATTCAGTGGTTTTAGCAAGAAAGAAAAAGAACATTCTAAAAGTTGATGTTTCTTTCGTTATTTTGCAGCATTGTTGGTTTTTGAAGGGGGTCCCTGGCTGGAGGCTAATGCTGTTTGGGGGCCGTGGAATGAAAATGTTTGGCAGCTCCTGCTCTAATATCCAACATTCCAACGCAAACCACACTAACTGATAATAATAAAAACAGTCATGTAGTCATTTCAGGTATCCACTCTTTGACACTCCTATGTGAGTCAGGATCTCACCCTGTGGCCACCAAAGAGGAAATATTTCTGGCCCTGCCACTGCGAATATTATTGGGAGAGTCACTGATGCTGAATGGAATAGCAGGCAGCTTACTTACTCTATGAAATAGACCATGCCGGTTTCTGTGTAGGCCATCTCCCAGTTCTTAGGCAGCGGCTCTTGACTGTCGTCCTGCGGGTTCCAGGCGCGCAGGTCCATGGCCCCGGCCGACTGGTTGTAACTGGGCACCTTCCTCCTCCACTCGGCCTTCTCCTTGTGCTCTGCGGCCCGGCAGGGGGCGAAGGACGCGGGCATGGAGACGGACAGGGGGATGGGTTGGGAGTAGGGGTACGGGAGGTGGTAGAAGGAGAAGGAGAGAGGAGGTGAGAAAGTGGCGCCATTGGAGCTCCTCTGGGCTCCCCTCATTGTCTGCCCCCACTGCTGCTGCTGCTGCTGCTG